>CM042167.1:44988245-45125745 GCA_023376005.1 Doryteuthis pealeii
CAATTATACCGGACCGGCTCGGTGACTAACTCTCGCAATTGAAAAATTAGAATTTTTATAAACAATTTTTTTTTTTGATCATCAGTGGATTTCATAAAATAGTGTTTGGCATGCATTGATAGTTTTTATTTCATGTAGGATTAATTTCTGAGCTGTTGTCACGTTTTGTTTTGTTTTACAATATTTGATTCATATACAGTCGTTGTTGTTTTTTTATGTTTAAAGGCAAAATTAATGGAGCACAAAGTCATAACTGAGTTTTCTATTTATGAGTTAGGACGCTTGCCGTAGAGTTTAGGATATTAGATTATTCTCACAGACTATTTGCTTGTGCATTAAGGACCCGAATATTGTGACCTTGTACCAACATTAATTAATTTTTAGTAAATATCTATTATCAAGTGATTCAGAGATTACCTCAGAATACGCTGACTGTATCCTCTGCAGAGGGGTAAAAAAAACAAATAAAGGGTGTTCTGGGTATGACACTAAACTAAATCTGGCTTTACACCTGCCCCCTCGATTTAAAGGGACAGGGCTTGGTTTATTGCCCAGAGCATTTTTTGTGTCTACCACCCATGAGCTTCGGCTTGTGTGTGGGCCCACATAAAAATGTCCCTGTGTCACGCTCTCATAAGTGGGGTGAGAGGCAAATGCCCTAAACTAAATCTGGTAATAATGAGGCTACAGTTCTGGAGATCTAGGGAGTGTGGAGTATCACTTCATTGCCATTACTTTTAGGCCTACTCTAACCCGAACGGCGACGTAAAATAAATATTGCCTGAGGGGATGGGAGTTGAAAATTTAATATCAGAGAGTTTGTATCATAAGTAAAGTAAAATCATCAAATTTATTAAAGGAGTAAAAAATAAAATAAATTTATTAAAGGAGTAAAAAATATAAAAAATTTGAAATGGAAACTTAGTTCTGATAACTTTGAATATATATTAAAATAAAACAAACTATATATAGATAGATAATAACAGGTATGTATTTGTTAAAACTTGTTTTAAAAACCAACGTGGACTGTCTAACATTGTATGCTCAAATTTTGAGTGTATTTATTCTACGTTATGACGTTTTAGGTAGTGTGACGTAATCAGTGACGTCGTTTTTGTTGCAGACAAAAACCGTAAGCGAATCTCCATTATTAATAAATTAGATAGGAATACTTGATATCATATGATCGTATGTAAAGAAACTACACAAAAAATGCAAATATTAACGAACAATGTACGCAATTCTCTAACCTTCAAGCAAAATAAAATGACCGCAGAGCGGGTTAAAATCTGATTAAAATCAATCCAATCAACCAATCAAAGATTAGCACCCTGTATACTGTCTTAATGTACTTGTAAAATCTATCACGTGGCTAAATTTTATAGGGAACGAGTGAGGATCATTGAATAAAGAAAAATTAATGACTCAATTTCAAAGAATCGTTCGTATATAAACGTTTTATTTTCAGTCGGTTCAAACTAATCCCGGTTTCGTTTTCCCGTGCAAAAAGTTCATTTTTGTCACCTAAACTCTCGTGGCTTATACCGCATGGTAGTAAGAAGCGCGTGGTGTAATGGTTAAAGTCATGGGAAATGGACTCGTCAACCCGAGTTCAAATCCTGGATGTGGTAATTGCATTTCACTTAGCGCTAATACCCTTGGGAAAGGTATGAATCCTACTCTCCCTCCAGCTATGGATAAATAGTAGGGCAGACTGGGCTCTTTAACCTTGGTTAGGCAACCGGTCTAGGATAAGGAAAACTCTGAATTCAAACTTGTTGAACTCCGCTTAAGAAATTGACCTTGTGTCATATCCGCTCGTGCGGAGGGGTTGGTAAATATATATACCACACGGTAGTGGATGGAGGAGCTCTGTCAAGGCACACTGGTTAAGAAACTAATTTCCCAGATTCCCAACTACTGGCTGCCTTATATTTGTATTAAAACAAGTTACATTCAGTAAATAACAATATCTATCAATGAGGAGGCACGCTTAGCGTAACGATTATTGTAGTAAGAAATGGAATTTGTGACCCGAGTTCAAATCCTGGACGAGTCTGTTTGCATTTCTCTTCGCGCTAATGCTCTTGGAAAATGCATGGGTCTCTGCTCTCCACCATCCAGCTATGGGTAAATAGTAGGGCAGATTGGGTTCTTTAGCTTGGTAAAGCAACCAGTCTAAGAGAAGACAAACTCTGAAGTCAAGCCAATTGTACTCCACTTAAAAATTGACCTTGTACCACACCCTGTCCATGGTAGAGGGGTTTGGTAAGTACAAACAATATCTACGAATGGTTGGACACAAAAATCTAAGGTCCCTGTTTGTCGCCCCACAGATATTGATAATATTTTTTGCAATATTCTAATTTTAAAAATCGTGAAGTTTATCCGATTAATGAACGTATGGATGAGCTTTCATTTTGTGAACAAAGATTAAACCTTTACACTCAGCCCATTTGCCCCTCAGTAACTGGATTCATGCAAAAAATGGAGTACAGAACGCATTCAAACTTTGCACTAGGGTGCAGGAATCTTCGTTGAATGTTATACTGTGTGCGAATGATCCTTATATTAAGACTTTTATAAGTGATTTCTCTGGACCTGAATTATAGGGTATACCATGTATAGTAAAATAGAGCTCAGCTCAAAATATCTGCTTATGGTTTTAAAAGGTTAGGATGTAAATTCCGTTAAAGTTCAATATCAATTTAATGAGAACATGTCTTCATTTTGGTTAGTAGAAAATTAAGCTTGCTATTCTTTTGCAGAATATAAATCTAAATTTAAGATAATCCTTTCTTTCATTGAAGAAAAGTCGTGGAAAAATGCAAAGTTTGGAAATAAAGAACGTAACCCTGCCGTTTATGTGCTTCAAACAGCATTTCTCTCGTTTGTCAACACCAATTTTTCTTGGCAATTTTTTCTTTGCATTTTTGGGCTATGAGATCCAAGTAAAATATACACAGAAGTGTTAAATATTCTTATTATTTTCTTCTTTAGTCTTCTACTTCTGTCATCTTCTTCACTGGCTTTGTTGTAGAGATCTGAGTCCTTTCTTCATAGGGACTGGTGTCGTCTCTCTCTCTCTCTCCGCACTCAGCTTTGTTAGTTCTTATTAAATCATAAACACGGAGACTTATTTTATTTGTATGAATACATCTTTATTAGCCAAGACCCCATATTTTAATACGCACGTTGAAGAATATCACCTACGCCATTACACATCTGAACCTGAAGGTGTCTGTCGCCTATATCCTGATTCTTCCATAGATTGGCCCGCCACTATTCCTCAATCAATGGGAAAATCCTGTCTCAGGTCAATCAGGGGGGAAAGCTTGTCTGTCAAATATATGAACTTACTGACTCTTTATTCAATACAGTGTCATTTTTTCAGTAACTGTTAAATTTAAATTCTACACTACATCTCAGAATTGATAGGTCCGTCTATCCATTATGTAACAGAATCACATAGAGAGTTTTAAGATGTTTGTGCACTATAAAGTTTAAAATGAATTAAGAACTGAAACAGTCTATTAAAAAAGTGTTTCTTTCGAATTCATTAAAGCAATATTAATAGATATTTTAAAACAAGTCTACTTTCTAGACTTTTGGCCAAGGAAAGAATCCCATTAATACAGACCTTTTGCGAACTTTTTCACACTGTAGCTATTGATATAATCACAAAATTGGTGACCCCAAATGTCACCCTTTTTATCTTTGTTTTGCTGGACTACTAAAAAAATATTGAAGATTTATTTGATAGGAAAATCATCGAATATCAATAAAAACCTACGAGGTTTTATTATTATTATTATTATTATTATTATTATTATTATTATTATTATTATTTCACTCCTTGAGAGTTTTTCATGCCACCGTTAGCTGATAGTCTTTCACTGGAGTTTGAGTCACAACAAGTCTCCTCAGATCTCCAGGACTCTCCTTAGTTTTCCAGCTGATTTCAACAATCTGGTTGTCTGGATGATCTCAATTCTTCTTCTGATTTCCAGTTCTTCCAGTCTTTTTTTCTAAACTTTTGGGAACCGTTCCAAGTGCTCCAACTACTATTGGTATGACTTTCACCCTCATATTCCACAGTTTCTTTCAATTCTCTAGCACGTACTAGGATTTTGTCTGTCTTTTTGTTTTCCTTTTTTAGGAAATGATTCGTTTCGGGTTTCAAGATTTCAACTTTCATCTAAATTGATGGATATAGAAAAAATTCCATGAGAAGTTCTTACCTCCAAGGTGTTTATGTTCGTTACTTACATAGAGAAAACTTATTGAAGTGCTCGTCGTGTAATGCTTATCGTTATAGGAAATGGACACGGTGGCCTGAGTTCAAACCCTAGATGAGGTTGTTTGCATTTCAAATAGTATTAATACTCTTGGGAAAGGTAAGCATCGAAGTATTCTCCCTCTAGTTATGGGTAAATAATAGGGAAGACTGGGCTATTCAACCTTGATATGGCAACTGTTCTAGGAGAAGGAAAACTGAATTCAAATTTGTTAAACTCCACCTAAGAATTTGATCTTGTATCGCTCTCTTTTCATGTGGAGGTGTTGGGTAAATACATACAGAGAAAAAAAAACTTTTTTGTCTTTCTTAAAAGAAAACTAAATTTGGAGAAAGTCTGGCCATATTTTTGTAACTATGACTAGTTTCGAGAAAACACTGTCTTCTTCCCGCTGGCCATTTAATGATAAATATGTTTCCGTGTACATTCAAGAATGTTCATTAAATCCTCGAGTATAGTCCGCCCTTGAGTATAATACGCAGGAGATCTTTAAGGAGCTGTACCTCTGAAAAAATGCGTCTGAATAAACATTGCCAGACAGCAAATAGAGACTCGGACATTGCTTAGAAAATATTTTAAATTTTTAACCTCTTATATAGTACGCACTAGGGATTTTGACCTTTAAATTTTGGGAGAAAAGTGCGGATTATACACGAGGGTTTACGGTACATATGAAAATTAGCGTATTGATATAGACGTACTTATTTGTCTGTCCTCACTTGACAATCTCTCAGTTAATTACCAAAATTGTGTGTCATTTCTTTCTATCGCTAATTCGTTTTTGTATCATAAATAAGTATACATTTATCTGCAAATAGAGAATAAAGGTCATACCTTCCCTCGACCCGCCGAGAAAACATTGTCGTCACGTGATCCCAGCTCCGTGGGAAGAGCGTTTACCACTTGCAGTCTCTTCTTGTGTTGCTAAGGAACGAATGAACATTTACGCCAGTTTAGTTGACATAATGGTAGTAAATGTTGTGGCCTGCCTACATAATTCGAAGTATTTGGCGATTAGCCCTCATCTTCTTTAAATATATTAACTGATAATCACGGGTAGCGGAAAGAAGGAAAGAAGGAAAAAAAAATGATAATATACGTTTAGGAAGAAATTGAAGTCTATTTAGGGTGACCTTTTCGTATCTTAGTGGTTACTTGATGCAAACATGTTAATATTGAGCGTTAAGTCTTTCAGAATGCATTAAGAAACGATAACGAGATTTTATAAAAAAATGAGACAATGATAATAATAGACATTATAGGAAGATAAGGACTGTGCTCATATATATATATATATATATATTAGATATTTATATTTTTTGCTTGAAGGCAATTACAATCGAATATCGCATAAATTCGATAATTATAGAAGATAACAATGACAAGTGAATTTCGCAAAGAATTACTCGGCGTGTAGAATATCGCACAGATTGTTTCAACTTTATTAAGTCTATCGTACAGACTTTATTAAGTCTATCGTACAGACTTTATTAAGTCTATCGTACAGACTGTTTCAACTTTATTAAGTCTCATCGCTGATGAGACTTAATAAAGTTGAAACAGTCTGTACGATATTCTATTCTACACGCCGAGTAATTCTTTACGAAATCCACTTGTTATCTTCTATAATTATCGAATTTATGCGATATTCGCATTGTAATTGCCTTCAAGCTAAAAATATAAAATATTTGATATATATACTTTATTCAGCAATGCTTCTAAAAAATAAACAAACATCCCAAAAAAATCTTTAAAAAATATATATATATATATATATATATATATATGACCTATATGAGTCAGACACTATCTACCTAGTTTTGACCCGAATCATGCTATACTTAATGTATTGAGCACTTTTTACATATACAACTTAGAAAACTTTCCCAGTGTTTTTTTCTTTTGCCCACTACATATGATACTGATGATTATTTTCAGAAAGTACGGATGTGCCGGTCTTTTCTTTAAAAAAATTTTTTTCACCAGATGTCAGTTTGAAAAAAAATATTTGAAAAACTGATTTACCTGTTTTTTCCACACTGGTAGAGTTTAGAAGTAATAATTTTTTACTTCTATATATATATATATATATATATATATATATATATTATATATTATAATGACTGGATTTGGGGAGCTTTGTTAAATCAACTTAGATTTATAAGGCCCCAATTTCGGTCGAAATAAATTTATTATGGAAATACGGTGTGGAGTTTTTCCTTCCTTTTAAAGATAAATATTGCTCTGTATATAATCTATAAAGATTATTATACATTGAGCTCTCTGAAGTGATTTAAAGATTCACTGTATTTATACATACTGGATCATACAATAATAATACAGTGTGTCTTAGATATCACATATAGAATCATCCCTTACTACAAGGTTTGGATACCTCACATTATATATATATATATATATATATATATATATATATATATATATGCTAACGCCTTCACATAAGCAGGATGTGATACAAGGTCTTTCTTAAGCGGAATTTAACAGGTTTTAATTCCGAATTTTCCTTCTCCTAGACTAGTTACCGAGCCAATGTTAAAGAGCCCAGTCTGCCTTACTATATACCCCTAACTGGAGGGAGAGTTTTATGCATACCTTTCTATCATGCTGTGGTATATCCAAAGGTCCTGCTAGTCTTATCATAATTCCCCAAATGTTTGTCAGTTCATCCATACAGCAAAAGGCTTCTCTGTTTTCCTCCAATTTCAGCTAAACTTATTTATGCTTGGAAAAGAGATTAGGTTCAGACTGGTCTTTCGGGCGGGGTTCTATACTTTTCATGTATAATACATCAAATTTAGCTCTTAAGTAAATATATCAGACGTTGTAATAATCAAATCATCATACTGTAGTATATCAACAGGTTCCGCTAGTGTGGAATAATATACGTTCCCGATAGATCATTCCTATCTTGGTAGTGCCGAAAACTTTTCTGCACTTTTTCATATATACACTTAGAAATCTGTTTTCTATGATTATCTCTTTTAGTTTCTGGTGTTAACTTTTCTTTCTCAATTACAGACTGAAATTACCACAGGCAATTCGTGATTTAAAAATTGTTGTTTAATAGCTCGTCGAGAATATCACGTGATACAAAACAAGTTCTTCTCCGAGTTGTCTTCAATTATCCAATGGTTCTTTTACACTTTGCTGTTCGTGTGTTTAATTAGTTTGACGAAAAAGAAAAATCTATTTTAAGTATTTCTGCCCTCCAAACATTGGGAATAGAAAAGAGTTATTGTAAAATAAAAAAAAAACTTTCTTTATTTTATCAGCAAAGAAAAAAAACTATTTTTTCTTTTACTGGTTAATGAATTAGTGACTGAGGTGTGAAACTGATTGTCTTGTAAAATCCTTTTTTTTAAACCAGAAAACAAATCCAAACAGGAAATTTCAAATCGGAAATTTTAATTCGTATCTCTAAAAGTTGGTAGCTACAAAGGTTGTAAGTCGAAAAGTAAATTTGTATTTATCCAGGTGAGACTTGATTTATTTCGACGCGTCACCGGGTAGGTTGAGGGTGGGGTTTCGCTGTCTGTCAATCTAGGTCAGTAGGCAAGTCGTTAGGGCGGAGTGTAGGAAAAGGTAAGAAGTAAATTTGCAAGGTATGCGGCCTTCTGACCTTCTCTTTCTCTTTTTCCTTTTCCCTTCTTTTACTCATTTTTTTTTCCATTCATTATTTTTTCTTAAGTCTCTCCCTTGGGTACCATTTTCTGTTATCTCTCCCTTCCTGCCCCCTCCCCCCGCTCTCTTTCCCTCCCTCTCCACTCTTTTCCCTCTTTTTATCTACCTCTTTTTTTTTTTATCGTCTATGACACATTTTCTGCGTACAGACTGAGGTTGCAATTCTCACGACCAACCGGCATCTCGTTCATTGAAAATTGTCATTTTTCTCTCGATCATCAAAGGTGAACAATATGTCAAGACGGATTGGAAACTCTAATTTTATTACAGGAATATCTCTAAAAATGGAGACGAACAGATGTGGCTATGCGTGTCATTAAGTATCAAAACTTAAGTTGACGCATTCTCTCTCTCTCCCTTTCTCTCTCTCTCTCTTTCTCTCTCTCTCTCTCTCTCTCTCTCTCTCTCTATATAATATATAATATATATATATATATATATATATAACTGTCTGTCTGTTCTCTCTCTCTCTCTCTCTCTCTCATTCTATGAGTGCACTTGTTATGAACACATTCGGCTATGTGTATGTCATTAAGTCTCAAAACTCAAGTTGACTCTCTCTCTCTCTCTCTGTCTCTCTCTCTCTCTATATATATATATATATATATATACATATATATATATATATATATATATATATATATAACTGTCTGTCTGTCTGTCTCCTCTCTCTCTCTCTCTCTCTCTCTCTCTCTCTCTCTCAGTTTCTCTCTCATTCTATGAGTGCACTTGTTAGGAACACATTCGGCTATGTGTATGTCATTAAGCCTCAAAACTCAAGTTGACACATTCTCTCTCTTTCTTTCTCTCTTTATCTCTGCCAGTCTCTCTCTCTCTCTCTCTCTCTCTGTGTGTCTGTTTCCCACTGTCTTCCCTTTCTATCTCCCCCCTCTTTCTCTCTCTCTTTCTGAGAGCACTTGTTATGAACAGAGCAAATATTGTGCTTGTTATTTTATCTTAGAGGTCAAATCTCTTGAATTTTGTGGTTTATTCCTAAATATCAGAGGAGATGAATTAATCTTAAAGCTGTTGATATTAAGAAGTTTACTTATTTTGACTCTGAAGATATCACGTATCAGATAATACAATGATATTAAAAGTATGTATCCTATCCGACCACTCCACCACGGATAGGTTAACACAAGGTTAATTTTTAAACAGAGTACAATTGGTTTAGATTAAGAATTTTTATTCTCCTAGATTAGTTACCATACCAACTTTAAAGAGCCCAGTTGCTCTACTATTTACCTATATATGCTGAAAAATTCGTGCAATTCCTGAGGGAATTAACGAGATGTGAAACGCAAAGACCTCATCTAGGATTTGATCTCTGATCGCCGGATCTATTCATTACGATACTCATTATACTACGAGCGCCTCCTAAGATATTACAAGTACACTAGTGTACTGTTTGCTAAAACTATCAATCTCTTATTTTGATGAGACACAACCTAGCCACTTGTTAAAAAAGTCCGGGAAATTCTGATCTTTTAGTTGAACTCGAACACTGCTGCGTTAATAGTAAAGTCGATTCTTTCTTTGTTACAGATTACATCAGTAGTTTAGAACGTGGGGCATACGCCTCACAGCAGGGGCGGGGGGCAATTTGATTTTGTAAGGAGGTCCAAATATTCATTTTTATTTTTTATTTTTCCATCATGTATGCATATCTATGTAGTTTATGTTTCAGATGTTATTTTGAGTAGATATTTTTTGTTTACTGTGTAGTTTTATAGGTACCCGTATTTTATTGTACACATATATTTATTCGGTGTGGGGGATGGGCATGAATAATCTGTCGGAGCCCATCCTTCTTCAAGTTAACTGGTTTGAATTCATTTTTTTCTCTCCTAAACCGGTTGTCATTAGAAGGTTAAAGAGTCCACTTAGTCCAACTATTTTACCCATAGCTGAAAGGTAACAACTTTTAAAGGTGTATAATACTTACCTTCAATTAAAAAAAATGGGTGCCGTTATAGTATGTGGCCTACCATTTTGATTCTGTTTTATGTGGCCTACCCGATTTAAATGTGTCCTACCTCAGTAAGAGTATATTTATAGATATAAGTAGTAGGCAATTTATTGAAACTAATTATTTTTCATATATTCAATTTCAAGAAATGCAATTCAGTCATAAGCTGTATATATTAATTAGGAATAATTTAAAAAGAATTTATCCATAATTTACATGAATCAGAGATCTATTTAATTCCAAAATATTCTAAAATTCTGAAATAGGGTTAGGGTTAGGGGTTAGGGTTAGGGTTAGAGTTAGGGGTTAGGTTTATGCTTAGTAGTTATTATTATAACCTTATAATATGCTTTTTATGCTAGGTAACATACTATAAGAGAGACATGATTTCGTAGGCCACATTCAAAAGGCTGGACACATACTATAATGGTACCAAAAATGTTTACTGGATTATTTTAAATGTTTTAGTGCAAAAGAGAAAAAAACGGAATCTCCTTTTTTTAAAAAAGTCTTTTTCACTTCGAAGTAATGAGGCGTTTCTTTTATTTGCAAAAAAATCTTTATTGTTGCCATTTAAAATCTGTTGGCTTTTCCAGTTAATCGATTTACTCATTTTTTGGAAGCCATAACATTTTGACCAACCCTTAAACATTCGTCTCATTTACATAAATTTCTGACCGGGTCTTCAAGGTAAATGACCCTTTTAATTATCCTGATCATAAAAAGAGATTATCTGATCCTAATGAGATTAAAATATTCTAGTCAGCACTTTACCTTTCAATTCCACTGTTATTATCATATTCTCTTTTCTGTTCGTTTAAACAATCTGAAATTTTATGCCTTGTATCATCACGTAATCATGAAGGAAACTCTTCCATTGAGATTTTAAAAGCACACGTGACCAGACTACAAAGCTGATCCTAGCAATAAAAGCGAATTTAATTTTAAATCAACGTATTCTAGGTTAGTGTATGTATTTACCCAACCACTCCACCACGGACAGGATGTGACACAAGGTCAATCTTTAAGTAGAGTACAACTGGTTGGAATTCAACGTTTTCATTCTCCTAGATCGGTGGCCATCGCAAGGTTAGAGAGCTCAGCCTGTCCTACAATTAACTCATAGTTCCTATGTTAGTATGCGGTTTTGATTTTCTATTTTGAGAACTTTGATTGGAAGTTGGTTGGTTGTTTTATGGCATATCAAACCTTTTCGGGTTATTTAATGCTGAATCAAGTCATTTTGATATCAGGTTGCTTACAGTAACTGATTCATAGAATGAAAATATCATATCTAATTTTTTTTTTTACTGTTTTCCTGATTTAAAAGTGAAAAAAAAAAAAATCAGCCAACAAAGCTTTTTAAAATTCTATTATAAAATGATGAAATGAATTACTTTCCTTCTAAAAAAAATGACTCAGCAATGATTTTGTTGACAATAAAGGAGGAAACAGTTGTCGACCATCACTGGTTTATTCATGTGTATGATTCAATAGAGAACATCGCTTACTTTTACATCAGTTCCCAGCATGTCTTAATCGTCTTATTTAGTCGGTTTGTGAGATGGGGGGTAAGTGGCCATACAATTGTTGTTTTGAAACCGGTTGCTCTAAATATTTGTTCAAAACAGCATGCAGAATCCTTGTATACTTTCCATCTCGCCTTTTCTTCCAAGCGTCTCGTTAAAGTCAAAGTGGTGCAATCATACAATAGTAGTGACACAACAACAACTTGGAGGAATTCACGTTATAATTTGTTCTGCAGTTGACAATGTAAATATTGGTCAGATGGAATATCGATTTATTTCAAAGTACAATCGTGGTGTAGTGGATAACGTGCTGGACTGCGACATGGTAGTAGGCGGGTTCAAACATCGTAGTAAGCGGGTTATATTACGTTCATTATCGCACTGATAATCTTGGAAAGGGTATGGACCTTTTATTCTCCCAACTAGGGGTTAAATAGTACCACTATTTTTCTTCTATAAGGATTTGGCATTAAATAACCTACAATGGTTTATATGTCATTAAACAAAGAACCTAAACTATCATATATGCAGAAATGGGACCCGGTTTGTTTGGGGAGTGTGTGGTTGAGGAGTTGAAGATTGAAGTTATGGGTCCCCACAATTTATATGTATAAGACTACGGAAATGAAGTTTCCATAGGTAACAAAAGAAGAAGACAAAATTGATAAAGGAAACAAACTTTATACACATTAATTTACAGTTAGTATATTTAATTGTTCTTTCAGCGGTGTTACAGACTGTATGTGTCTGTACGTAGATGTGTGTGACAAGTGTGACATGTATTGTTTATATTTGTGCGATGTTATGTCAACATTGTAGCAGTTTTGTCTGTGATTGAAACTTGTGATTGAAATTTGTTTTTGTTGAGCGAAATAGAGAAAATTCGAAACGAAATTACAAGACCAACCTGATATATCATTTTGTGTCTTCGAGCAGCGACTTCTCCCCATTGTGTCGATGTTGGGGGAGAACTTTCGCTCCCACTGTCGAGATAGGAGCATTCGCCCCAACTCTGTTGAGTCGGGAAGAGCGTAAGCTCCCACTCTCCGTTTGGACTTTTTTCATCTGAAACCGAAAAAAAAAAAAAAAAACGTATCTGAAAATTTCGATTAGGTACTGGCCAAAAAATCGATAATCAATTTCATTATTTCAATAATGATATTTGCGCAACAAACAATTAAGATTTCTTTTTTGAACATTTTATTTTTTTACTAGCAAAAGTAAATGCCTCCTGGGTGCAAGTATATAAGTTTTAATATAATTAGATATCATATCGAATTAGAAAGACTACTGAAATTAATTAAGAACACAAAAAATCTTACACTTATTTTTACTTTATTCTAATTGATTTCAATATAGAATTATACATAGGATTGCTTTAAATACGTTTGACAATAAAACAGTAGTATTAGAAACAAATAATACCAAGTAATTATTTATCAAACACGTTTTTTAAAAAACCGTGATGCAAATCATTCACACCATATACTATGTAAACATTTATTTCTTAATGATATATAAAACACATTGAAGAATTTTAAACACATTAAAAACACATTTAAATACATTAATAATGAGCTGTTTTGAGGACATCTATCTTAGCTAGACCTTAATAGAGGCATTGTTCAATAAATAACATGCTAAATCATTAAGAATATAACGTAAATAATTAAGGGAATTGTGACTTTGGTGGTGATGTAGTTTCGGTTACGGACAGACAGTTTTATAATCTCCATTATAATAACTAGCAAATATATGCACACTCCGGGTGCAAGTATTTAAGTTTTAATATAATAAAATATCATGTTAAATTAGAAAGGCTAATGAAACTGAATAAGAATTCAGATAAAAATATTTGGAAAAGAGGGGGTATGATTGAAAAATAGAACAACTTTGAAACTAACTCTTCCATCATTTTCCCTTACTCCCGTCTTTCATTGCTAAATTTTCCAAATTTAACTATTTAGTTAAAATAGGAAGTAAAGAATAATATTACAGTTATTTATTCTTGTTAATGGATTTCTTTTAAGATTTATTGAAGAGATTTTTGCTCATATTCATGAAGATAAAACCAAACAATTAGAAATCAATAATACTAAGCATATATTTATTAAAATCAAATTTTTAAGATCAATATGCAAATTAGCCTTCCCATTCACACTGTAAACCGCTATTTTCTTGTATATATAAATACAATTGCATGTTATTAGTATGTAGATATGGTCAACAGTCTTAATGATGTAAAGCAATTTTATTAATAATTGACGTTTAAATAAAAATAAAATCATGGAGAATGGGATGTAAATAACAAAGAGAATTGTGACTTGAATGGTAATATAGTTTCGGTTACAGACATACAAACCCACAATCTCCATTATAATAAGAAGATATATGAAAAAAAAAAACTTATGACATTGGCTTTTATATATAAACCAAAAACTTTGTCTTAGAAAACTGTTAAATTTTAATTGCGACTGTAATGTGTCTAATTGTGCATTTTCCTTCTTCGATTTTTTTTTGTACAGATGGGCTGAAATTCGGAAGTCTGTTAGTCGCATTCTGTGTTCTTCTGTTAAAGAACATGACTATTTGCAGACGCGACCCTTTTAATCAAACCCACAAGTAGTCTAATTTGTGGATAGTTCAAGGTTTATGTAAACGTGTTATTAGGAAAACGGACGCCGCTCTGAAAAGATTGGGTTGGTATGAGTTACTGAATAACTTGTTGTCTACGTCATTTGTGAACTATGGCTGATTAAGAGAGCGAATAAAATGAATGGAAATAATCATGTCATTGTCGACCAGTATTTTGTTTATTCGTCTAACAATGGTCCTCTCTGTTGTCATTAGAGATGAAGGGTTAGAGGGTGATATAAAACCTGCTGATTGTTCTATCTACTTATTCAGGTTCAAACCTTCATGTATGTATTGTCCCAACCCCTCCACTATTAACAGGATGTGAAAAAAGAAGATTTTTAAGCAGAGTAAGGCTTGTTTGTATTTAGTTTTCCTTCTCCTAGTCTGATTGACTAACCAAACCTAAAGAACTCCATATGCTCTATTTTCCCATTTTTGGGGACTGAACAGATGGATTCATATCTTCATGTAGGCATTACTTACTCATTACACCACACAGAAAAATAATGTCTTTTTGGCCTCTTTGTTTAATAGCAACTCAACTTTCGTGGGTTATTTAATGCCAAAGTCATCCTTCTAGAAGAACAGTAGTAGTACTATTTGACCCATAGCTGGGAATGTTTCCTACCTTTTCCAATGGTATCAGTCCGAAAGTGATCGCGATAATTAGTCTGAAAGTAAACGTAAAAGTGCGACTCGCTTACAACGATTTCGAAGTCCAGCACATTACCATCTACACCACGTGGACCCCCGTCCAGACAAAAGTGTGCATTATCAATTAATCAATTAATTAATATCTCCGTTTGTCATCATTGACAAGGGTTATAGTCGTCACTTTTATATTTACTTTATTGTCTGGAGAGGAAATCAAAGTAACAATGGTTTGTTTTTATCGTTATAAAAATCATCAGTATTATTGACGGGGAAGAATATAAGGTGTATTGGGTTCATGCCTTACTTTTCAAAGAGATTATTCAAGTAAAGTAAGTAAAGTCATCGGGGTAGCCTAATGTCAGTATCAACCAGACAGCGAGGGAGCATCCTTTTTTCACTAGCGCTACACCTCGGAGATTGTTTTGACGCCTGAGGTGGAGCACCACACCCACCATCAGCTCTTCCCTTTACCGCACGAGCAAGATGCGACACGTCAATTTTAAGCGTTGTTTAACAGTCTATCTGATTATTTACCCATAACTGGGGGGAGAATAGTCAAATGCATGCTTTCTTAAAGATATTAGCGCTATAAGAAATGCAAACAGTCTCGTCCAAGATTTGAACTCGGGTCACCGTATCCATTCCCTATAATAATGATTCTGAATGATGGAAATGTTTTGCTGACTTTGGGTGCATGGATCAGAATCAGCTAATTAAACGACGGTCTTTTCTGAGCTACAACTATTCCTCACTTAATATATGTTTCTGTCTTTAACCGGTCAGAATTTATCATTATTTTCATTAATAAAATCCCGAATATTTGACGTGAGTGATTACCAGTGTTAAATTCATAAAAGTATGGCAAATAGTCACGAATCTCGTTACATTTACTTTCTCTATGTATTCCAGCAATGACTAGCACACTGTCAGAATGGCTTAGAATGCATCCCCTGCCGAGAAGTAAGACCCCTCCAAAGGGGTATCCTGGGTATGAGTCTAAACGGCATTTCATCGTGAGCCTTCAGTTCTAGACATCTGGGAAGTATGGAGTACACATTCATTTCCATTATTCCCAGCGCTACTCTGATCCAAAGTGGTAGTACCTGTGTTGTAACCTAACAAAGGTTACTAAATGAGAAATTACCAAACGGAGTTTGAAAATATATGGAATCTTAATAAGATTAACAAAATACAACACTCGCCAACGCGAGAAGAAGGTAAACCATTGCTAGTGGTATCATACTACCCAGTCAGCATAATACTGCCGTATTTATGAGGACTAAGACATACCCATTAATATTCATAGGTAGGCTATATAGCTACTTGTTAGAATATAATCTATGAGTCAAATACATCTATTACTAATGGGGATTTGCTTCCGGTTTTTGTCTGTAACAAAAATGACGTCACTGCTTACGTCACATTTCCCAAAATCGTCATAACATAGAATAAATACACTCAAAATTTGAACATGCAACATTAGATAGTCCTCATTGTTTTTTTAAAAACAAGTTTTAATAAATACACGACTGGTATTATATATCTATATATAGTTTGTTTTATCTTAATACATATTTAAGTTTACATTTCAAATTGTTTTTATTTTTTAATCCTTTAATGAATTTGATGATTTTACTTACTTAGGGTACAGACTCGCTGACAGTGAATTTTTAACTCCCACCCCTCAGGCAATATGTTTCAAAAATTTATTTTTACATCGCCCGGAGGGTGTTTTTATTTTGTACTAGTTTATTTAAAAAATATTCGTATTCTATATGATTGTATGTAAAATTAAAAAAAAAACAACAAAAAACTTCAGAAACAACTACACAAAAGTTTAGATGTACAATGAAAGCAATTCCCTAACATTTATGAATAAAATAAGCCTACACAGGTTGACATGCCGTTAAAATCTATCATTCTACTGACCCATACAGACAAGTGAGTTAAGATATTCACACTTAGATCCTCCTTTACGATTTGTGGTTTCATGCCTGTTGTTTTTTTTATTATCTTTTTCTACTTGTAATCTTAGTTCGTTGTGATTAATAATTCTTATAGATTTGACACTTAACAAATAACAACGTACTTGAGATAAGAATTAGTTAAGTATGGAGTTATCGTTCTTGAATGACTTGGTTAACTGATAAGGGCGACGCAAAGCCTCCACTGTGTCAATCGCGATCATGAGAGATTGAAGAGTCAAGAGTAAAGTTATCTTTCTTCAACAACTTGTTCAGATAAGCAATAAAAACTTCCCTAACCCACAACGAATGTGACCGATCTTGATACAAGGTTGAGTCAAATGTCGCCCAATATTTTGGTACGTGCTACTTTGCAGGGCGGGTATATCACGTGACAGAAGCTGTTCAATCTGTGCTACGTAACTGCTGTGATTGGTAGTATCGTTTTAGTTGGTGCGCTGACACGTTGTGCATTGATTGTTTCCGTGAGGGATTTTAAACCCACACAGATGAATGTGCAACATAAATCTAATTCGAGAACTTATAACTTTACGAGTTGAAACACCGCAGAAGCGACCAATAACATTCGTTATACGAAAGTAGAAAGCACAGTTGATCACAGTACAGTAACCAGATGAATCAAGAAATTTCACTCGGGTTGCAAGAAACTCGACGATCAGACAAGTGTTACATAATTGTTAGTACCCTAACACTTATTTACAGTAGTGTAGAAACCAAAATGGCTGTTATAAGTTGCAGCCGGCGGCCTTGAAGGATTGACAAGGCTTGACCTCATCCTGATACTCCTTCTGGGGGATACCGTGAGAATCGGTGGAGAAGACCCTCTTCCAGTTTAGATTAGAAAGAGAGTTTAGTTGAGTGGTGGTAAGTCGCGTTAAGCGCACTGCCGACTCAATATGCGCAGGTAGTCTGGTGGGAATTTCGGAATAAAATACGATCTAAAACAAATCGAAGTCTTGGGTTATTATCTAAAAACTACCGATGACACAGGGCTTCTGATAAAGAAAAGACCAGACACGAAGTCTCCAATACGAAGTCCAGACGCTAGAAGTAGAATGTAAGATACCAAAGATGAGCAGAAGAATAATGGAAGTAAAGAGAGTATACAACACAAGGTAAGGTAGCTATAGTGGCAAATCCGGTGAGTAGCACTCGGGAAGTATCAGGCGAGGCCGGCATATTACAGTCCAGTGTGGTTCATCACCTTCACAACCCGGCAAATCATCCTTAAATGCTGAAATGTGACTCACGTTACCAAAATATTGCGAAACGTTTGACTCACCCTGGTAAATTATTGAAGTTTGGGCAAATTCAAATTGTTTTATTGCATGGAAACTACTGATTTTAAGGGTCAGCGAACAGGGCTGTTACGACAAGGGCCGATTTATTAGGAGATGAGTTTGCAGAGGTGTGGTTTATTGACAGAGATGTCATTTTAAGAGATTGGTTTGCTTTTACGATTATTTTTTATTTTCCATAACTCCACGCTTTCTGGAGACTTGACAAAAGGAATAGAAAATATTGACAAGAGACGATGAAATTATTTCGAATAAACCACAATCATCAAAATGGATAATTTTGAAAGTTTTTAAATAAGATTTCTTCCAATTATTATCAGAAAAATCCAAATAACTGTGTTAATTTTACTTTTATTCAATACCAAATCAATTTCCCTCACTGACTTTTGGGCTATATCATTTAGTGATTTATTCTATACATCTTTAGAGATACAATTGGCCTGCTGTTGGCGTTTGAATTGGACCCGGCTACCGAGTTCAAGTCCTGGACGACGCTGGTTACATTTTACAGATCCTTAGGAAAAGTATGATTCCAACTATTCCCACTTCAGTTATGGGTAAATAGTAGGGCAGACTGGGTTCTTTAACCTTACAAGGCAACTGGACTAGGCGAAGGAAAACTCTGAATTCAAAACCAGTTACAGTCTAAGAGAGGAATGGGCTCCGTCAGACTATTCATACCCAAGGCACGTTGCATAGTAGCACTCTACAACCAAAAACTTACGGAATATTTTTTAATAATAATAATAATAATAATAATAATAATAATGATGTGGACATTTTATTTCATTACAATTGTTACATATTCTAGTCACCTCAGCCACCACAATAGGTTCCCCTTTTGGAATTAACTTGAACTAATCTGTTAAAAAATATCTTATAGAATATTTCGCAACCAGTTTCTTTTTTAAGTATATGAATAACGCATTGATTCTGGGCGTAAGTATTGAGACTGAGTCAACATTGAAATTTGAAATGTTGTATATACGTGCGTATAAACATTGGTTAGACAAATGAATGATTGGTGAAATGAAGCTGTTCATTGTGACGTACAAGACAAACTGGTTATAAAAGTGGCTTAGACATGATGTTGATATGACAGGGTAATCATCACGTGTCTTCTTCCGAATTTGGGAGCAATAGTGCGCTATCGTCTTCTGAAAAAAAATCGTTAATCTGCACTGAACTTGTAGGATTTTAATCAATACGTCGTGGTGTGACTTGAAGGAATAGCAAAATTCAATGGCATATTCGGATTCACGGTACAATAAGATTATAAAAGAATCGGTAGAGGTCATTTTTCCGTGTGTATTATACAAATTAGTTTAGTTTAGAACAGTGATTCTTAACGTGGTCCAGCTGGACCATCTGTGGTCCACAGACACATTTCTAGTGGTCCACAGAGAGTTCGAAGCCACAAAAAATGTTTTAGCCATTTCACAAAAATGTAACTAATTTAGCGCTTCTTATACTGACCCTCCCCAGTTGAAAATCTCTATTTAAGCACACGTCGATGATCGCGGAAAATGAATTGTCTTGTCTTACTTTAACACGCGTGCTAGCCGCTCGCAGCAACATTCAAGAAAGTAGGATTGGTCCATGGGAATTTTTGAATAAAAAATGGTCCATAAGCTGAAAAAGGTTGAGAACACTGGTTTAGAACAATGTTAGTATGGAACTCTCTCTCTCTCTCTCTCTATCTCTCTCTCTCTCTCTCGAATCTCTCTCTCTCTTATCAATCTCTCTCTCTCTCTCTATCAATCTCTCTCTCTCTCTCTCAATCTCTCTCTCAATCTCTCTCTCTCGCTCTCTCAATCTCTCTCTCTCTCTCTCTCTCTCTCTCTCTCTCTCTCTCTCTCTCTCTCTCTTCTCTCTCTCTCTCTCTCTATCTCACTCTCTCTCTCTCTCTCTCTCTCTCGCTCTCCTAGAAATAAAGAGTGAGATTTGCTTGATTCTACAATGTATCTGTTAAAATCCCGATATACCTAATGCCAAAAATCATAACTAATTCTCGTTAACCTTTCATTATTCATGACTGACAAAGGATTCTTAATAACAAAGGTTGTATATTTCATGCAGACTCATTTACATCCATGAAAGTAAGTATACTGGTTCACATATCTCGGTAGTAGTGTCTCATCTACTGAAGGATGCACTATTCAGGTAGTGTCTTGACAAAATCACCTGGTGGAACACGTCCCTAGCCACGTCTTGTTTGGAATTCAGTTTCCTTCTCCTATACCGTTTGTCATATCAAGATCAAAGAGCCTGTTACCCTAGCATCTACCCATATATGTAGGATAATAGTTTATACTCATACCTTTCCCAGGGTATTAATGCATTCAGAATTTGAACTCTGATAGCCGAGTCCGCGTCATGCGACAATAACCATAGCGTTATGAGCACTTTCATTAATTGATACATTTTTATACTATTAGCTACCTATTAATTCCTATTAAACAACTAAGGATAGAAATTAACATTCATTCTCAATTATTTAAGTAATTCGACCTTGTTATCAAGCTGATAATCGGAACCTAAGTAGGACTACAACAACCCACATGAGATAAGATATTCTTAAGTATGGTGTTATCTTTCATGAGTGACTTGGTCTGATAATTAAAATTGGGGGAGCTCTTCTTTACAATTGATTTTATTAACTTCAAACTCCTATGCGTATCAGATATGGCAAATAATCTTTCTTGAAAATAATATCTTAACGTCTACTTATCATTACTGTTTGTATTGTTGAGGTTGTGACAAAAGAACAGCCATGTTCCTTTCATTAAAATGGGTGACTTGAAATCACTGAAAGTTGATGCGGCCATCTTGGTTGTATACATGATACATGACAACATTCAGCGCGGTGCAGAATGTGGAGCTTGGAGCCATAAAGCTTTTAAAATATTTGTTTATCTTTTAGAGGATCAGTTAATTCTTCCTGTTGCCAGCACCAGTCTATTGAATTTAGTTGAAATGCGAAGAATTAAACCCGATCCAAAAATGGTGGAATCTCATTTACTTCCAAAGAAAATGCAATTTTCAATAATTCAATCGAACATAAAGAACTTAATTTTTTTTCCTTCTTTAAAGGTTCCTCGAAGCAAATCATTACAATTCATAAATCTATAAATATCAAAATGTTATATTCTGAATGGAGGTGCGTGGGCTAGTGGTTAGAGTCGTGGAAAATGAACTCGTCGATTCGAGTTCAATTCCTAGACGAAGCTGTTGGCATTTCGCATTGCGCTAATACTCTTGGGAAAGGTATGAATCCATATATTCTCCCTCCAGTATAGGTTAAATAGTAGGTCAGACTGGGCTCTTCAGCATTGTTAATCAGTCTAGGAGAGGGATAAATCTGAATTCAAAATTCCCTCCAGCTATGGGTTAAATATTAGGGCAGACTGGGCCCTTCAGCCTTGGTAACCAGTCTAGGATAGGGATAACTCTGAATTCAAAATTCCTGAGGTCGGTCGTTGATTGGGTTTGTGGCAACCCTTGATGCACCAATTCTTTCCTATCGACTGTGCCAAAAAGTGTGACTGGTCCAACACAAGCCTTCACCCCTATAAACAAATCACTGTGTGGATGTTCATTGTATGAACACTCATATATAAAACCAGAATGGCAAGAAAATTTACATTACATATTATTATTACTTGCTTATCCGATGATGACACCACACGAATCATTTTCCTCCAATTTATTCGGTTTCTGGTTGCGTCTTGCCAACTACCTATGGGGATCTTGAAGTCATTCAGGTTTCTCTTGATGTTATCCTTGTACCTGAACTTTGGTCTACCGATTCCACGTGACCCCTCTCACAGTTGAGAGTACAGAATCTGCTTTCGTAGTCTGTCATCTCCAAGTCTGTTTAAGTGGCCAGCCCATCTCAGGTTGCGTTGGACAAGTATTTCGTGCATGCCAGGGAGTCCAGTTCTCTTCAGGATGGGCCTGTTTGAAACATGTTGCCACCACTTGACATTTAATATACTGCGCAAATGACGCATATAGACACGAAAATTTACATAGGATTAATGTAATACGAATAAATACAATGCGTTTAGTGTTTCTATGAACAAGAATATGGAATGAACTAATACTTAGATCTGTTTACATATCGCAAGTAATAAATCCGAAGAATTTAATTAAAACATTTTCTTAACTGAAGATCAAATAGATCTATGGTAAAAATGAAAAAGGAGACGTCTAACGCATGATAGATCTTCCCCACCCATGGGAAAAATGACTTTTTATATTGTTAGTTATTTGTTATAGCCACTATGAAGAATTCAAAATTCTTTAGATTTTATGGGTGACCAAAGAAAAAAAAATCCGATTTTTCTAGATGGTTTTCTACCATCTAGATATGAGTATTATATAAATCAGTTTAGTTTAGTATCATATCAGTGAGTACAGAACTCTCTCTACTTGAAATAAACTGTTAAACTCCCTTATTAACATAATATATCTGCTAAAATCTACATTTGACCTAATGTCAGAAATTATAACACATTTTCGCTAACTTTTAATTATCTATGACTTGCCAAGAATTCTTAATGATAAAGATCGTACAATTCATGTCGTTGAATCTCTGAAACTCATAAAAGTAAGTAGACTAGCAGACATATCTCTTTAGAAGTGTCTCATCTATTAAAGACGATGTCAACAATTGCATAGCTAAGGCATGGGCTGTTATTGACAAGTTAACGACCAACTAGAAATCTAATTTATCTATAGCCCTGTCGGTGGGGCTTTAGAATATACCGACTGCACCTCTGCAGAGGGGTAACACTTCCCCAATTGGCCGTGGGTGGCGACCCGTGATGCTTAAGGATAGAGCCCAGATGACTGAGCAGTCCATGCCTTGCAATATTCCACTTTAGGCTTTTCTTGGGCTAGACGGGCGGACGGAGAGGCCGCTTCCGATCAATCGGCTGGTCACGTCAAATCCGAGCACCTATATGATTGCCCTTATGGCAACCCCCAATACTTCTTATCATATGGGTGCTAGAAGGCGGTGGCTGAGGGTCTACATGTCCTGGGAATTACGTTAAACTATCTGATGGTGAGGTTCCAGTTTTGGAGGTTTGGGGAATGTGGAGCACCCCTTCATCACCATTGCTCCCTGGTCCACTCTGACCCGAGTGGTAGTACCTGTTAGGGTCCCATCTATGGGTTAAATAGAAAAATGTATTTATAAAAAAATTGTATTATCCATTAAGAATTGATTTATTTCAAAACTTTATCGGCATTAAATGACCCACTGAGGTTGATATGCCGTAAAACAAAACAAACCAAACCAAACTAATTTATCTAATAAAATAAAATGGGAATTTTTCCAAGCTATAGCCGTGTCAGTAGCGATTGTGCAACTGGGACTTTAATGAAATGTCTGTATAGAAAGTTAGATGGAAACTACAAAAGGAGGCTGCGTGCTGTTTTGATAAATAAAAATACTGGAAGCAGCACCCTACAAAACAGCAACTGGATGGCCACTTATCTCCCATCTCACAAACCATGAAAGTAAGACCCCATTTGGCATTGTTGGAGAAGTACGAACGAGCTCATAAGCGGCGTTCTTCTATGGATACATGGACACACCAGTTTTGGCCGACCAGCAAAAACTTACAATCCTCAGCTCAATGCAGACACTGAATGCTGTGCTGAGGACTTGGCAAAGAGTGACTGATTGAGACGGATGGTGTGTGTGTTGAGAGAGAGAGAGAGAGAAGAGAGAGAGAGAGAGAGAGAGAGAGAAGAATCCATGCCGTCAACCCACATTGATAATGATTATGCTCAAAAGAGAGGCGAAATTTTAAAGTTGTCGATTAGTGTTATATACTGACGTTTTCACCGTACCAATCGATACATGTTGTATACCCTTTTCTTACTTCTTGCTTCTAGCCGTCTTTTCTTCTGGCCGGCTTTGCTATTCTGATCGTCTATCATCTTGGTCTGGTCTAGTGTCTGGTGTTGACTTTCTTGGGGACTTCAGGTCTGGTCTTCTATGGGGATTTCTCGTTATCGGAAGCCCTGTGTCATTGTTAGTTTTTAGTAAACACAAGACTTCGATTTTCTTTTAATGTTCTTTATTCCCAAATCCCCAACCCAGACATACCATAGTGCGCGTATACAGAGTTACAGTTTTAGACAGAGCGTCATGGCCGACCGCCCTGTCCGATGTCCAACTGCAAACTGGGGACTCTGAAAAAGGTCCCACGTGACTTCACATATTTGGCGGGCTTCTGTAATTTTCCATAGAAAGACCCGGCCATGGTATGAAAGGGTTCATCCCCTCAGAATTACAGGGGATTGACAATAAGCTTATGCAACCGCATAGATTATGTAACATTAGTTCTGTTTATTGATTGTCTTTTAATCATTTGCGTCAATTATTTCAGCTTTTTGTTCTAATTAAAAAAAAACTTTTTCGTGTTTCTTTTCATTGAGAAATGCAATTGTCTTGTGTAAATGTCAGTTCAGTGACGATTTACAAAGAAAGATTTTGACGGGAGAAAAGTGAATGATTGATGCACAAACAAATGATAGAATAAAACAAATAACTTGAAGACATGTCTGACTTTTGGCGTGAAATATATGGTTTAACAAAGGAGTCGCTATTATTGTAACGGTTATCATCGTTTAAAATGGAATCGGCGACCTGAGATCAAATCCTAAACGTGGTTGTTTCCGTTAAACTTCGTGCTAATTCCCTTGGGAAAGACACGGATCTATCTAACCACAAATCTGGTTATTATATTGGGATCAACAGTGGCTTCACCTTTCACACGACAAATGGTTTTGGTTGCTTCCGCGGTGTTACGAAATAAATAAATAAAGAAAGAAAGAAATGTGTTTATTTTCAAACATTACATTTTTTTACAAAAAAACCCACAACAAATGGTTAATGTAGGGAGGATGATCACTAATTAGGACTGAACCTATTCTAGAAGTGACCATCTCTGCTATTTCATAGGTTTTCATGTTTAAATAGGTTTTAATAAATTAGCAGATATAATGAATTCTTTAAAGAAGAAAAAAGATTATTGATTTTAAATATATGATCCAGTTCAAACTCTTAAAGTATAAATTCCCGAAATAAAGTACGTTGTGAATCCATCTGTACGGCTTTCAAATCACGCACGGAGTAAAGCAATGCCTAACATGTTAGCGTACCAACAACTACTATACTACCAACCACAGCGGATACAAACTATGGATTTAACTGCTTACGTCACATGATATCCGCGCTGCTCGTACCAAAATATTGCATAACTTTTAACTCACTCCATTAACAAGAAATCAAATTAAAAGCAGTTTTGTTGGCGGTCAGTACGTTTGTCACTATCCACATTGCGCATGCGTCGGACTCGGTCCGCTATTTTTCTAATCAGCGAAAATCGAAATAAATTAAACTGGAAAAACAAACAGATATGGTTAATTAGTGAGAGAAGTAATTAAGATATTACCCATTCTTAAAAGAACAAATTTAATAAAAAAGAATATTCAAAACTATTTCAATCCAACCTCTTATTCTGATTGCGAATATTTGTGTCAACAAGGAGGGGAGGGGCTGAAAAGTTAATAAGCTGAAAAGTTAATATGATGACGTCATATATGCTAATGGTGTTTTTTTTTAACCAATTGGGCACAAGCACTGCAATACCAATGGGAGAACTGTGTGGATCGCGAGGGGTTAGGCAATATTAAAAAATAAACCTCATTGGGTCATATTCCATGGGAGTATCTTGGTTAGTCTATGAACTTTTTAGCCAAATATCCATATGTGTGAATTATAAAATGTACCAAAATGTATCGCGGATCGATATCCTTTGTTTCAAGAAAGTGATATTCTAGCTAAAGAATTAATAGATCTTATAATAAAATCCTGACGGTGAAACTTCCGACTCTTGTGATGATCTTTTTACGAGTGAATCGATCAAATTGATATTGCCAGAAAGAAACTTATTCAAAGAAGCTGTTAAAATTCTAATGTTTAATCTTCTCTTTTCCCTGCGAGTCTCTCAGTCCCTTTGAGAGGTTAGAACTGCAGCCAACTGAACAGGTTTAGTGATAATTTTGCTTTTAATAAAATTCTATACGTATTTTCTGAAAAAGCCATAGTAATATTTTCTGCTGTTGTATCTTGAGTTCATCATCATAAGAGTTAAATTTTCTCCCCGGGTTGAAGACATATTCTTCTACATTTCAGAAGAATGATCGTTTATCGCCACGGGTAGTAAAATATTGGAAAATCTACAAATGTTCAAGAGCGCCCTACAAATAACTATTTTCGATTTTGAGTAACTGGTGGGAAAATGCATTACGAAAATTTAATAAGCGTTTTTGTGTTATGGAGGTGTTTGGCAAGTTGACAGCACTGGAAAATTTGGTCATCTTCAGACCCAGCCAGAACCGAGAGAAGTCCAAACCAGCTCTTCCATATCTTTGCTGTTGGTCATTCAACACAACGTGGTCACAGGAAGTCCGAAGGAGAAGGTTCACCGGAGATATCAATTTGCAGCGCCACACGCACTTAAAGGACCACATTTGGGATATCAACGAAATCGAAAATATCAACATTATGTTTCTCATTCACTTCCTGAAAATTTAAAGACTTAACTTTTTTGTTTCATTATAAAATTGTTTCTTTTAAACAGACTTTCTAAATTCTTAGATAATTATTTATATCGACTTCTTTAGAAAAAGTAAAGATGTAAGATTTACTTCAAGAATTGTAAATAATTTTAATGTTTCGGACTGTTGTCCTCATCTTTATTGTGGTATGTATAAACACAAAGTTCATACCACTGCATCTTCGGGGTTTGTTCAGGTGTTCGCTGTTTACCTGAGACTAGATTCATCATCAGACGATAACCCTGAATTAGGGGTAAAGATATTAAAGCTCCGAACAACGCTTGGCCTCAGGATTATCGTCTGAGGATGACTTTAGTCTAAGGTCATCAGGGAAATCCTGAACAAGGCTTGAGGATACAGCGGCCTAAACGTTGTTTGTATACATACCACAATAAAGATGAGGACAACAGTTTGAAATATCAAAATTATTCACATTAAGTCTCATCTCAAAAATACATTCAATTATTGCATTTAAAATAATATATATATATATATATATATATATATATATAATATATATATATATATATATATATATATATATATTTATTTATTTTACAATGTTTTCACAGATCAATGTTCATAATAACAGCGACCACGAACATTGATCTGTGAAAACATTGTAAATAAATAAATATTAGCTCTTACAAATTGTGATGAGCACTATATTTTCTTGTTTCATCGCAAAAAAAATTTTGTTTTACATATACATATATATATATATATATATATATATATATATATATATATATATATATATGTATATATATATATAATAAATGAAGGAAAAACCTTTAAATTTGCTTCATTACAAAAACTTATTATATGAGAAAAGGGATGGATATTACCATGTCTCTATGGTAATATCCAGGATTTTGATCATACCTAAAAATGCCGCAGTAATGCGGTTGAAATAAATTATTGTAACGAAGCAAATTTAAAGTTTTGTTCCTTCATTTATTGAATAGTCTGCCCTGTCCGTCCACTCCCTGGTACGAAGGACATTACCTCCATCATTTTGGTTAAACAACATAGGGAAAGATCCTAACCACCAGGAATATATATATATATATATATATATAATATATATATATATATATTAATATATATATATATATATATTATGGTGTTTTAATTCAGATATGGATCAGAAGCTTAGGGTGAGGATTGAATTAATTTAATATGCCCGTCGTCAATAAAAAGTAAAACTTCTCCTTTGAGATATTCTAATTAGAAATGAATGCAATTATTTGTTTTATTTTTTGTAATAAAAACAAATTTTTCTGTTGGCGTTGAACAAAAATTCAGCGAGTTAGAGTTTGATCAACTCTAACTAGCGTAGTGGTTATTATGTTGGAAGTCCCGAAACCCCCCTATGAAACCAGTTAATAACATAACTGACTACGCTGCCCTGCGCTGATTAGTCAGTTGTATCTCGAACATAGTACACTTTTTCTTGTAACTTGTTTTATTACTGTTTCTTGTTTTTATTCTTAATTAATCCAGCCATCAAGTCAAAAATCAGGTCCTAAATAAACTATGTGTGTGTATGTATGTATGTGTGTGTGTGTGTGTGTGTGTGTGTGTTTATGTGTGTGTGTGTGCATGTGTGTTTGTATTAGAGGGAGAAAAGGAGATAGATAGACAGATAGATAGATAGATAGATAGAGACAGACAGACAGACAGACAGACAGAAAGACACAGACAGACAGACAGAAAGACATTTATACTTTGCCTTGCTTTTATGCAAGTAAACTAAAGTACAAAAAATTTAGACGTCTGTCTAATAACGTGTAACTCCTTCCTTCATTTAAATAATGGCTGCCACGTGGTGGTGCATAGAATCGTTGCGTGATTAAGTCTATCCAGATACATTCAAACGCTTGGATATGTCTGGTGATATCTGAAACTTCTCAAACCTGATCAGTGATGCTTAAATCTGGTCAGCCCACGGGCCAACAGAGTACAGGTGTTTCTGGAACCTGTTCTATGTCACTCACGGTCGTGTTATCTTGCTAGAACAAACAATTGCCACAGGGAAACATTTTGAGGATAATGGTCTGCAACACGATCTCTGTATGTCACACCAATCACGACAGACCCTAGTTTTATTAATGATCTTTACAAACCCAAAAGAATAGACCCCACACCATTACAAAACATCCCCCACTCTTGCACAAAACCTTGTTAACAGACAATTTATGTGGTCTAATACAGTCAAAGTATGAACTCTACTGCCTGTCCGAAAATGCTGAAATTGTGATTCTTCTGACCAGGAAACACGGCTCCAGTCTTTCACGGGTCAATGGTGATTTTTCCCAGGTGATGCGCCGTAACCGATGCCGTGGTTTCAATAGTGGTATTTTTGTTGAAACTACACGAAATGCAGTGCACGCTGTTCAGTGCGTGGGCGTCCTATTATGATGTAATGATTAGCAAGCTAGTCTTACAGATCCATTACTAATCTCCTTGTATTACCTGTTGGTGCCTGTAGCTTTTACATGTCATTGATATCTTTTTGAAATTCACATATCTGTACACACCTATGCGATTGTTGTTCGATAAAAACTCAGATCAGTTGTCAAATTCGGAGATAAAATGTTCTTTTATTCAGACCTCCACCAACAATTCCGTGATAAAAATAATTTTAAACCCAGTCCACAGCTACCAAGTCACAGTTACTTTAATTATTTCACTTATTACGTCGCACATAATTGTCGATTTTTACAAGTAGGGGAGCAAAAAATATCTAGCGAACTCTGTTTCTATCATTTGTCCCTTAAGTTTAGAATAATTCTTATTAATTGCCTTACTGCTTCAATGGTTAAATTCAGGATCCAATACAAATTCCTTTTAAGGGAGAATAGAAAATTAGATACAAGAGCAGTTACAACATTGCTGTGTATTTTCTTCGTTCAATTTATTATCAGATTTATAAGAGAGATGATAAAATGTAATCCTGAAAACATTCCGATTGGTTAGCTTTATCTAATTGACAAATAAATAATGGAGTTTTGAGAGAGTTAATAACAAAAAAGAAAGTATTTTTAAAAAGACGAGATATAATCACTCTATTTGGACCACATGCGAAATAATGACTTCTCAATTGGGAAACACGAAAAATGACTTCTCAATGGGGAAACACGAAAAAAATCCAAGAACCTTTATCATTTTTTGGAAATTCAGAAAGAAAAAAAACCCCCTCCTACACACACATATGTGAGTGTCTGTGTGTATGTATGTGTATGTGTGTGAACATTACATACATATGGTGTGCGTGCATATATATATATATATATATATATATATATATATATATATATATTAGATGATATGGGTGCTATATTTATAATTAAACAGTGCTCAATATCAAGGATAGATCAATTATAACTAAGTTAAGGTAGCATGTATAGGGAATCAACGGCGCTGGATTACTGACATTTTCTCGCCTATGTGATCTTCAGACCAAGTCTGTAGTGTGTTCATATATGTGCGAGCTTATATATGCATGTATACACACACACACACACACACACACACACACACACACACAACACACACACACACACACACACACACACACATATATATATATATATATATATATATCATCATGATGTTGCACTGTTAACACGGATACCCATGACAATCTCTTTCCATCCGGGAGGATCATTCTCGGGAGGTCCTCTATGCAGCATCATGTATCCGCACAGAGCTGGTCAATGTACATCTTTGTAGCAAGGATTCGGCTTGTGCAGGTGTATTTGCGAGTAGTGCTAGGTCATCAGCATAGTCCGCCTCCGTAATAGTATGTGCGTGATATCGCCTGCTTCTTGCTTTTTTGCTTTATATATATATATATATATATATATATATATATTGTGTGAATGTATGTGGGCATATGTACGTGTGTATGTGTGTGTTGAATTCAACACCAACAATTGTCAAAAGAACAAATGGATATAGTGGCACATATATTTTACTTATTCACGCATGTTTACACGATTGATTTTAAGGGAATGTCAGCCCATGTGGGGTTATTTTATGCCTATAGGTTTGGGAACTACGTTCGTTATATGTTTTGTTTTGCACACGGTCCTATCAAATACGAATGATTATTAGATCTATTTGACCAATCCATGGGACCCTAAAAGGTACTACAACAAGAATTCAGAGTCGACCTGGAAGTAATAGCTATGAAGGGGTAATCCATGTTTCCCATATCTTCAGAAATGGAGCCTCACCATCAGATTTTGTTAAGTATCTTTCCTAGGGCATCTATCTATTCTAAACTCCACTTTCAAGGCTGATGTATGTTTAATATATTCACATTCTTTCCGGTCTGTTCTTCTCATGATGTATAGAGCTGGTGATTGGGGAGAATTCAAGTGAGAAGAAACTGACAAACTCGTATTTTATATTTGTATAATTTCTCACTTTATTCCGATGATAATCAATTAACTCGGTCTTTATAATGGGGTTGCGTTTTGTGCCGTCATTAAAACCCGAAGAAAAATTCCCTAGCCATTCTCTATTATGGTGGCCCAAAAGAGCCTAAATCTTCTTTACAGACAGATTAACTGAAGCTTTCCAAAATGCGTGTGTTCTCTTCGTTTTCTTGAATATAGCTTTTATTATTTAACCACGCCGCCCTGTCGTCTGGGCCGTTGAATGCACCGACTGCACCTCTGCAGAGGGGTAAGATTCCCCCAAATGGGGCCACCTGTTGGCCGTGGGTGGCGACCCGTGATGCTTAAGGACGGAGTCTTGGTAAATGACCCTGCAACACTCCACTTAGAACCTTACTTAGGCTAGACGGGCGGTCGGAGAGGCCCCCTCCGATCAATCGGCTGGCCACGTCAAGCCCTAGCACCTATATGATTGCCCCAACCCTATTGCCCTTATGGCAACCCCCAATCCTTCTTATCGTATGGGTGCTAGAAGGCGTGGCTGAGGGTCTACATGTCCTAGGAATGACGTTAAACTCTCTGATTGTAAGGTTCCAGTTTTGGAGGTTTTGGAATATGGAGCACCCCTTCATCACCATTGCTCCCTGGTCCACTCTGTCCCGGAGTGGTAGTACCTGTTAGGGTCCCATCTATGGGTTAAATAGAAAAATGTATTTATAAAAAAATTGTATTATCATTAAGAATTAATTTATTTCAAAACTTTATCGGCATTAAATGACCAACTGAGGTTGATATGCCGTAAAACAAACCAAACCAAACCAAACCAAATCTAACCCCGTCTTTGTATTAACCAGTTAAAATCTAAATTCCCTTTGAACCTTATTTTAATATTTTTGCTTCTCATATCTCTTTACCGGAAAATGATATCACTGTCGGTCTCTCAATATGTCAATCATCAAGCAGATACCGAAATAGACAAACTGCACCGGATGTCCTCAGCCACTATCTTATTGTGGACTGTTTTATACAGTCGGTTATTGAAAAAGTCAGCAGGTCACTAAAAAACAATGTTGTAGTTATCTACAAAACTTTGCTTAGTCTGACACATCGGGCCTTACAGCACCTGTTGTCACCCATCTCAAAACTGAACTGGCTCATTTGACAGTAACTGTTACTTTCAGACCGTACGCCCCTAAAAACAATATTGTTGATTTATATTTCCCAGTTAGAAAATCTATGGTAATACCAATTACTTAAAACCGTAAAACAAAAGTAATAAAAACTTCGTAAAAATGGTTTCTGTTCAAATTAGAATAATGGAATATATATATATATATATATATATATATATATATATATATATAGATAGAGAGAGAGAGAGAGAGAGAGAGAGAAGAGAGAGTTGACGAATTTATTAACATCTCTGTTGGGACCTCCCAAGGCTGTAGGGAGAAATTAACCATATCAATTTGGTTCACAGGGACGAAGTACCAAATGAAACTGACAGTTTCCTACACACACACACACACACACACATACAGAGAGAGAGAGAGAGAGAGAGAGAGAGAGAGAGAGAGAGAGGGGGAGAGGCGAGAGGGAGAGAGAGGGCGAGAGAGAAAGAGAGAGAGAGAGAATGATTGATTGAGTGATTGTTGATTTTAACCTGTCAACCAGTCTTGTGTTATTTGATGCTACGATGTGAGGGAATAATATTGTATAATCATATTTACAATTTTTTGTAGTCATTTCTCTTTTTCTTGTACAGAATCTGTTTTGACCCAGAGATTGGGTCCTAACAGCTACTACCACTCTAGGTCAGATTGGATCTGGGAATAGTTACAATGAAGGGGTACTCCACACTCCTCAGATCTTTAGAAATGGTGCTTTACATAGAAGTTTAGAGACATACCCAGAACACCTCTTACACCTCTACAGATGACACAGTCAGCATATTCTAAACCCCCACGGACAGATTGAAGTTTCAATAATTAAATACAGTTGAGCAGGGAGACACATGACTAAATTAATGCCACAGCTCAACCCCACCACCAAACAATTTTTAGCCTCAACCCAATATCCAAGAATTAAGAAGAGTGTATTTTACATCCGGGTTCGCAAAGGCGAGCGCGTTTGCAATCCAAATTACTTGACGGATTTTGCAATTACGATCGACTGCTTTTACTCTCTGCATAAACTGAAAGAAGATTAATTGGAGAAATGTGGGATGTCTCAAATCCTGCATCCTAATCAGAGTTATGTAAGCTAAGTGAACACAACGGTATCTTGAGTTGCCTCAGACTACAGAAAATGGCACGTTACATTCCCGTTCGATTATTAATTGTGGATGAGAGTTATAACACATGTTTCACCATATAGTTTTTCTGCCCCTGTGACTGTGAAGTCCAATGTTCGAAAAACATTCTCGACTACAGATGTCACATGTGAAGGCTGTCCCTGAAGATGTTGATGTGCCGGTGCTTTGTAGCCACTGCTTTCTCTGAACCTCTTGGCTTCATGGTGCTGTGCCATCTATAACCATATATAACCTTAAAATATTTTATTTTAAAACATTTGATAGAAATATAAAGTAAAAGACCAGAAAATCACACCGAAGAGATGAAAGGAAATATAATGAAGAAAAATGCTAATACATCTCGACACTTCAAACACGAAAAAGGTTAATTCATTTATTGGTTGACTGATGGTCATGGGATGTCAAGAGGTTAGGGAATCGTGTTCATTGCATGTTGATATTTACATTTTTGTGTAGTTGTTTCGTAATTTTTTTATACACGGTCCAATCGAATACGAATAATTCTTAAACTGATCTATTTGACCCATAGATGAGACCCGGTAGATAACTCCACTCCTTGTAGTTAAATGTTAAACCAGAGATATCTTTTTGTGCAGTTTCACCCCTCTATATGCGTCTAAATATTCTACGCCCCACCAACAGGGTGACGAGTAAGGTTGATAAGAATACCGCTAAATAGGAAAAACAATAATACTATTTTGTCCTGAAGTATTTTTAAACAACATGTCATATCTTCTTTTCCGTGTGTGTTTGTTTCTTTTTGTTTGTTTGTTTTTTTTATTTTACGGCATATCAACCTTAGTGGGTCATTTAATGCCAAGAAAATTTTGAAATAAATTCATTCCTAATGGGTATTCAATTTTTTTATAAACACATTTGTTCTATTTAACCATAGATTAGACCTTAACAGGCTCCACCACTCCGTGTCAGTGTGGACCGGGAGTAATGGTAATGAAGGGATGCTCCACATTCTCCGAGCTCCAGAACTGGAATTTCGCCATCATAGGGTTTAACGTCCTAAGGAAAATAAGACCCGCATTCTAGCATATATGTGATAAAAAGGGTTGGTGCTTACCATAAGAGCAACAGGGTTGAACAATCATATAGGAGTTAGGGCTTGACATGATGAGCCGATTGATAAGAGGGGTTCTCTGACCGCCCGTCTAGCCTAAATAAGGAACAAAGTGAAGTGTTGCATGTCCTGGACAAATACATTTGACAGAAATATAAAATAAGAAACCAGAAAATCACAGCGAAGGGATCCAATGAAATATAATGATATTTGTAAAAAAGTGAATGCTAAATACATATCGATACTTCAAACATGAAGAAGTTTAATTGATTTATTGAATGATTGATGGCCATGACATTGTCAAGAGGTTAGGGAATCGTGTTCATTGTACGTTCATATTTACATATTTGGGTAGTTGTTTCGTAAGTTTTTTTTGTATTTTTTAGTATATATATATATATATACATATATATACATATATATATATGTGTGTTGTGTGTGTGTGTGTGTGTGTGTATGTGTGTGTGTGTGTGTGTGTGTGTGTGTGTATCAGAACGTTTTAAACACTATATTATCCGGTCTCCTTAGGATGTGAGGTATTCTGTAGTCAAACCTTTATCTAAGAGTACATGTGTTCTTACATGACATTTATTCACACGGATTTTATATAGGTGCGATGATCTGAAGGTAACGTTTCCTCGTTTCGTGATATGACTGTCCAAAGGGACACACGTTTTTGAATATTTCCCCACTGGGTGATTATTCAATAAGACTTGAAATCATCGGGAGACCCCTAAATAGTTCTACTGACAAAACGGACAGTGCCTAGGGAAGAATAAATTAGTTATTGCAAAATGGGGTATCCGTGCATGAATAATCGAGAAATATATGTACAGAGGCCCTATTTCGTCATAATTTATTCTGTATGTGCACATTAAGATACAGGGTGTTTCAATGGAATTGATATTATTTCCTAATCTAATAACTTGACCAATTCTCATTCAAATGCTCACAAATATTAACAGCATGTATAGAAAAAGCTCAAAATTCTGTTTAATTTTTTTCTGTTCAGGTATTGAAATGCCATTCACTAGAAAATAAAAGGTGTTTAGATTTTGGATTTTTTGAATTACTTCTACACATGCTGTTAAAATGATAGATCATTTGAACGGGATTTGGTTTAGTGATTAGATTTTGAAATAATATTACATTTTCTGAAATACCGTCTACATCTCAAATGATATCAATTTTTTTAACACACCCAGTATATTAATTACTCCATGATGCATCGTGGAATTTCCAGAGTATTACTGTTGCTGTTGATGATGGTGATGTTTGTGTGTGTGTGTGTGTGTGTGTGTGTACGTGCGCACATACACAATTCATTACGTTTGTCATTTTAGGGAGATTTTGGTAAAACTGAAATCTTTTCTTTAAATTTATCTACGTTTTTTAAAGAGAAGTAATAAAAGAACATTTTATATCTTGATATGAGTTGTGTGTAAAAAAAAGCTCCTATAGCCGTGCGTTTCATACACTGTATATTTGATTCAACATTTAATTACACAATTCTTACTTGCTGTCATCGACTTTAACAACTGCCATAGATTTTAAAGAAAGTACAAAAAATAGAATCGATATTTTTATGTGAATAAAATTGAAACATTTCAACAGAAGATAATTCAGCCCAACTAATATATATATTATATATATATATATATATTATAATATATATATATATATATAATGTATTTTTAATGTTAATATAAATATTCAATGTTTAATATCACGGTGCGGGACATGGCAAACACCCCAAGTAATTAACATTTCTAAATATCTGTATCTAAAAGATTAATATAAACTGATTAAAACTAATTTGTTACAAATATTGATTTGACTAAAAAAGATGAATATAAGAAATCTTGTATTATTTAGATTTTAGGACTGTTGTCCTCGTCTTTATTGTTATTGGCCAATGTGTGATCCGGCCTTCTTAAGATTTTTCTTGTCGAACTCGAGAACCTTCATAACAAAATTGGGAATCTTCATGGAACTTCGAACTGACCCATTTATCTAATCCATTGACCAAGAACCAGTGTTAAGCTATGTTGAATGTTCTATGTTTTTGTTTCGCCTATAGTCAGGATTGAACCCGCAACCTTCAGATCATCGTCACTTAGAACTGTATTAACTGAACCCTCATATTTGTTACGCCATGTATCCAACAATAAAAACGAAGACATGTCCGAAAAATTACACATTATCGAATCTCATCTAAAAAATTCGGAGAAATAACATCAGAAATCTTATTCGTTAATGATTAACGTCTTTGCTCGTTTCGCTGCCTCAGCAATTTTGAATTTGTTTCTCTTGGTTCATTCGGACTTAATCAAAATGCTACATGTTCTTTTGGAATGCCCCAGGTCGCCATAACTTTTCTTAGATCCACAATCCAGTCTATCATTTTAGCCATGGATAAAATGGCAGAATTGATATCTCTTTATCTCCACTCAAAGAAGATCGGAAAAATTCCTGCGATAAGATTCGCGCCTTAATGGTGCTTATTCATTACGATGGAAATGAAATGCCGAACAAAATTACCATTTATACAGACTATTTGCTCCAACAAAATCCGTTTATTTGCAACAACCGTGCTTGGAATTGTGAATCAGAGAAAGCCAGAAACGGCGGCGCCCTCAAAGAATTCTCCTCTACGATTAAAAAGAAGTAAAAAAAGCAAGGTCAATATTTTGGCTTCTGTGTTTTCTTCTTTGGTTTTCTCTCACTTAGAATTCTCGGATTTCTCGCTGTTCTTCTTTTTAGGCTTTTCAAAAACGTTTAACTAAATATCCCGAAGGCAAGCAATCATGAAACACTATTCTTGTCTTGCAACTGCTTTTTAGGAAACTTCCTTAACATTGAGAGCAAAACCCCAATTTCGCTAGAACTCTAAAATAAGATATTGTATCCAGAATGGTCGTTCACGAAAATGTGTTTCTTCATCTTGCTCGTCTGTCTGTCTGCCTGTATGTCTCTCTCTCTCTCTCTCTCTCTCTCTCTCTCTCTCTCTATATATATATATATATATATATATATATATATATATATGAGAAGTAAACAATGTGTTTGATATGGCCTTATCCGACAATTTTTGGGAGAATATGTGCTTAATTGAAGTCATACTTAATTTTGAAAATAATTAATTGGGAATTAATGAATTAGGCGGGCATATCTGTTTAAATGTAAGGCTAATCAAATCGAGAAAAAGTCAAGCCGAAATGTACATACAGAGATTGGCTTTTTCTCGATTTGTTTAGCCTTACATTTGAACAGATATGCCCGCCTAATTCATTAATTATCAATTAATTAATTTTCAAAATTAGGTATGACTTCAATTAAGCACATATTATCCCCCCAATATATTATATATATATATATATATTTGTGTGTGTGTGTGTGTGTTTCTGTCTCTGTTTGTCTGTCTCTTTCTCTCATCTATCCATGTAATAAACAATTTTATTTTTATGTACATAACATCTGACGAGAGTGTAGTATATGTTCGCCCTACCATGGATCAAAATTACTCGCGTCACTAATTCCACTACTCAGAGTGCAGTATGTCTTCGTCGAATTCTGACTGAATATATTACAAAAAATACTGAAATAATCATCTTTACATTTACTAGCAAATATATGCACCCTCCGGGTGCAAGTATTTAAGTTTTAATGTAATAAGATATTGTATCAAATTAGAAAGGCCAATGAAACAAAATGGGAAATGCAGATTAAAAGATTTGAAACAGAGGGAATATAATCGAAAAATAAAACAACTGAAACTTACTCTTCCATCACTCTCGTCTTTCATTGTTTTTTTTTCTAATTTAAGTATTTACTTAAAAGAGGAAGTAAAGAATAAAATTACAGTTATTTTTTCTTGTTAATGGATTTAATTTAAGATTCATTGAAGAGATTTTTGCTTATATTCATTAAAATAAAACCAAACAGTTAGAAATCAATAATACCAAGCACATATTTATTAAAATCATATTTTTAATATCAATATGCAAATTAGCCTTCCCATTCACACTGTAAACCACTATTTTGTTGTATATATAAATATAATTGCATGTTGTTAGTATGTAGATATGGTCAACAGTATTAATCATGTAAAACAATTTTATTAATAATTGAGGTTTAAATAAAAATCAAATCATGGAGAATGTGATGTCAATAACTATGGGAATTGTGACTTGAGTAGTAATATAGTTTCGGTTACAGACAGACAAACACACAATCTCCATTATAATAAGATATGTTTGTTTTTACTTATTTTGTTTTTATTTTTGAGGAAATTTTAGATTTTATTTCTCCGAAATAATAAACATTTTTCTTCTTCATAATCTATATCGTATATATTTGTTAAATAACCACAGGATATCCACGATACAAATACTATATTTTAATATTACATTAGGGGCCGGGTTAGCTCAGTCGGTAGAGTGTTCAGCTAGAAACCACAAGGTTCCTAGTTCAATACTGGTCCTCGCCAACTCAGCGTATGAGTAGCACAGGGATCTGTGCGGTAAAGTAAGGAGCTGATGGTAGGTGTGGCGCTCCACCTCAGACGCCAAAACAATCTCCTTGGTCTAGCGCTATTGAAAAGGGGATAGACTCCCTCGCTGACTGGCTGATACCGACTTTAGGCCGGCCCGACGACTTTACTTACTTTACTTAATATTACTAAAGGGAGCTACACTTGGATTCGAGACAGATCACACATATACTACACTTTGATTTTTGGAAAAAGTGCTGAGCCACTCGTAAATAAACTTATCATTTTTATGAGAACTATCGAAGTATATATAGTTTAAGATACTTATAAATTAAGAGTGCTCAATATCAGTGATAGTTAGGATAGTGTTAACACAACCAACGGCGGCTGGTGACTGTGAGATTCACAGACAAAATATGATGATTGCATTGGTGCGAAACTGACAGTCACTAGGCACCATTGATTCGATGTCTACGCTACCGTTACTTTTCAATGTCCCTTTCGTTATAACTTATCCTCTCTTTGTTTTTTTTTTGTTTTTTGTGCTCCCTTTCTTTCTTTCTTTCTTTCTTTCTTATATTCAAGATATTCGAATGATTCTACTTAAACGATTCTCCTAAATTTTCAACTCCAAACATGAAAATGCTCTCATCTGAAACACAAAACAATAGAGATACATACCACTCCCGTTCATGTCACAATTGGAATCTTTCTATATATTATTTGAAAGAAAAATAACAAAATACTTGGTTCATTAGCAAGAATAACAGAATTCTAAATTTTTTGAAGTTAAAAATATATGAAAAAATAGATTCATTTATTAAAAATGAAATAATCTTTTGAATAAAGTTTTAGAATTTATTAAATCATGCCACAATATAATGAACTCCTACCCGCACCCGATAATAAATTTAGTTTGGTTTTAATTTGAGACTTACCATTATTAGGAAGACTGGCGATAGGACAAGAGGTAATTTTAAGTGACTTTTTATAGAATTTCAACTCTATCAGTTCTGACAATTTCCAGATGCTTTTATGCTTTTTATACACACACACACACACACACACACACACATTCACACACAAACACATACACACACGAACATACACACACACACACACATTACACACAAACACACACACACACACACACACACACACACACGGAGATGCATTTTTGATCTTATACATTCATCTCAATTTGCAAAATTTGTGATAGTAAACAGTTTGAATTTGAAAGAGAAAAGAGAAGATTTTGTAACGTAATAGTGTTGTTTTCTTTGTTAAACGAAGTTGGCTTAGCCTCGTTTTGAATGGCAGCGGGAAAAGTCGTAATCATAGCATTCGCGCCATTGTGTACTTGAAGCTGCGGCTCCATCGTTTACACGCCCCGTTGTGCAAATAAGATCGTTCGTATTTTTTTTTCTGTTTGTATTCAATGGCAAAGGAATCTGAAATCGTACAAACCTTCACTTATCGTCCGGCTGTCCATTTTGATTTCATTCTGACTGCATTGTACTTTAGATTCGCTGCAAAGGTTGGAATATTGAACAATAAGTCAGTAAAGGTGAATTTTCTCTCTTCTAGCCCATCATGTACCGCTCGAATATTGGCTTCGCTCTAAACACACCAGACTGACAGCAAAGGTTTTACTAGTACCAAATTATTCGTGCGCAACAAAAGTTTAGTGGTTATTTCCTAGTTGAGTAATGATATTACATGGTGACCCAGAAAAAACAGAACCCAAAATTTATTTCCCCGTTAACTAACCCTAACCCCTAACCCTAACCCCTAACCCCTAGTTGAGTAACATGATATTAAATGGTGACCAGAAAAAACAGAACCCAAATTATTTTTTCCCCGTTAAACTAACCCTAACCCCTAACCCTAACCCCAACCCTAACCCTAACCCTAGTTGAGTAACATGATATTAAATGGAGACCCAGAAAAAACAGAACCCAATTATTTATTTCCCCGTTAAACTAACCCTAACCCTAAACCTAAACCCCAACCCTAACCCTAACCCTAGTTGAGTAACATGATATTAAATGGTGACCCAGAAAAACAGAACCCAAATTATTTATTTCCCCGTTAAACTAACCCTAACCCTAAACCCCAACCCTAACCCTAACCCCTAGTGAGTAACATGATATTAAATGGTGACCCAGAAAAAACAGAACCCAAATTATTTATTTTCCCATTAAACTAACCCTAAACCCCAACCCTAACCCTAACCCTAAGCCCTAACCCTAACCCCCCTAGTTAAGTAACATAATATTACAGGGTGACCTAGAAAAACAGAACCCACAAATTTTGCAATAAAACTGTTAATTTTAATTTTTTTTTAAGTTTAAGTCCATCAAGGGTTAGGGTTAGGGTTTAGGGTTAGGGTTGGGTTTAGGTTGGGGTTTAGGGTTAGTTTAATGGGAAAATAGATAGATAATTTGGGTTCTGTTTTTTTTTCTGGGCCACTCATGTTACTCAACTAGGAAATAACCAGTTTATTTTTCTCTACCGAGAAAGATGGAAACGCTTGTTACGTAATGGTTATCATATGAAGTGAATTCGGCTACACGAGTTCAAATCCTGAGCGAGACTGTATTTCCTATAGCGCTAATGTCCTAGGAAATCTATGTATCCAACTAATCTCCTTCCAGTTTGGAGTAAATAGAGTAGGCATGGATCTTTCACTTTGGCATAGCAATCGGCTTGGAGAAGGAAAACTCTGAATTCAAACCAGTTGCACACCTGCAGATGGATGGGTTCCGCTAGTCTGTTTGTTTCCAAAAACTCTCCACATGAATTGTGAACACGACCAAAAACAGATGACAGGGCCAGAGAGAGATTATAGAAAGCTACTTACATCACCAAGTAGAAATTAACCGTAAGTAACCGTGTGTCTTCATTATTGGTTCACAACCAATAATGAAGACACACATCAACGTTAATTTCTGGAGAAGATTTAAAAAAACACTTTCCATTCGGTGTGAAATTAGATTCCTATTTTAATTGTGATTAATGCTCGTATGTGTGGGCGAGATACTGAGAGTAAGAAAGAGATATAGTGTGTGTAAGATAGATAGATAGATAAAGATACCTAGCTAGAAATAGCTAGCTAGAAATAGATAGATAGAGAGATAGATAGTGAAAGAGTGATAGATAGATAGATACCAAGCTAGAAATAGCTAGCTAGAAATAGAGATAGATAGATAGAAAGATAGATAGTGAAAGAGTGAGAGAGTGATAGATAGATAGATATATAGATACCAAGCTAGAAATAGCTAGCTATAGATAGAGAGATAGATAACGAGTGATAGATAGATAGATAGATAGATAGATAAAGATACCTAGCTAGAAATAGCTAGCTAGAAATAGATAGATAGAGAGATAGATAGTGAAAGAGTGATAGATAGATAGATACCAAGCTAGAAATAGCTAGCTAGAAATAGAGAGAGAGAGAGAGAGAGATAGGTAGATAACGAGTGATAGATAGATAGATAGATAGATAGATAGATAAAGATACCTAGCTATACATAGCTTGCTAGAAATAGATAGATAGATAGATAGATAGATAAATAGATAGATAAAAATAGCTAGCTAGAAATAGATAGATAGATAGATAGATAGATAGATAAAGATACCTAGCTAGAAATAGCTAGCTAGAAATAGATAGATAGAGAGATAGATAGAGAAAGAGTGATAGATAGATAGATAGATAGATAGTTAAAGATAGGTATCTAGAAATATCTAGCTAGAAATAGATAGAGAGATAGATAAAGAATGATAGATAGATAGATAGATAAAGATACGTAATTAGTAATAGCTAGCTAGAAATAGATAGATAAAAAGATATATAGAAAAAGAGTGATAAATAGATAGATAGCTAGAAATAGATAGATAGAGAAAGAGTGATAAATTGAGAGAAATAGATAGAAATAGATAGATTGAGAGATAGATAGATAGAGATAGATAAGAGAGAAAAATGATAAATAGATAGATAAAGTGATAGTGAGAAAGATAGAATGAATAAGATCTTAAATGGTTAATGTTGATGTAATTTCACAACTAAGTGTAATTGCTGCTCAATTATTCTCTACAAAATAACCTTATTAATTTTAACGATTTCTCTTCCTTTCTTTCTTCCCCTCTCTCTCCCTTTCATTTCCTTCTCTCTTTCTTTTTTTCTCTCTTTCTCTCATATCTACAGGCAAAACACACTTTTAAGAAATATACTTAATAAGCGTTATAGAAATGAGCCGTATATGCTATGTACAATAAGAGTATATTTTAGATATGTACGAATGTGGATGAATATGTCCATAGCATGACTTGTATGTATGTACCCAACACCTTTGCAACAAACAGATCCAACACAAGGACAATCTTAAGCGGAGTTTACTAAGTTTCAATTCAGACCTTTCCAAAGTGTATTAGCGTTATGTGACATTAAAACAGTTTTGTTCAGTATTATCTGCGTTATTCGGACTATTGTCCTCATCTTTATTGTTATCTGTACAACGTTTCGGCCGATATGCCCTCCGGCCTTCTTCAGGTATTTCTTGTCGGACTCAGGAACCTTCTCGGACTCGGGAACCTTCTTTTCGGACTCGGGATAAGGTAGTTAGGTTAAGACAGTTCTAAGTGACAGTTATCTCTGGATTCCGGGTTCAATTCTGAGTGGCGGCAGTAACATAGAAAAATAATTAACACAACTCCTACCCCTGTTTTGGTTAGCGGAATGAGAACAGGATACCCCGTGGACTGAATAAAGGGTTAGGTTCAAAGTTCCGTGATGGCTCCCGATTACGACAAGAAGGTTCCCGACTACGACAAAAAAGTTCCCGAGTCCGAAAAGAAGGTTCCCGAGTCTGAGAAGGTTCCCAAGTCTGACAAGAAATACTTGAAGAAGGCCGGAGAGCATATCGGCCGAAACGTTGTACAGTAAACATTCAGAGAAATAGTTTTGTTCAGGATTTGAACTCTGATAGCCGTGTCGATTGGCTATGATGATAACCGTTACAAGATGAGCAACTCTCATATAAATTTATTAACTGACTTTAAATCGCTAATATTCAGTGTATAATGTTTGGTATTTGTTTTTAACGGAGAGACTTTTAGTTAAGTACATTAACTAACAGGGAAATTATTTTAAAAATTGAAATATTTGTTGTGTAAAATAAATGTTTTTCTGTCATTAAGTTGGTTGGTTGGTTGGTTTTACAGCATGTCAACTCTTATTGGTTTATTGTTGAAGACATTTTACTTTATTCCTTTTTGAAGGATACTCATTTTTCAAATTCAATTTTTAAACACATTTTACACTCAAATTTTCTATTTAACCCATAGATGGGACCCTAACAGGTACTACCACTCCGTGTAGTAAAATTCTCTTTAGGATTTTTTAAATTCTTTTAATAGATCACTAATTAGGACTGAGCCTATTCTAGTAGTAACCACCCCAAGTAGATTTAACAGGTTTGAATTCAGTTTTCCTTCTAGACTGGTTGCCTAACCAAGGTTAAAGAGCCCAGTGTGCCCTACTATTTTACTCATAGCTGGAAGGAGGGTAGTTGGATTCAAACCTTTCCCAAGGGTATTAGCACTATGTGAACCGTAGCTTCGTCCAGGATTTGAACTCAGGTCAACGAGTCCATTTCTTCCTATGACTCTAACCATTACACCACGCACTGATTTCATTTAGGAATTCATTGATAATTAATCAAAGTCAATTAACTCTAATTACTAACTTGTAATTTGGACAAATAGTCTAAATTGACCACCAAAAAACAATTGTTTCTTTTAGATGACCCTTAAGGAATCAACTCAGTTTCCATTTTATATGCAGAGAGCAAATATGATCGTTAACCGTTACATACAAGTGAAATCAATTGATTCTAAACTGAAGAAAGAATACAGACAGCAATTTTTCCTTTGGGAAACATAATTCTTTTATCTTTTATTTTCAGGAAGAAAAAAACAAACCTGCTGCCAATTTTGGTATTCTTTTTATTCATAAACAATATACTTCGTGTCAGAGTATACCTGTGAATAATGATGATGAAGGGGTACTCCACACTTCCGAGAGCTCCAGAATCAGAACCTCCCCATTAGATGCAGTTTAAAGTCATACCCAGATCACTAAGATTCTCAGCCACTGCTTTCTAGCACATATATGATAAAAGTTTATGGTGGCACTTGGCATAATGGTTAGCGTCGTAGGAAATGGAATCGTCGACCCGAGTTCAAATCCTAGATGAAACTGTTTGCATTTCACATAGCGCTAATACCCTTGGGAAAGGTATGAATCCTACTCTCCCTCCAGCTATGGATAAATACTAGGGCAGACTGGCCTCTTTAACCTTGGTTAGGCAACCTGTCTAGGAGAAGGAAAACTCTGAACTCAAACCTGTTAAACTCCGCATAAGAAATTGACCTTGTGTCGCATCCTGCTCGTGCAGAGGGGTTGGTAAATATATATATGATAAAACATTTTCTGTGTTTTCCATAAGGTGAATAGGGCCAGGAAAATCATATAGGTGGTTGGGTTTGACATGGCCAGCCGATTGATCGTAGGGGGCCTCTCTGACTACCCTAGCCTAAGTAAAGTCCAATGTGGAGTGTTGCTTTTGTTAGTCTGCTCAGCCATAAGGATTCCGTCCTTAAACATCATGGGTCAACAACGGCCAACAGGTATCCCAATTGGTGGGGAGTTACCCCTCTGCAGAAGTGCAGTAGGTATATTCTACTGCCCCAGTCGACAGTGTATTCCGTCATTAAATTAATTTTTACCTTTAAAACCTTGAGTGCTTATATCGTTTTATCTAAATCGGTAACAACTATGGATTTCTGTGCACAAGTATATCTGAATTACTTTCATTTCTCTGTTTTGAATGTGGATATTTTGTTTTGGTTATGTTGTTGTATTTGCTAGTGAATTTCTTGCGCAGTATTTGGCCAATGTTAACTGACAATGTGGTCACGTGATCGGCTAGGATAAAAGAGTGGGAAAGAGGACAATGTCCGCCATTTTCGTTTTTAAACACGTACTCGAACGACTTTGATCGTTTCTTTCTTTTTTTATTATTAAAAAAAAATAAAATAAGATAAAAACAATCCACCTCTTTTTGTGAGATATTTCTGTCGGCAAATCTAATCAATTTTCAGCATTAAGCCTGGAACAGAACGATGTAGAACGTACCCTCCAAGGTAAAACTCTTTGAACCCAAGTATCATTTTCTTTTTGCTTTTGCTTTTCCGAAATCATTGTTGAATGCAGCGTGTTTGGTGACTTTTTTTCTTTTTAAAGAATGAAAGCTGATGATCCAGTCATCTTTTTTAAAAATAGGCTTTCTCGACCTTTTTGTTTTAACCTATTCAAATCTTACTTCATTGCTACTTTAGTTGGCTCTCTTATTTTATTTTGGTTTCCAAGACAAAGAAACTCTGTTTTTTTCCAAATTTACCCTCTTCGAGTTCTACTAAGAAAAAATCTCGTTCATAGCTTGTCAAATTTCTTTATTCGATGCTATTAAGATTTTCCTTTATATTGGACTTTTCAGAATTCCCTGGCCTGTTACTTAATTTCCTCTTGGCCTATGTGTCATATCTATTTAAAACTTAGCAATTAACTACTTCACATTCTCTTGCATTGTCTTATTCAAGTTGAATTATAGAAAGAAGCGAGGTGTAACGTGTTTTACAGGTGGCCGGTAATAAAGTCACGGAAAAAAGTCTAGAAAAAAGTCAAAATTAATATATGGTAGCGGGTGAAGTTGTGTAAAGAAATATTGGTACAAATGCAGAATAGCGCGCAAGAGATATCATTAGAATCACAGTTTACGTATAAATAGAATTAGATTACGGAAGTAGCCTAAGCTTAACCCTAACACTAACCCTAAACCTAGCGTCTCAAAAGTTTCGGGTATTTCCTTTAAATGTAATGAAATTTGATACTTTTTATACGTAATCTAGTGTCTATTGCGCGCTGTTCTGTATTAGTACCAAAATATTTTTAATTCGCGTGAAATGTAAGGGATTTATCGAGTAAATACTTTTGGTTTAAGATCCTTTTTTTCTCCTTCTTGTAATTTATGCCCTTTGGTTACAATTGATAAGTGAGTAAACTCTTCCTATAATCAGATAGAAAATGTTCTAGTTATGTGCCAAGATAAATGCATGTTTGGTATTCAGCTACAAATATAGAAATAGCATATCATTAATGTTGAAATAGTTTAGTTTGAGGAATAGCATTAATATTACCCTAACTACAACAGCGGCGGGTTAGATCAGCCGGTAGAGCGTCCAGCTAGAAAACACAAGTTCCTAGTTCGATACCGACCATCGCCAAATCAGCGTATGAGTAGCACAGAGATCTGTGCGGTAAAATAAGGAGCTGGTGGTAGGTGTAGCGCTCTAACCCATGCACTAAGATAATCTCATTGATCTAGTGAAAAGGGATAGACACCCTCTCTGATTGGCTGATACCGACTTTAGGCCACCCGATGACTTAAAACAGACCCCAAAAGTTGTTTTTGTCTCTTCAATTTTCATGAGATTTTATCCCTGTCCAAAGAATCCTGAAGTTCTGATTTCGCCATTTCTTTTGTTTGACTACCCACCCCGTTGTCATTCTTTTAAAGAAGAGTATAATCTCGAAAGGAAAAACGTGCTAAAAGCCCTAAATTTGAGGGTTTTAAAAGTAAGATCCCTGTTTATTAGATATCTATACATACCTGTATAACTAATGTAATCATACCGAAGTTACCTTTAACCGCCCGAGTAAAATTTATTTATTCTTAATTATCTCCCTTTCTATGACGACCTCTTTACCAAAGAAGATATATACTTCACTTTTCATACGAGGGACTCTTTAGCACCTTTATCAATCAGGAACTTCAAAGAGGGAGGGGGAGGGAAATATACAGGTATAGATATCTCATAAACATGGTTTTATTTAAAAACCCTCAGTTTATATCAATATCTATACTTATCTGTATAATCAATGCAAGAAACAGAATTTGTATCAGAACTTCAGGAGGTGAAGGAGAAAGATTAAAAGGAACATACTCATTTATTCTTCTGCAACTCCAACTGTCTCTAAGATGGATGTTCTTGCAAAATTTACTTCGCCCTAAGCAACAACTCTTAAATAAAAAGATGCAAATGCGCTTTCTGAAAACCAATGGGCCGCTTGGTGGATGTCTCCCAGTGAAGCTCCATCAAACAAAGCCCAAGATGAAGCATCGCCGAGAATCATGGGCCCTAATATGCATTAGGTTGGTTAAGCAATATATTTTCCCAGCTATTAGCTTTAGCCTGTTGGGTCTCAATACATTATTTGATCCTGTTTTTGAGTTAGCATTTTTGATGTCATAGGTAAATCCATTTGAAAATCTATTAGCAGGTCTAGGGGACAGGATACCATGACTGACGTGGGGCATGGAAGGCTATCACAAGAAGAATACACCTTTCTAGCGACACTTTCTGAAGGACCCAATAAATCAATATTGCGGAAGGGAATGTGAAGGCATACATCCCCGTCAAACTTATGCTCAGAGCATCTGAAGAAAATGTATCATCCACTCGAAAAAGGCATAATAAATGACTTACCTTTCGGTAGGGTAAAATTCTAAAATAGGAGAGGGAAATTTTTAAACCTATCTCTCCTTATCCGAGTAGAAAAAGTGAAGTATATATCTTCTTTTAGTAAAGAGTTCGTCTTTGAAAGGGGGATAAGAATAAAAAGATAAATAAATTCTACTCGGACGGTTAAAGATATCTTGGGTATGATTGCATTAGTTATACAGGTAAGTATAGATATTGATATAAACTATTCTTTATTTCCGGATATGTTATATGTCAGGAAGTGCAGAACTTCAGACAGGGCTAACCTTTTGGAGTGATGTCTGTCCCCACTTTAAAAAAAGTCTGTGTATATTTGTACATCGGTTTCTTATTTTCTTACATTATACTTCCATGAAAATTACAATTGCAAACATTTCCGCTTTACAATATAATGTAAGCCGTCAACTTTGATGACCCAATTACTCTTAACTTAGTTGGATACATATTAACCCTAATCCAGTTCTACTTTTGACAATACATTGTGCATTTGTCAGTGATATGGGGTTATGTCTTTTTTATTTTTTAGTGAAATAGATCACTTATGAGAACTGAGCCTATTCTAGTAGTGACCACCCCAAGCAGAGATTAACAGGTTTGAATTCAGAGTTTCCTTCTCCTAGACTGGCTGCCTAACCAAAGTTAAAGAGCCCAGTCTGCCCTACTATTTACCATAGTTGGAGGGAGAGTAGTTGGATTCATACCTTTCCCAGTTCCCACTATATGAACTGTAGCTGAAATAATATTGAAACATATTGATAATTGCTTCTTATTCCTTTTTACTTCATAGATATTTGGTATGGGATGAGAAAATAATGCATTCGACACTTCAATAAGTACTAAGAGATACAGAGGAGGAAACTGCATGTTTAAAAGATCTTTCTTAACCTGTACACTTTTACTCCATCCCTCATTAGATGACAGGGATTCTAGTTTTCTGGAAATGCTAGAAAGGAGGATGTTTTTCTTTTCACCAACTTTTATTTTTTGACTGGTGAATTCCTTTTCCTGTCATATTAGGGAGGGGGTCGTGCTAACAATCATTTATTTTTAATTGTAAATACACTTCTTTTCATTTGCGTTTTCTTTGGATTTTTATTTCGTTATAAATTTTAAAAAATGCCCACTTCCCACACAATACATATACACATGAGATTAGTTTACACAGTCCTAGAGTGACTGATATGTTTTGGTGACTTTAGTATGAATGGTTTTCAGAATAAATGTGACGTTATGGTGGAAAGAATAATATATGTTCTGGGTCAGGAAATGAAACTAATTAATGATAGGATAGTCTTCACCATTCTTTCTTCCACTAATTTTCGACGCCTTGTTCAGAATTTGTAGCATTTTGTGTAATAAGTAGCCACTCCCTCAGAATATATTATATCCTGTCACTGACAATGATTGGTTATTCCTTTTTCCTAAGAATTAATGAGCCAGTCTGTCCCATTTAGTTTACTTAAAACCAACGAGTGAAATTGAATTTCAACGATGAAATTTGTAACAACGATTGTTTTTCCTTTGTAACTGTTTTCTTTTTCTTTCTTTTTTTTCTAGGTAAGTACAAAAACCTGAACTGGAATTGGTGAGACAAACTGATTTTTCTTTTCTTTTTTTCTTTTCTGCATTTAAAGTCTTTTGTATCTTGTAAAATTTATGCAAAGAAAGTAAAACTTTTAAGAGTTTTTTCTTTCTTTTTTTTTCTTTTTTTAAGATGAGTAAGACTTAAATATAAAAGACGAGTAAAAGTTTATCTGAAATCTTTTACTGTCTTTTTGTGGCGAGACAGTATATATAAAATTCTCTGACTCGACTAATTATGCAAATTTAATTTACCTACGTGATCTTGGACAGAATAATTGCATTTCTTCGACAAAATTCCAAAAGGTCTTTTGAAAAAGAAAATACAGAAGAAATTGCTTCAAATTAAGATGCTTTATTTTATTTATTTTTCCCCGGAATAAATAAGCTTGTAAACAATTTATTTTACTCAAAATGAAAACAATTTCTACTTTCACTTTTCCTTTCTTTAATTTGTTTGTGAATGAGATCAGTTTTTCTTTTTAGTCTGCATTTCTTATATTCTATATTCTGGTTTATCAATTCCTTTCATAACATAAGAACTTATCTCTAAATGTATATCATCATCAATGCGTGTCGACAGCATGGATTTTCTTTACTTTCTTTTTTTTCTCCCTCAGCCTCACAAAAATAAGAATCGTGTCAGCCTCTCATAATTACGATAAATTCACGTATTTTTATTTATTTTTAAAAGAGCAACGAAATAAAATCAATTTGTATTCTCGGTGTTTATATTCAGTTCCTGAAATAGGCAAATCTTTCCATTTTAGTCGAATGAACATTTGCTTAAAACCAAAGGTATAGAACAATAAAGATGAGGATAATAGTCCGAAAAATCCAAATAATACAAATTATCAAGCCTCATCTAAAAAATTCAGACAAATCATTTTTACTATTTAACCCATAATGGGGTCCCATCTATGGGTTAAATAGAAAAATGTATTTATAAAAAATTGTATTATTCATTAAGAATTGATTTATTTCAAAACTTTATCGGCATTAAATGACGCACTGAGGTTGATACGCCGTAAAACAAAACAAACCAAACCAAACAAACCAGAAGAAATAAAACAATTTATTATTCTGAAATCATAGAAAATCTTGATACAGCAAAATCATAGTTTTAATAAATCACTTTATCAAAAGTCAACTTGTGTATTTTCTTGCTTTCTAGCAGACAAATCAATTAAAGCCGGCAGGAAATTTTATTTGGGGGGGGAGTTAATCCTCTTTTATATTGTTCTTGATTCTTATTTTCTTTCGGCTTTTGATTTCTCTTTCAAAAAGATTTTGATCACAAAAGGTCGTTCAATTGAGTGAATTTGCATTCACAACGCAAAATCCCAGAAAGAAAATAATCTTCTAACTTAATAGTTTTCCTTGAATATCATTGAAAGAATCTTTGATGTTAGTTTGCTTCTTGTAGATTCTAGAAATCGGGATCCCTTTCCTTTTTTAAAAAATAGAAATCTTGCACAGTTTTATTTTTTACGCTGACTATCTTCTCCCCCCCCACACAATCTTTTGATTCCTTGCATTCCTTGCATTCATGCTTCATTTCTCTAGAAGATTTTGTAGTCGTGCAAACATTCAACTGAAAAGGTTTTACGTTTCATCTCTATTTTTTATTTATCCTTTTTGAAAATTATAATTTCTTCGCTTTTGGATATGGAAGTGAGGATAACGTAAGAAGTCTCGTATTTTCCGAAAAGTCTTATAGGATTTTAATTCTGTGCGGTTAAAAAAAATTTGGATTATTATTTCGTAATATGCAAATTGTTAAATTGACCCCGGTAATCAAGTTCGAAAATTGTATTCAAGTTTAATAAAAACCGAACACTGAAATCTGTAACAATAATACATGTCTGTTCATTTCTTCATATTTTATAAAATAAAATAGACCTCATAAAAATATTTTCCCCCAATATATTTTAGAAACTATTTCAGACATATTTGCATCAAAAGGTGAGTAATTATGGAAATTTTCGTAAAAATCTGATCATTAATGGATTTTTCATTGAATTTGAATAAAAGCACCTAACTTGCTTTCGACTACGTTAAATTTCAATTGAAATAATTGGTATAAAAATCTAAACATTGTTTTTCATTTATGATTTTCACTATTTCCGTAACATTAAAATAACCTGATGATTTTTAAAGTTTTTCAAACTCTTAAAAATCATCAGGAGTTATTTTAATATTTCTTCTTTCGAACGGACAAAAGCTTTTCAAGATAATTTTAACCTTTATGCAAGTTTCATTGTGTTAAATATTTCTCGGAATTTTGACACATGGCGCAACGGATATAAGGGTTTATTTAATACAAGTTATATGTGATAATTATCTCTAGGTTGCAGGTTCAATCCTGGCCAAGGGTGGTAACAACATAGAAAACTTAACACTTGTACTCGGTCATGATTAACGGATTGAGAACAATCTACCCCCCGTGGATTGAATAAAAGGTTCGGTTGGATTTTCCGTGAAGGCTCCCGATTACGACAAGAAGCATCTGAAGAGGGTAGGTCGACCGAAACGTTGTGTAGATAACAATAAAGATGATGACAATAGTCTCAATAATCCAAATAATACATAATACAGTAGTCTTCCACGGGACGTGCGCGCACCTCCCCCCGCCCACAATGTTTGACAGAATTTATGACAGAATGCCCGTTTGCAAATTGCCCCCCTCCTAAACGGTAGTTTATTATTTTTGTCTTCTCAGCTATTTTTGTTTATTAAAACATGTATAGAAGTAATTTCTATAGAAACGTGATACTGATATTTCATTTTAATATAAAATGTATTCTGTTGCTAATGACATCAATACAAATATATTTTTCTTTCAAGTTAAATTACTTTATGAAAAAATCAGAATTAATGTGTAAATAAGCTGGATATAAAATGTGGAACAAAGAAGTATTTTATATTGCGATTCAAACGTTATTTTATATCAAGGTTAAAATTAAGTTACATTTCTCATTTCAAGTTTCTGGTATATTAACTTTTCAGAGTTATGACTTCAGATCAACATTTTAAATTAACATGACCTCATAACTTTAAAGGCAAATAACCCACACGGTTTTTTCTTTTTTTTTGTGCATGATTTTACGAGGGGAGAATTAACTTGCAGAACAATCTCCCTTTTTCCTGCATCTCTTATTTCTTAGTAGAGTACTTACTGTTTTATTATCTGGGATCTCTCTCACTCTCTCCTTTGCAGTCTCCCTTATTGTAAATAGTTTTCATCATACAATGCTTTCCAGTAGAATGCTCCTGATACGCGCATATAGCTCTCTTCCCTATTTGCAGTTGATGTGATATAATAGTGAGAATCAGATTTATACATTATTGCATATCTACTTGCACATGTTCAATATCATTTTGGTAGGACTGAATATTTACCAATTCTTTTCTTTTCTATTGTTATCATCTCACTATTTTTAGGGTTCTTTTTTTTTATGAAAGTGTTGAATTTTATGACTCGAGCAAACATACAATTAAATGTGACAATCGATATATCAAAAAAGTGAGGGAAGTAATCTATTCAGTGTTGAGGAAAGTGAACCAGCGGTTTATTCGATTTCTATTGTTCAGCAAACTAGATTTCCCAGTCAAATCATTCACACTCGTTCCTAGAAAATTAAAACGAAAATAATTGACATCTGACAAATTTATTTGTCTGGATTTTTTTAGTTGAGTCTTGGTTATTTGTATTATTTAAACTTTTGGGACGGTTGTACTCATCTTCATTTTTATATTCACAATGTTTCGACCGATGCAACCTCTGGCATTCTTCAGGTGTTTCTTGTGGAACTCTGAAATCTTCTTGTAAAACTCCAGAGCTTTCTTGGAACTTCGAACTGAATCCTTTAATTCATTGGGGTAGATTGTTCACATTCCATTAATCATGACCGGTTACAACTATTAAGCTATAATAAGTTATTTTTGCCTGTAGTCAGGATTGAACCTGTAACCGCCAGATGAGAACAATCTACCCTAATGAATTAAAGAAATCGGTTTGAAGTTCCATGAAGTCTCCTGAGTGCGACAAGAAACACCTGCTAGAAGGCTAGAGGGACACATCAGCCAAAACGTTGTATATATAACAAAGATGAGGACAACAGTCCGAAAATTTTAAATACAACATCTAACAAATTTTTTCGTCTGAGTTAAGAATGAATCAAATCAAATGTTAAAGACAAAACGCTTTAAAAAGGGTCTTTCAGATTTAAATCAACATTTTCATATCAATCGAGATGAACTTTTGTCTATTTAGCAATGGGTCTGTGGTAACTGACATTTGATTTGATAGATCTTTAACTTTGCAGTGTGGAATGGTTAGCAACATGATGTTAAAAGGCTCTTGATAGTAAAATTAATCCTTAGGCAATTTTCCAATGTTTTGTCATATCTACCTACAAATAAATTAAGAATATTTGGTACCAACATCTCTTTTTTGAAATTTTGTTTTTAAAATGAAAAAGCTGCCTATATTTTAAATTTGAAGAAGAAACACTATTGGCGTTCGTACAATGAAAACCAGGTTCATGAAATTTGAACACTTTGGGTTTTCCGTACTTTTGAATAACACAAGAGACACCTGTCAACTTGGTTGGGTTTATAATTTGCAATGGAAATAGAAAATGTGACGTAACGACTTGACCTTTTGACCCGTTCTGACAGGCAAACAGATTTCTGTTGAATGTATTTTTGAATATTTCTTTCAGTATTTCAACCAACAAAAAGTAATATTTTTTTGCACTCAAGTTAATTAAACATTAAATGAACCAATATTTTTCGAATCAAACTTCACAGAAGCCTAATTTATTTTTGGAATAATTTTAACACCAAAGATTCATTTCCTTGTTGTCATATCTATATTTCAATTGATTGTCTTCAGTTGGTCTAATTGGGAACAGTACTTGTTCGAATTAATCATTTGCTTAACGGAAGGAACTTATTTTTGTTTCGATAGCTATGATTCAGTCGATGGCTTCTCCAACCTTCATCAGGTGTAAACTTTGTCGTTTGGATCAAAGAATTATAAGTTTAAAAACAATACCAACTCAGTCTTTTATTTCACCATTTAAGCTTTTACCAACTGATCTAACTCTATTTATTTTCAAGCATTGATGAAACATCCGTGGTAACGGGTAGGCTTGTTGATGTTGTAACTATCTTCAAGGAAACTACCGTTGTATTACTAATTTGAAGCATGTTTCTAAGGATCAAACAAGAAAGGGATTCAGAGTATTGGTTTCCAGCATTCACTCCTAATTATGGGAGAGGTGTGTGCACCCGGAAAGTAAAAGGTTGATTTTTCATATTAAACAAATTTCATTTATCTTTTTACATCTTTTATACTCATTTTATTTTGACGTGAAAAGGAATGAGTTCCGACTCGCTATTTCTGCCTAAAACATAGCACATGGGTAGCCTCCCTACAATCAAACCAGGTTACGGGACCAGTGACAAGCTCTACCTGACAATTGATATGTGTGTTATTTTCTTTTCCTTTAAGTAGTTTTCATGCTTAGCTTAATATAAGGTCAGAAGTATGGGACACGCAGTGAGAACCGAACTCACTAACAATGGTATGCTAACCATTATAAATGCGAGGTGACTACCTTAAAATTGAGCGTAGCTCAGATGTAGCACACGGCCTCAAGTATGGGATGCAGTTAGGATAAAACTCGCTAGGCAGGAGTAATTGATTTGTGAGACTAGCTTGCAAACACATGTATATCAACGAAGTGCTTCTACCCCTCTATCTTTTTTTGTACCTTTTTTTTCGTTCCCCACTTCATCTTTGACGATCTTCGCTTCGCTTTCCTTTACGTTTGCCGCATTTTTTCACCCTTTCTGTGTTTTCTTTCCTTCCTCCTCAGATTTTAGAATTATATTTTTTTCATCCACTTCCCTCTCTTTAATTTCCTTCCTCTTTCCTTTCGCAACTCATTCTATTTGTTTCTTCATTTTTCAAATCAAAACTTGGACAGATGATTGCTGCCTAATTTGTCTCCTCTGATACGGAAAATAATTTTATCTGTCAAGAATCTTGAAACCAGTGAAATTTGAAGAAAATTCTGACTTTAAAAACATTCTTTTTTGTTTTTGTCTACTTTGTATCTCCATTAAAATGGCGGGAGAAAAACAATTTTTTTCTCTTTTGTCAAAAAAGTTGGAAAAGAATTTGAAAAGCGCATTACAACCTTTTCAACATTTGTTGTTTTGTGACCTCTGACCTTTCGGTGAAAATCGGTTAAATCAAATTATAAAACCAAATATCAAATAACAAAACTTAAAAGAACAAAATGGTCGTTCAGTATTCCATCTTCATCTTTGCAGTTTTTTTTAGTATGTCGGTATTTGGTTTGTTTTACTTTGTTTGCAATGGGAACTCACTACAAATAAAAGATGTAGGACAAATAAATACGAAACATTGTTTTCGAGTAAAGAAATACATGGCATCTTCATTAAAAATGAACCCAAACAATCTAATATTAATCATAAGTAAAAATAAATAAATAAATAAATAAAGCAAAGTAAGCAGAATGGTCTATCGTCGGTATCAACCAAACGGCAAGGGGGTCTATCCCCTTTTCCCTTGCGCTAGATCAGTGATTTTTTGCGTCTGAAGTGGAGCGCCACTCATAACATCAGCTACCCACTTTAATGCACAGATCCAAACTGTACTACTAATGCACTGAATTAACAAGGATCGGTATCGAACCTGGAACATTGTGGTTTCAAGGCGGATGCTTTTCCAGTTGAGTTAAACAAAATAATAAAAAATATTGCTGCTTATGAGAAAAAAAAACTTCCAAGTTATCAAGTGACTCGTATTTTTTTGTGCTGCTATGTTGAAAGATAGTTCATCGGATTTTTATTTAATAGCAAATACATCTCTTCACCGAAATATCTTATTTATATACTTGCGCGTTTACTCGCTAAACCCGAATCAAACGAATATTATGCATACCGATACCATTGAAAAATACACAAGCATGTCTCAATAGTTAGAATATACACATGTTGTTCCATGAACAAGTAGTATGTGAAAGGGGTACACAAATAAAAAAAAAACTAACGATGAAGGGAAATAAAAGAGCCACTGGCTTTACCATTCCTGAAAGAGGCTGAGACATATCTTTCCAGTCCAAAGAACCGAATGGACTTCTTGGACTGACATGTGACACTCCCACATGGCACCCAACGGACACTCCCATTCTGATAATTATTGGTCTTCCTACGCTAAATGGGCTTGCTGACCTTTGCACCAATGGGAGGCTACCAATATATCACTGTACTTAATTTTCCATCCCATTAATTAAATGAATGTTTCACTAAGTAAAAAAGTAAAGTTCAATTAATTGAAGTTTTCGGTTGTAAAGCATTTGGTGTGTTCGATCCACGTTTTTCTCTCTTGCTTGAATAACCTCTCATTTACCAAGCGAATCTTTTCATATAAAAGAGTAATGAGTATAGTTTTTCTTTTGGGGGTGGGGTTGGGTGTGGGTGATAGCTGATTGATTAGCGACGGACACGTCAACAATTAATCTTCTTACCTCCCGCCCTCCGCCCCCATTCCACGTGCAATCTGAGATGTGAACTGTTATTATTCATTCATGCTTTGCACAATTGAAAAATGCTAACTTAAGCGCCAGATTTGTTGTGAAAACCACAAATTATTTTCTGTTGATTGGTTTTTGCGTGTTTCACCATCGTTTTCCAAGTGCGGACTTTCCGGATAATGCTGGAAGCGCTTACTGTTAACAACAGACATCACAGAATGGCCTCATCTTCTATTCTTAGATGTGCTAAAATGTCGCGTTTCTAAAGAATAAACCCCAAATAGTCCAAGCGATATGAAAACAAAGTAAATGTTTCATCTCTTGTACCGCACATTTAAAACATATAGAAATTCCACGGTGTATATTTGTGACTTTGAAATAGAAACTTCAGTAATGTTGGTGGGTTTAGAATATTTGACTGTATCCCCTGCTGAGGGGTGACCCCCCAAGAGGTGTCCGGGGGCCGCTAAACTGCATTTTACGGTGATGATCTGCAGTGTTGAGTGTACCTCTTAATTACTTAACCTCAAATATTTTGGGTCTTCATACCCAAAAAACTCGAAGGTTAAGTATATATTTCTTGAAAAAATTTAAAATTTCAAAATAATATATTGGACCTTTGAAATTTCATTTTGTAAAAAAATTTTCTTTTGAGAATTTACAATAATTTTGCGACCTGTTGACTGAACTTGACTTTTACCTATTGAGGCCCTAAGCTATGTGAAATTTATGTATCTTCTCTTAAAAAAAGATTTTTTTTTATATTAAAAAGATATATTTTCAAAATATTTTTATTTTTGTATTTCTAAGAAAAAAATGACGGAATAAAATAATATATATATAAAAAAAGAGTGTGTCTTTCGCTAAACTTATAGGTAAGCTTGTTGGAATATATATTGAAAGTATAAAATGGATTGGAGTTATTTCATGGAGTTTGAATACAAGTCAGAGTATTGTGGATCGTTACAGTTAATAAGAGTTTGGTATGATCGGATACTTTGTACTGGTGTGTTATAACGTTCCTTTGAAAATATTTGTAGTTGAATTTACTTAATAGCATTAAACAAGGACAATGCTGAAATTGATTTTTAATAGCATGTCAATCCGTCTAGACTTATTTAATGCCTAGAGGTTAGGAATCGCGATCATTGTACTTTTATATTTACATTTTTATGCGGTTTAAGAGCTTTTTGTTTTTCTTTTTTTTTTTGTTTGTTTTAGTTTACTGTTCAATTAAATACAAATATATTTTTATATATCTATTTGACCCATTGATGGGAATCTTACAGGTATCTCTTCAGATTAAAGAGAATCTGATGACAATAAAGGAAACACCCAAACTCCTCAGATCTTCAGAACTGGTACTTCAAATGAAGTTCAGTAATATACTAAAAAGATAAATAATACTGGAGATGTTAAGAAATTACTTGAGTAGTGAGCTTATTGAAGAGTACAAAACTTAATATTTGGACTTTAAAAAAAAATTGAAAGTTCAAGTTCAACCCTGCCTAAACAAAGCTTTTAGTTAAAATAACAAAATTTTTACATAACTTTGTATGGGAGAAATATAAGAGATTATCCGACAGTATGTGGAGAAAGGTAGACAAACAAGGGATGTTGCATAAAATGGATGTTTATTGTCGGTAGTGATGTCGACGATGCAACGTTTCGGTCTGTTAGACCTTCTTCAGGACTTTAGGAATAGAGTTCTTGCTTCAGTGGTGAACATTTCCTTCTAATGAATTGAGGAGGTCGTGAATGGGGGGGGGGTCGGTTGATGGTATCAGAAGAGGTTGGAGGTGGACTCTCCCTCTCTCTAATAGGGAGTGTATCATGGTGGACTCCGATAGTGCCACAGGTGTTAGGTGTTTGGGTTAGGATTGGTTTTGAGTGTATGTGTGTATGTTTTTTTATTTGTTTGTGTGGGGGGGGATGGATTTACAATTAACATTCTGTTTGTTGGAATATTTTGTATTAAGTAGTTTTATTTACTAATATTTGCTTAGTATAATACATAGATACCAGTTTATTCTTACAGTACCTGTTTTTCCTAAATGATCACCCATTTAAGTATTGAAAAGGGTCATCACTGCTTAACGCTTGGTGATCTAATAGGAACCGGTGCTTTCAGCACGACTTGTAAGTTATATGGTTTTTGTTTTACTTTATTTTTTTCTTTGTCTTGTTTGCTTTTTTCTAGTTGTGTGTATTTGAATAACAGCATTGATGTAAGTGAAGGTTGTTAGATGTTAATCTAATAGATCATTATATCACAGACGCACTTAGCAGAGAATCCTGTTTTTGATGGCGAAGGAAACTAACGTATCCGAGAAAAGAATAAAAAAAATAATTGCCAGCAGGTCTTTTTGTTGGATGGAAAATTTTAAAAAATTATTTATTTATTTTTGCCTCTTTCCCATTTGATTTACAATCTTTGTCAGCCTTATCAATGAGGCTTAAAATCTCTGGCTGTATCCTCTTCAGAGAAATGACCCCACTTCAAAAGGGCTATCCTGTTCTGTATACAACTAATCTGCATCCTGTAGTGTTGCTTCTATTATGAAAAAAAAATTAAAAAAACAAAACTGGTGGACTTTGCGGTTCCAGCTGATCACAGGGTGAAGCAAAGGAAAATGAAAAGATTGATAAATACCTGGTTGTAGGAATAGCTGCCTACAGTCTATGAGGAAAAAGATAAGTTCACAGAATGTAAAGACGAAAGGGAAAGCACATGTACTTTTTACCTTATTTTCACATATAAACTCAACAACAGTCAATATAACAAAGTCCTTAGGGGCAGTACTTACAGTTCATATATCTCCCTCGTTGAGGGGGGTGTCAGGTTGGGTCTACAGTAGTTACTCCCTTACTGAGGGAAAGTTCCTTCAGTCACAAGAGACTGAGACCAGAGCTCGTTTCTACTAGGCTCGCACGTTGGTACCAAAACCGTAAAGAGGATTCTTCCCAACCTGACAAGGGACGTTACCTTTTTACTTCTGTCCCCAAAGGCACAGGAGAGTTCTAGTCCCTACATGGTTCTTGCCATTGAAAAAACTGTGGAATATGAGAATGAAAGTAATACCAATTGGAGTGGGTGCTCTTGGAACGGTTCCAATATAAATTAAAAGGGGATACCGGCTTAACAGTTTTCATTAATTCATTAATATTGGTCATGCAACCTGTTCTCACTCGGCTAGGAATCACAAGGTTCTTGGTTCGATACCGGTCCCCGCCAGCTCAGCGTATGAGTAGCACAGGTATCTGTACGGTAAAGTAAAGAGCTGATGGTAGGTGTGACGCTCCACATCAGACGCAAAAACAATCTTCTTGGTCTAGTGCTAATGAAAAGGGGATAGACTCCCTGGCTGATACCGGCTTAACAGTTCTAATTCTAATTCATTAATATTGGTCATGCAACCTGTTCTCACTCGGCTAGGAATCACAAGGTTCTTGGTTCGATACCGGTCCCCGCCAACTCAGCGTATGAGTAGCACAGGGATCTGTGAAAGATTTCTGAAAAGGGGATAGACTCTCTCGCTGTCTGGCTGATACCGACATTAGGCTGCCCCGACGACTTTACTTTTTATTAAGGTAACACAATGTATTTTAGTAACCTAAATAGATTCAGTATCTGTTTTTTTTTCATGGATGAACTGCAACCACTAAATCTTTCTCTTCTTTTTTCAAATAAGTTCAAGTCTAATGATTGATTTTAATGGATGGTCAAACCGTCTAGGGTTATTTCAGACCAACAAGTTAGGTAATTGTATGCATGTTTACATGTCCATTGCCCTTACTCTTAGGTACACTGATTGAAGTGATTGTACTTGGTTGTAATTAGCTAAGCAAATTTTAATGCAAATACGAATCTCTTCTTTTTTGCTATCATAAGTTTGTTTATGATGATGGCATTGTAGGGATTATATTTAGCAATCTTGTTTTGAATGAAATAAACTTATAAAGAGGAGTACAATTCCAGTCACTGCAAAATCCGCCAACCCGCATTGCGAGACAATCGAGTCTGTTAATGCGCTATCCTGTGAGAGATCTTGTCTCAAATAAAGTTGATCTATTCAATCGATAAAATGGTCTGTATCACACCAACATTTGATACCCAGATCTTTTACAAATCGTTTCTACTTGGTGGTTATTTACTAAGCTTAACTTAATTTTGCAATAGGCCAGAAATATAGGGCACTAATGAGGATCAAACTCTAATAAAAAAAATGATCCCCGAGACTAAATTGTTAACCATTACACCACGACTAGACGCTTTTTAAAATCTTGAGCATTGCTTAGATTTGGAACAAGGTTGCAAGTATGGGGCACTCGGTGAGAATTGAACTCGCTTCTCGGTGTGTATCCTGCTCTTCCGCACGAATCGGATGTGACACGAGCTCTATTTTTAAATGGATTACAGTTAATTTGAATTCAGTTTTCCATCTCTGAGTCTGTTTGCACTATAATGCTAAAAAAAAGTCCAGTCTATCCTATTATTTAACAATAGCTGGGATAGAAGAGACGGATTCTTGCCTTTCATAAAGTGAAACGCAAACAGCCTCATCCAGAATTTGAATTCTGCTTGCCGATTGCATTTCCTACGACGATAACTGTTACACTGCGGACGCCTCCACTCAGTCTCACAGATTCATTTCTACTATCTTACTCTCACCATTAAAGCACGATGGGGTGTCCTGATCGTTCATAATTGAGGTTCACTTAGTCTTGATATCAACAATATAATGCTTCAATTCACTCATTTTATAATTAAGTTCTTAACGATTTGAGGAAAATATTCTCTCCGTACTTTCATTTGTAGAGACATTTAAGTGTTTGTGGTGGTGTAATTAGTAAACTTTAAAGAAAACTCCCAGTGGGTATCAATTAAAGATTGGTTGATTGATTTCAACGGCACGTCAACCCGTCTAAAGGTATTTTATGCCTAGAGGTTGGGTAATTACGTTCATGGTATGTTCATATTAACATTTTAATGTAGTTTGATATTTTTGTTTTAGTTTGGAACACTATCCTATTAAATATGAATATTTAAGGCTATCTATTAGACTCCTAATGGGCCGGGTTAGCTTAGTCAGTAGAGCGTTCGGCTAGAAACCACAAGGTTCCTAGTTCGATACCGGTCCTCGCCAACTCAGCGTATGAGTAGCACGGGGATCTGTGCGGTAAAATAAGGAGCTGGTGATAGGTGTGGCGCTCCACCTCAGACGCTAAAACAATCTCTTAAAACAATATACTCCCTCGCTGACTGGCTGATACCGACTTTAGGCCGCCCCGACGACTTTACTTACTTTATTAGACTCCTAGTTAAGTCCCTAATGGGAACTACTATTCCAGGTCAGTGGGGCTAGGAGTAATGCCAATGAATATGGGTTACTTCTTATATATACAGAACTGGAACATCACTACCGAATGCCGTTTAATATCATACCCGAGAAACACCTTTTAGAGAGTCTTACCCAGGGAGATATATTCAGCATATTCTAAGCCCCGTCGACTGGGCTAAACAACAAAAGCAACCTCTGTTTTTTCTTCTCTCTATCATGCATAGAATAAGGGCTGGTAGTTGAAATGACCTCTTACTCATTTGCTATCATAGAAGCTGATTTTATATTAGGACTCGCATATTGGATTCTGTGGCTTTCTAGACAACTAAGAAACTTGCCAAAATGTATTTTTGTTTAGTAATATCTTTCAGTAACAACAGAAAAAAATAGCATGTGTTTAATTGCTCTAAATGTCAAAGGTCAAACATTAATCAGTTTGATGTTGCTTGTAAGATAAGACACAAAGGTCAATCCACATAAATAATTGATTCTTCTAATCAATGAAATCTAATTGATCTTAACCTTTTGAAACATTTGATGTCCCAAAGAAAATCATTGTAAAACTTTCTGTGAATTTCCAAAGATCTTTTCCTTGTAAATAAGGAATATTACATATTCTTAACTTCTTCATCTTTTCTTTTCCTGACAAGAAAATATGCATAATTAATGAAGAACTCTTTTCGAGCGAATTCTACTCTATCTATTTTCTTTCTCGGTAAAAAAAAACCTTCCTAATCTACAGGTGCAAAAATAGAACGTGTAAATTCGTTAAAAAATCATGAAAGGAAGTGAGAGTTGAATCTTCTGTTGATTGATTCTAACTCAGTGTCGACCCGTATAGGGTTATCATATGCCTAGAGGTTAGGGAATCGCCTTCATTGTTACGTTGATATTTATATTTTTGTGTAGTCCTTAAGTTTTTTTTGATGGTACCCCAACAAGTAATACCACTCCGAGACAGTAGACCTGGGAGTAATGGCAATGAAGGTGTACTCCAGAACTAGAGCCTCACTATCATATGCAGTTTAGTGTCTTACCTTTTTTTAAAGGTGGTGTTATCCCCCTGCAGGGGAATATAGATGGTATATTCTAAGCCCCCCCAAAAGATTCAAAATTTATTTTGAATAGATTCAATTTGATTTGTATAGGACGAAAAAGAAAAAATAATCGATTGTTTTTCGGGGCACACGAACACGCATAAATCAAAGTGACACATAGACATATACCCCCCCCCCAAAAAAAAACGGTCGAATGGAACCAAATTTATAAACACGTAGATGTATATATTTAAAAAAATCGATTGAATGTTTGTATTCATGCAGACATTTTGTGACTGACAACTCCAAGTAAAAGTCCATTTAAATCGCATATAAACAAATGATATCATTTTTTTTTATATACTTTAAAAAAAAAGGAACCTTCAAATATCAATTATTTTCGTCTATTTTGTAGAAATAGAAACGAGATTTTTCAATTAAGAATTATTAAAAATTTAATAAAAATGGAATTTGAACAGCGGATCGCCCACATTTAAAATAAAACTTCAGAATTCCAACAAAATATTAAAAATTAATAAAAAGAATTCTCTAATTGCATCGTTAGCTGAATTTATTTATTGAAAAGTTTCTTGCCTAAAAAAATCTCTATAAATCTTTTTCCCATTATAAAATGCCGCTTAAATCATTGTGAAGAAGTTTGACATCGTTTTAAAATATAATTCCCGGAAGAATTCTAATCGGTTTAATTTTCCTTAAAAAATTTAAAACTATAAAATTGTAAAATATTGTTTTGTCGTATCTTTTTTTAGTGCTATTTGTGAATTATATGTAGACTTTTTCTATGTAAAATGAAACAATATTCACGCTGATAAAAAAAAAAAACAAAAAAAAAAAACCATACCGTACATACCCTAGTAATGAACGACCTAATTTCAGCTACAAAACTGTGTTTTTATCATATTGCAAGAAATGAAACAATATGGTTCAACGTGATCGAAAACAATTTTGTGTAATAAACTACTTGTTTTCTAGGTAAAATTTGGTCTTAAAACATCGTTCATTAAATGAGTATATACAGAAATCGAAATAAGTGCGAGGTATGGTGGTCATTATAGTAGGAAATGGACTCTTCGGCCTAAGTTCAAATTTCCTTGGCAAGGCTACATTTGACATAGCGCTAATGCTCTTAGGAAAGATATGCATAACTATTATGGGGAAATAGGGAAGGCTGGTCTCTTTAAGCAACCAGTCTAGGAGAAAGAAAACTTTGAATTCAAACCTGTTAAACTCCGCTTCACATTCTGCTTGTGCGGAGCGGTTGGTAATCATATATATATATATATATATATATATATATATATATAATATATATATATATATATATAACCACAATTTATAATTAATACTATCTCATTTGATGAGACTGTAGTAAGCCAATATATACAGTCTTATTAGAGAATGCTCAATATCAATAATAAAGGAATATATATATATATATATATATATATATATATATATATATATATATATATATATAGAGAGAGAGAGAGAGAGAGAGAGAATTAATAAAGAATAAATGAGAAAAGTATTGGCATGAAAAGGTGCTCAATGCTAATAAAGCAGAGCAGATTTATAATCAATAGTAATGGTATTATGGATGATTTGGACTCATAACTTAAAGTTTCATGGATATGCAATCCTCAGATGAGTCAAATGGTTGAGATCTTAAAAACCAGTAGCCAAATCTCAACGATTTGACTACTGGTTTTTAAGATCTCAACCATTTGACTCATCTGAGGATTGCATATCCATGAAACTTTAAGTTATGAGTCCAAATCATCCATAATATTACTATTGATTATATATATATATATATATATTATATATATATATATATATAAAAAATATTCAACATTTTTATTCTTTCAGTCTTTTCAACACACTGGAAATGCTAGATTATTTCATTTACCTAGCTTTTAATATGAACCTATTTGACTCCCTTGCAAGGGTCTGTCAATTTCTCTTGTGTGTGCCCGTATATATAATATGCAACACATAATACTTATTTGGCTTGCTATCTTTTGTCTATTTCGAATGTTAGATTGTTCGTATATTGATGCTGTTTCGCCCATTTGCAAGTCTTACACGTGCACAAAATAAGTCCAATATCCTAAAGCGGGAAGATGAGATACTTCAATAGCTGCGAATATTAATAAGAAAAGAACACTCCTAAGCAGATGCAGTTCTAGGATCAATTAAAGACTAATAAGTTAAGTCTTTTTTTTTCTTTTCCTTTCTCGACTCATTAACTCACAAGAAAGCGGTGCTCATTTTTAATAGATCATTTAATAACAAACCTAACACTTTCCTCACCAAATAACGCCTGATGCGTCTTACAGCAACGAAAGTGAGACTTGTTCAAAAAGATAATGAAGAAAATGATACCAGTTCATAGAATACACAACATAACTCTTTCACTATTACAAATTGTCCCTTCTCATTCGTATATTACTACAAATAGTCATTTAACCGCTTTACACATACGGCTTAAAAGTTAGTGTACTGACCAAGATACTCTCATGAATATCGGTTGATTGGTTGGTTGGATTTTACGGCATGTCAACTCATTTGGGTCATTTTATGCCAAAGACATTTTATTTGTGGTCGAGAATGTTTTTCAAACATCGGATTTCACAGTCACAGGAGGCGCTGTAACTTCAGGGGAACATAAAAACTTTATTATAGTCTTCCGAGACTGAAATGCCAATGAATGAATGAACCATTACACCACGTTGCCCCTTTTACTGTTGTCGTTAAAACTCTACGATTCACCCATCCAGAGAAAAAAATCAGGATTATACATTTCCATGTTATTACAGAACAAATTGTCATCTGTATTATTTGGATTATTCGGACTATTGTTCTCATCTTTATTGTTATCTACACAACGTTTCTGCCGATTTACCCTCTGGCTTTCTTCAGGTATTACTTGTAGAAATCGGGAATCCCCTCCTCGAACTCGGTAAACCCCTCGTCGAGCCCGAGAACCTCCTCGTTGAATCCAATAATCTTCTCTTCGAACCCGAGAACCTTCATGTAGTAATCGTAATCTTTGTGTATATAACATTAAAGATGAGGACAATAGATCCAAATAACACAGATTATCAAGTCTCATCTAAAAGATTCAGAGAAATTTCCATCAATTCTCTGACTTCATTCTTCACAACCCTAACCCTAACCCTAACTCCTTAAGTGTCTTTCTACTCGTGTTTCGCATGCCTCTCTCCTCTCAATAAAAGTTTGTCCAAAACTAGATGAGGGGGGGGGAAGTACGCTGAATATCCTCTTCACGTCGTAGGATTTTTATTAGAATTTTATGAGACCTGTGAAAACGAGTCCGATGAAATAATGAAATAACTACATTCTACACGAGGGTTAAACAATATCTTTTATTTAATGATATTCTGTGTTTCGAAGATTATTGAGCATCGATAGTTTATACACTCCTCACCAGAAACACTTATGTTAGGCGGTTGAGTATTACCAGATTCAATCCCTAAAAACACCATGACTGCAATTTCTGGTTGAGACTGAATATTAGGCATATTCGAAAAGTCAAACTTCGGTACAAATACACACTATTCTTAATTGAATAGTTATACACGCGCATCGTAGCAGACTGCGAAACATTGTATCATTCGGACTATTATCCTCATATGTATTGTTATATACAATGCCATCTGGCTCAGGTGTTTCTCGTCGTAATCAGGAGCCTTCATGGAACTTCAAATCAAACACTTTATTCAATCACGTAGGAAACGGTTCTTATTCCGTTTACCATGACCGGATACAAGTGTTAAGCTATGTTATGTATTCTATGTTATTATCACCCTTGAGCAGGATTTAAAGTTGCAACCTAGAGATGATTAGTATTATCTGCGTTATTTGGACTATTGTCCCCATCTTCATTGTTATTTGTACAACGTTTTGGCCGATATTCCCTCCGGCCTTCTTCGGGTATTTCTTGTCGGACTCGGGAACCTTCTCGGACTCGGGAACCTTCTTTTCGAACTCGGAACTTTCTTGTCGTAATCGGGAGCCATCACGGAACTTTGAACCTAACCTTTATTTAGTCCACGGGGGTATCCTGTTCTGAAGAAGGCCGGAGGGCATATCGGCCGAAACGTTGTACAAATAACAATGAAGATGGGACAATAGTCCGAATAACGCAGATAATACTAATCTTCAAGCCTCATCTCAAACATTCAGAGAAACTAGAGAAGATTGTCAGAACTGTACTAACTCAACCCTTATATCCGTTGCGCCAAAATCTTGAAAACTTTTGCAGTAAAACAAACTAAAAATCCACTTTTCTAGTTTGTCCTATTTACTTTTGAATGTTCTTGTTTGTTGGGTTTTTTGTGTTTATGTTTTGTCTCACTTTCTTTTTATCTTATTATAATGGAGATTGTGGGTTTGTATGTCTGTAACCGAAACTATATTACTATTCAAGTCACAATTCCCTTAGTTATTTACGTCACATTCTCCATGATTTTATTTTTATTTAAACCTCAATTATTAATAAAATTGTTTTACATCATTAAGACTGTTGATCATACATACATACTAATAACATGCAATTGTATTTATATATACAACAAAATAGCGGATTACAGTGTGAATGGGAAGATTAATTTGCATATTGATCTTAAAAATTTGATTTTAATAAATACATGCTTAGTATTATTGATTTCTAATTGTTTGGTTTTATATTAATGAATATGAGCAAAAATCTCGGGGATAAATCTTAAAAGAAATCCATTAACAAGAAGAAATAACTGTAATATTATTCTTTACTTCCTATTTTAACTAAATAGTTAAATTAGGAAAATATACCAATGAAAGACGGGAGTAAAGGAAAATGATGGAAGAGTTAATTTCAAAGTTGTTCTATTTTTCAATCATACCCCCTCTGTTCCAAATATTTTTATCTGAATTCTTATTCAGTTTCATTAGCCTTTCTAATTTAATATGATATTTTATTATATTAAAACTTAAATACTTGCATGCGGAGGGTGCATATATTTGCTAGTATATTTAATTTCTTTTTTCCTTTTCCCAAAATTCTTCTCTGTGCACCCTAAACAACATACTCCTATTTCAGTAAATGTTTGTGATAGCAAAAAGTCATCTTAAAATAGATATAAATTTCTGTCTGCTTGCAAATAAACACCTGCATATGGCTGCACCATATTAGATGCAGCAGTGACTGCACACTCATAAAAATCATGCACTCACTCACAATATCCCTCTCCCTTGTCAGCACATTTCAGCTGTCCCTAATTTCTAAAGGAAATCTAAAATGGGGGTTGATATACTCATGTAAAACAAGATTTTAGTCCTAGTAACAGATTTAAGAGATGACTAGCGTTGGACTGGGTCTAACGTAATTAGAATTTTTATCTTGCGCTCAATAAATACCCGATCTAATAAATTGGTATCTGTCAACAGTACACATTATTCTTTGTACGTTAGCTATCATACGAATTAAAGATTTATCTTTAAAAATGAATAATTTATGTGCATCCTATACGCCGGTATTATGAGTGAAATATTCAAAATTAGTTGTCAAAATAAGTAGCAGTGTGCTGATAAACCCAGAAAATACACTTCTTTATATATAATATATATATATATATATATAATATATATTATATATATATATATATATATATGTGTGTGTGTGTGTGTTGAAAGGATAAATAACTAAAGGAAAGAAAATGTTGAATGGATAACATTGAATTTAATGAGTGTTTCGGCCAGGAGTTTGTTCCTGTACACATTGTATTCTATTTATTATTATTTTAAATATAAAATAAAATAAAATAATAATAATAATAATAATAATAATAATAATAATAATAGAAAATTATAAAATATTTAAGTATACAAAGAAAAACGGCCTTCTTCAGGGTAAAATGTTTGATATTTGAAGTGTTAAAAAAAATTTTTTTGAAAATTATTTGAGAACGCTTACAGTTGGAGATATAGAGTGATGTTTGATGACAGTTTCCTTTATTTGTTTATTCTTTCAACATAGTGTCGGATTCATTTCCATTTTACTTTGCATATATATATATATATATATATATATATATATATATGTGTTATTTTCTCCCATCTCTTTATATCATCCTTTCTTTTTTTTCTCTTGATCTAACTTTTCCGTGTTGTTTATTTAGACTGTGCCTTTTTAGCCTTGGTAACCCAGCCAGTCTAGAAGAAAAACTCTGAATTTAAAACCAGCTTTATTCCGCTTACAAATCAACTTTTCACGTCCTGATCATGTCGGGTGGGGGTAAAAAAAATTGAAAACTATAAAAAACCTTATATTTAGATTTTTCGGACTGTTGTACTTGTCTCTGTTATATACCCAATATTTCGACCGATGTGTGGAGGACACATCCGACAAATCTTCAGGTGTTTCTTGATGATCTCAATGCGTAAAAACAATAAAAATGAGGACAACCGTCCGAAAAAAATCTGATACAACTATCAAGCCTCATCACAAAAAATTCAGAGAATACAGAAAAGCTATTAAAATCTGATCATGTCGGCTGGGGGTTAAAAACATAATTTGAAAACTATTAAAAACCTTATATTTAGATTTTCGGACTGTTGTACTCGTCTCTGTTGTATACCCAACGTTTTGACCGATGTATCCTCTGTCCTTCCAGGGGTTTCTTGTCAACTCATTGCGTATAAAACAATAAAAATGAGGACAACCGTCCAAAAAAAAAAAGATCTGATACAACTATCAAGCGTCATCACAAAAAATTCAGAGAATACAGAAAAGCTATTAAAATCTAAAAATCTAGAACGAGAAATGGAAAGAATATTTCGCAGAATACCAGTTGTAATATGAACAATTAGCCAAGTAAAGAAAAGGAATGAAAGAATGCACGAAACTATTCCTGACAAAACCAGAATACAATTAGTTCAGAAGATCGTCCTCCTTGACACGGCTCACATATTTCGACTCGGAATTTTGAACCTTTCACTTATAACAACGGCGTATTGTGCGCTGAATTTGAATAATTCTTGGTCTTTTCTTGACATAGATTGCGAGTTAAACCTGTTTAATATTCCTCTATCGTATTCTCCGCCGGCATCACAAAGATCTTTTTAGATAAAAATGGTTGGAGACAACTTAATACTTAATCCTTTTTCTTAATGTCCATCTTAAGAATTCGGTCAGTTATGGTTGGAGCAAATGAGTTTTATCTTTTATTCTGTCGATTCCGCTATAAACAGGCAGATAATGATTCCGGCCTGTATTATTTTCATCTGAACAATTTTATTCCCACAAGATTTTCTCTGCTATTTTCTTCTCTTATCATATCTTAGTCGCTTGGATAGAGCTAATGTTGAATAGTTCTAAGAATGAATCTTGGTTTTTAAAAGTCTCGAGGAAAAAACCCCAAAAACTCTTAAACCAAAAGTGTTTAATCGATAAATCCTTTACATCTTACTCGAATTCAAAGCATATTTCTCTACCAAGCTTAACGTTAACCGGTTACAATAAATGAAGACTTTTTTTTTGTCTGAGACGAAACTGAGATTTTTTTTGTCTGAAACGAAACTTTTTTTTTTGTCTGAGACGAAACTGAGACTTTTCTTTTTGTCTGAGACGAAATTGAGACTTTTTTCTTTTGTCTGAAACGAAACTGAGATATTTTTTTAGACAAAACAGACATTTTTTCTTAATTTCTGAGGCAAAACAGGGACTTTTTAAATTTTATTTCAGAGACAAAATTGAGATTTTCTTTATTTCTGAGACAAAACTGATACTTTTTATTTTTTTATTTCTGAGACAAAACTGAGAATTTTTTTTTTTCCGAGACAAAACTGAGACTTTTATTTTATTTCTGAGACAAAATTGAGATTTTTTTATTTTATTTTTGAGACAAAATTGAGATTTTTCTTTATTTCTGAGACAAAATTGAGATTTTTTAATTTATTTCTGAGACAAAATTGAGATTTTTTTATTTTATTTCTGAGACAAAATTGAGATTTTCTTTATTTCTGAGACAAAACTGAAACTTTTTATTTATTTTTTTTATTTCTGAGACAAAACTGAGAATTTTTTAATTTATTTCCAAGACAAAATTAAGACTTTTTAAAAAAAATTGAGATTTTCTTTATTTCTGAGACAAAACTGATACTTTTTATTTTTTTTATTTCTGAGACAAAACTGAGAATTTTTTTAATTTATTTCCGAGACAAAACTGAGACTTTTTATTTTATTTCTGAGACAAAATTGAGATTTAAAAAAAATTCTTATTGCTGGACACGCGAAGCATAACTCACCGACTTTCTATATATATATATATATATATATATATATATATATATATATATATATATATATATATATATATATATATATATATATACTTCTGCTTGGTGGCGCTCGCAGATGGTGTTCAAATATAGTTAAATCCAGTATTTTTAATGCAGACGGAATTTTCTTTTTTAAAGAGAATCTGCATCTCTCTTCTTGAAAGATTGGCGCAGCATAATCTTTGCTCACCTATATTCCTGTACCAGAATCTAACTTTAGATTTATATTATTTCATTGTGTAAGATCACAAACATTAATTGCTTTCTATCTGTTACTGTTAGCGGCAACATCAGCTGATTGTTTTGGAAAACCTCTTCAGCTATATAACTTGTGGGCGAAAGCAGAGAAGAAGAAGAAGCCCAACAGACGATTTTCCATATCTATGAAAATTCTACTCGTAAAATATGCCGCAAAGAGGATAATGCAATCACACACACACACACACACACACACACACACACACACACACACACAATCTGTTTCTTATATTTATATACTTAAAATCTACATGAATCAATAGAAACGCTTCACATCTTTTCATTCAATATTTTCTCCTTTCTGTCTCTGTCTCTCTCTCTCTGTCTCTCTCTGTCTCTCTCTCTCTCTGTTTCTGTCTGTCTGTCTGTCTGTCTCTCTCTCTCTCTCTCTGTCTGTGTCTCTCTGTCTCTCTGTCTCTGTCTCTTTCTCTCTCTTTCTGTTTGTCTGTCTGTCTGTCTGTCTGTCTCTCTCTCCCTGTCCCTCTCTCATTATTTATTCATTGAATCTAGCTAAACTGATTTTTTACATTGAACTTTGTTCTCTCTCTCTCTCTCTCTCTCTCTCTCTCTCTCTCTCTCTCTCTCTTTCTCTCTGTTTCGCCTCTCTGTTTCTGTCTGTCTGTCTGTCTCTTCCTCTCTCTCTGTTTCTCTCTCTCTTTGTCTGTCTGTCTGTCTCTTTTCTCTCTGTCTGTCTGTCTGTCTGCTGTCTCTCTCTCTCTGTCTCTCTGTCTCTGTTTCTGTCTCTGTTTCTGTCTGTCTGTCTGTCTCTTCTCTCTCTGTTTCTGCCCCTCTCTCTGTCTTTGTCTGTCTGTCTGTCTGTCTGTCTCTCTCTCTCTTTCTCTCTCTTTCTGTCTGTCTGTCTGTCTGTCTGTCTGTTTCTGTGCCTGTCTGTCTCTCTCTCTCCCTGTCCCTCTCTCATTATTTATTCATTGAATCCAGCTAAACGGATTTTTTACTTTGAACTTTTTGAATTGTAAAAGATTAAATAAAAACCCCATGTCGTGAAAGTAGCAATATCCTGTTATTCAATAAACCAGGAATTTCCTTCTGACTCCGGTTCGCGTCTACATAAAAGTTCACTTTAAAGACCCTCTATTCAAGACTTTTCTTCCCCCCCCCCCCAGACAGTCGAGTTCAAAATGCACTCTTTATGTTGTACATCACATTCCAATAAAATATTCTCTGTTCGTTTTAAGGATGAAACGAAAAAAATAACCAAACGCAAAAGTTTTTCTGTTTTGCTCGAATTTCCGTCATCTTTGTTTGCTTTTTCTTTCTTTCTTTTTTTTTCTTTTTTTTTTTTTTGTCTGCTATTGATTATTGAATTTTACAAGCATACAAAAGTAAGAATCTAACATCCCTCGAACAAATTTCCTCATTCAAGGCCTCCGTAGATGGTTATCGTAAGGTACAAATTTTGATTTTAGGACCCTTTTTATTCTCTTAGTTGTTAAGCTATGTGAATGCTTGCTTTTATGTAGGCAAACATTTTCTCGGGGTCCAGATATGATGTACTCTCTCCCTCCCCTCTCCCTATCCCCTCTCTCCCTATCCCCTCTCTCTTTCTCCCTACCCCCTCTCTCTCTCTTTCTGTTCTTCCCTCTCTTCCTCTCTCTATCTTCCTCTCTCTCTTCTCTCTCTCCCTCTCTCTCTCAGTGTCAGTTTCTGTCTGTCTCTGTATGTTTGTCTGTCTGTCCGTCCGTCTCTATGTCTCCCCATCCAATGACTTTTACGGGTAGAAATACTTACATACGCGGTTTTGATGTAGGCGGGGATCAGAGTGTAGTATCTGTTCCAGTTACTATGCTTTGAGACTTACCTAATCCCCTCGGGGGTCCAGTGTGCTTCGGCCACTGGACCGGGTTAAAGTACAATTATTAGCGTCGATCCCAGAGGTCCATCCCTTCAGGCATTTCCTGCCCTTTATGGGCAGGGCTGGGTTTATTGCTGGGGGGAATGCCGAAGGGATCAACGCAATTTTTGTTCTTTCCCACCCATGAGCTTCGGCTTGTGGGTGGGCCCACGTTAAAACGAGACCTTATGCCCAGTCCATACAAGTGGGGTATGAGACAAATATCGTTAGATACGTGGTTTGAAGGGTCACAAGCCAAATATAATTTCGTGGATAACAGCTATCGTCTTACGAAATTGAGTTCAAATCCTCGATGAAGATGTTTGCGTTTCACTTCACTAAATCCCCTAGGGATAAGATATATATTCTACTCCACCCCCAGTTATGGGTAAATAGTTGTGCAGTGGATTAAATAGCTTGGTTAGGCAACCAGTCAAGGAAAAGGAAAACTGAATTCAAACAAGTTTTACTCCACTAAAGAACTCTGACGCTCTCACATCCTGCTCCTGGGTCGGTTAACACATACAATCCAGATATAGTTTTAAATATTTCTATATAAAATCGGTAGATACCAAAAGAGTTTTTTGTAAGTGAATCCTCTTAATTTATTTATAAACACACCTATGTACGCACACGTTACGCATACAATGTATGTGTCTGTGTGCGTGTGCAGGTATTAGATTTTTAATCAACCCCTTTCTATATCTCATCGATATCATAAATAAAAAAGTCATGACATAAAAACTTTTCCAATTTTAACTCATTAAGAAGTTCGCTTGTTATAGTGAATACCTACTTCATCAAGGATCGAACACGAAATGTTGAGACAAGAATATTTTTCATTTTAAGTTTTCTGAGCAGCGACGATTCTTCAGTAAAACTAAACAAAAGCGAAGCGAATGCTCCACACGCCGAATTTTGGTACACGTGTCTCTGCGTATCGATTTTTCCCGGCAGAGAAATAAAATTGATTTTTAAAATGATTTATTGCGAATATTATGTTAATACTCGGCTTTGTTGATTGGATTTATTTTGCAAGCTATGAAATTTATAGGATGGAATTTTTCGTTTGGAAATAAATACAACAGTTATTTTATCTCTCGTTATTCTGTGTCGTCTGGTTATTTTTCTTTCTTTTTCTTTTCATCCTGATTCTTTGTTTATTTCTTCTTCACATTTTTTCGTTCATTTTCTTCTCTTTTTTCTTCTTTCTTTCACTCATGTGATGTAAGTAAAGTAAAGTAAGTCGTCGGGGTGGCCTAAAATCAGTATCAGCCAGTCAGCGAGGGAGCCTATCCGCTTTTCACTAGAACTAGACAAGAAGATTGTTTTTTGCATCTGGGGTGGAGCACCACACCTACCTTCAGCTACTTACTTTACATATCCCTGTGCTACTCATACGCAGAGTAGGCGAGGGCCGGTATCAAACTAGGAACCTTGTGGTTTCTAGCCGAACGCTCTACTGACTGAGCTAACACGGCCCTTGTTTCTTTTAAATTTTTCTCTTTTATAAATTCTCTTTCTTTATACAGTGGATTTATTTCAAAAATTATACAAACCCTTTCATTGAATAATGAAAAAAATTCTATGGAAGGTTATAAAATCCAAGACCTGTGAAGTTTTATCGTTAAAAGGGGTCGGTATTGCTCAGTCGGTAGAGTGTCGGGTTAGGAAACACAAGGTTCCTGGTTCGATACCGGCCCTCGTCCACTCAGCGTATGAGTAGCACAGAGATCTGTGTGGTAAAGTGAGAAGCTGATAGTAGGTGTGGTGCGCACCTCAGATGCCAAGAACAATCTCCTTGGTCTAGCTCTACTGAAAGGGGATAGACTCCCTCGCTGATTGGCTAATACTGAATTTAGGCCACCCCGCTGACTTTACTTTACTTACTTTCATTAAATAATGAAAAAGAATTCCATGGAAGGTTATAAAACCAAATACATGTGAAGTTTTATCGGTAAATAAGAGTAGTTTATGTAGATAGTACAAATAATAATTTAAAAAAAGAACATTAAAAAAATCCGTTTGAATCAGAAGTTCAGCTTTGAAATTTTATTTATACATATCGATTAGAAATCCCCTCTCCCCATTAAAAGAAAAGATTTGGGTGGGTGGAATATCGTGCGTGGACACTTGTGAGAATTAGATCCAGTGTGAGAAGAATGATTAACGGGTTGATAAGTAGAAGAGGATTGAAATGAAGACCGGTATACCCAAAGTTTCGTCTCTGAATGGAATAGTAAAACTCGTTACCATAAAAAACGAATTTGGAAATTCTTGGACATTCAACAGAATCATATATACCCAGAAAACAAATGGAATGCACACACACACACACACACACACACACACACACACATACACACATATATATATATATATATGAGAGAGTAAACAAACAGTTTTTTTAGATGGCGATAGCCGACAATTTTTGGGAGAATATGTGCTTAATTGAAGTCATACCTAATTTGAAAATTAATTAGTTGATAATTAGTGAATTAGATGAATATATCTGTTCAAATGTAAGGCGTAAACAAATCGAGAAAAAGTCGATCGCTGTATGTACATTTATATATATATATATTTATTTATATATACGCGTATAGTTGATGATATATTTAGATCTATCTCCAAGATATGGGGGAAATATTTTTTATGACTATATAAAAGAATTAAGAAAATCTTCCTCGTGTAGATGGTACCTCTGGGTGGCAGTACGACAAGAGGGAATCTGAAGCACCGTTTTTTATCATCAGGTACTTTACGTTTTCTCGTGAATCTATAAATCTATAAAATATATACCAACTTTTTAAAAAATATACAAATTATATACATATACTTATTTATATAGGAAATTGTTGTTTTGGCGAGTTAATATTGTACTTTTGTTTTTGTTTGTGTCTAAGCATTAAAAAGATAATAATAACGCAGCTATGAATCACACACCCGTTTCTCGATCTGTGAGAGTACGTATACGCTTGTAAGTATCTGTTCATAAATATAAGTATATCTTTATCTATTATTTATAAACCACTGTGTTCACTATTATTGTTTGAAAGAATCGTTTACTGATATATCTCATATCAAATAAGTTTGCTTACGACAAAAAACTACAACCTCACACGATATTTGTTTTTCATATATATTTAGTTAATGTACAAAAACATCGTTTAAACAGAACTGTAGATAATATCTGTATGTGCCGGGTAGGTGACTATCGTTAGCAAGGGGGATTTTCTTTGAAAGTAAAATTTAAGTACAAAAAAATAATCGAACTTTTGTGTGTGCGTGTGTGTTGCGTGTGTGTGTGAGTGCAAACGTCGCCCTCGGATTTATTTCCTATAGACAAATAAAGCATCTCAATTATATATTATGTACGTGTTAGTAACATATATAGATGTCTATCGTTCGCAAATTTCATGCGAAATCAAAATAACATGAACCTGTTTTTGTTCTTTTTTAAAAAATAATTCTTTTTATAATTCTCTTCTTCTCTTTATTACTTATCGAAAGATTCCTTTCAATGTCAAACAGTAGCATCTCTAAGAAATAGACGAAACTTTTTGGAAAAAAAAAATGCGTCGGCGTAAGGGGAAGTTTAGAATTTAAAGACCGCCGTAAAATATTAATAATTCAAAAAGATGCGTGTAGAACAAAACAATCTTTGTTCCATTGAGGATTTTGGTTTGCCTATTTACGCATGCGTACATACCGACAAGAATAACAAAAGAATCGACTGTAATAAAATTCTAATGAATCTTTTCCTGTGAATCCTTAAAAAGTAACTATGCATCTATCACTAGTAGTACTGTGTATGTGAGATTGAGAATTATTTACTCGAAAAAATTCAAATTAACGGTATAAACAATCGTAACATGTCATCATCTACCAAACGGAAAAAAAAAAAATTGAATACATTTTTCAGACAGGCTCACGTTTAAAAAACAAAAACAAAAAACAAAAAAACTTTTTGCATAACCCAAAGTTCTGCGAGGTAGAAGCTGTTTTTTTTTTTTTTTTTTTTTGTATGCCCTATAAATAAAATATTTTCCGCGTGTTAAAACAACGCTACATTCTCTTCTCTCTCTCTCTCTCTCTCTCTCTCTCTCTCTCTTTTCTCTCTCTCTCTCTCTCTCTCTCTCTTGCTTTTTTGCTTTTTTGCTTTTTTTTTTTTTTTTTTTTTTTTTACAGAGGTTAGATTTTTTAAAATTTGAAATTCCTAATTAAGAGATAAGAGTAGAAAATTGGTAAAATACGTAATTTCTCCGCTTTTGTTGCAATCCGTAGGTGCGTGTTTTTTTTTATTTTTTTTTTTTTTTTTAATAAGACGCTTCTTAATGCTTTATATTAAATTCCGATTTGTTTTCAGCGTCCCCTTACTGAAATGTGTTGCTCACAACTCGGTGGTAAGCTCCACTTGTCGCTTTCCAATAATTTACAGGGAGACTTTTCTAGAGTTTCCGTCTCTAGTGTTTGTCCAGACCCCAGGGATCGTACAAGTATCGTGTTCATCTGAAGACCGGCTTCTGCTTCGTGTCGTATCTCATCACTCCACCCCTTAAGCAAAACCAATTACTACTACTACTACTACTACTACTACTACTACTACTACTCGCAGTGATTGTAAATGAAGTCCGTGTTGGCGTTATATTTTCCGGGAAGCGTCGATTTACCAGCATAGGGGTAAAATCGAAAAAAGCGCGGTTTACGTGTTTGGCAGGACGAAACAAAATAAAAGGAGTATGATCGTTAAACTCCACTACAACGGAATGCCGAAAATCTGATAAAAAGAAAACCAATTTTTTTTAGAATATATATATATATTTACAAAGGTACATACCTATAAAAAATAAATTTAAAAAAATACCTATCTAAAACAAAATATTTATGAATATGCATTTATGGAAATAAACTACAAAAAAGAAACAAAAAAACAAACTAGAGCAAAATTCTGGATTAACTTGAAAACGAAAGTGAAAGTATCTTTTGGCTTCGTGGCGGGAAAGTTTTTCTTCGGTACCGCCGCCGCCGCCGCCGTTGTCGTCGTCACCGCTTCGCTTTCTCTCACTCTCATTCATTCTCTCTCTCCTCTCCGCTGCAGCCGAGACGATCTACTGGTTCGGCTGCTACCAGCGACCAGGCCAAACTACCAACCAGCATCTTATTGAGTTCTCGGTCACCGATCGCTCTTTCCCTACCAACACGCCGTTCATTATTTACCTTTTTCTTCTTAATATTCGTTATTCTTTGCTACGACTGCCTTTTCGTAACGCACACCCTCCACACGCACAGTGTTGCGGTTTGATTTTTCTCTCACTCATCCACTTTTACTTCCTTTTCCACCCTCCCCAGTCGCGCACTTGCTTTCATTTCACCTAGACATAAACACACACTTTCTTTGTCTTTTTACTTTTATTCCAAACTTCCTGTTTTTTTTATCCATAGGGATTTTTCTTTCAAGTTCAACAATTTGAATCCATTTCCCTACAACTTCACAAAGGAGTTTCTCATTAGGTTATCTTGAAATATATAGACAACTTTTCTCCAAGAAAACTGAAGAAACGTACTGGGATGTAGAATTACTTATCTACTTATATCAAGTTTGTTTTAATTTACTTTTTTTATTTAAGTCTTACAACTTTTTTCTTCTTCTTTAGTAAAGTCTTAACGATCTTGTTTTGAGTAAAACTCCAGTTTCAAGAAGAGATGGAAATTTTGTGAAAATCTCATTAAAAAAAGTTAAAGAAAAATGTTCTAAAAAAAAAAGATTCTGTGAAATGTTATTTTTTTTCAACTGATCTGTTTGTATTTCCTCACTTTTCTTTTTGTATAATGATAGTTTAAATCTATTGTCTAAACAGAGATTGGTTTTAATATCATGTAACTTTATTATTGTCTTCTTTTTTCTCTCTCTCAATTATCTATAGAATTCATAAAGTTAGTTAAAACACTTTTTAGTCATATTTTATCTTACGACTGTTCAATCTTCCCGCCCTTTGTGTTTGTTCAATTTCAATTTCTTCATTTTTATTTTATTTTTTAATTCCTTCTTTTTTTTAAATAACGTTTAAAACGTTATTCTCTACCCAGAAAAAAAGCTTAGAATTATTTTTATAACTTTTTATTTCTATTTTCATCTTTCGTTCAATTTTCCCCTTCCAGTTCTTTATTTTCATTTAAATATTTTTCATTTAAAAAAGAATATTTCCCTCTCTTTCTCTTTCGTTTAATATAAGATAATTTAATTTCACTAAACGAAAACTCATCCGTAGGTACTTCAAATTCGGAATTCACCTGTGTTTTTTCTCTCTTCATCATATTTGCCTTACAATAGTCATCGACCAAAAAGGATTTAACAAAAAAGAATTGTGGAAAACTAAAACTAATCGACCAAATTTCTTCAAAATGACTTTTCTCAATGGAATTACAGAAAGCATTCGGAAGTTTGTCAAACATAATGTCCTTCTTATTGTGTTTTGTTTATTCGGGATGTTTTGGTGTGCCCTTGCCGCGTTGATGATCTACGAATATTCTACTCTTATTCTACCCATAGGTAAGTAATTGACATGTGTCACCTGGACATTTAGTCCAGATTAAAAGTGCAATAAGGGGAAGCCGAAGCCGAACTTTTTTAGATCTTATTTTTCCAATGTAGTTATCGTTGGGAACGAGTAATTTTGGTAAACAGGTCGAGCTATGGTCCGTTTACCAAAACTTTATTCATTCCCCAATGATACTTGCATTGGAAAAATAAGGTCTAAAAATTCCGGTTCCGGATTATCATTACAGTGCTTTTAACCTGCACTAATGTTTTTAAATACATATATATAAGGTCCAATTTGGGGATGTTTTGAACAGAATGTCTGTAGTTGTGTAAATTTATTGCTAAAACAACTTTACCAATATTTCTATGATTCTTATAATTCTTCTGGCATTGATAACTTTTTCCTTTTCTAAGTTGGTAGAGTCACACAGAAGAAAATTGGAAATAACCTAACAATATTTAAGAGTACTTATTATATCAGTGTTTATTTCAACAGAAATGTAGCTGAATCAAGAAAAAGTCATAAAAATACAACTGAACCCCGATACGAAATAAGGATAGTTTTTATTGGTCCCAAATGCGACTCAAGATAAACCAGGGTTTCAAATGCAAGCAAATCATCGTCACTTGAAATATATTTCTTCTACCTATATATATCTTCTACCTAAATTCTTAAATAGCTATTTCTTTTAGTCTTATTCATCTTCCATCCCTGTAAAAAATGTATTGTCATTATCAGCTGATTATTTACAAACTGCTAAGTTTATAGGACGTTCCAAACTTATTCTTTTAACCAATGAATAATAACCATTATTAACCACCCGTAAACTAATCTAATCAAATCCCACTCCATGATTCTGTATTTCGTTTGTTTTTATTTGTTTCCTATTATTTCATTCCAAAATTCTGTTGTTCAATTCCAGGTTTTTTTTTTTTTTTTCCAACCCCATTTCGATTTTCTCCGAAAGAAACAAAGATCAACAGACTATTCCTTTTTTAAAATTCTTTATATATTATTAAACAATTTTTTTCATCCAATTTTGGCAAAATTTTAATTTTTTTATTTTAAAATTTTATTTATTTCTATTTTTCATTTTTCATTTTCAAATTTTCTTTTGAAAATATTTCTGTTTTGCTTATTTTTTTTTTTTTAACTTCAATTATTTTTGCGCGGTTGTCATCAAAATGGTTTCAAATGACCGAATGTCAACTCCCTTGCTTGTCACGACTAATTTGCCTAAAACTTGATTGACTAAATATTTAAAACGCACGTTTCATTTGAGATGAGTGGACGGAGATAACTGTTGAAACTTGACTTTAACAAAGTTCTTGAACGGAGTGAATTTAAATTTTGACAAAACATGAACAATGAATAATTAAAACTAAATTAACTAATTTCTCGGAATTTTTTTAGATCAAGCTTGACAATTTGCATTATTTGTATTATTCATACTATTGTCCTCATCTTTATTGTTATCTGTACAACGTTTCGGTCGATGTGCACTCCGGCCTTTTTCAGGTAATTCTTGTCGGATTCGAGTTCGAGAAGGTTCCCGAATCCGACAAGAAATACCTGTAGAAGGCCGGAGAGCACATCGTCCGAAACGTTGTGCAGTTAACAATAAAGATGAGAAAAATAGTCTGAGAAATGCAAATAATCCAAAAGAATTAATGAAGATCTAAAATTGAAAGTTTTTACCCGAAATATTATCACCCAAATCGCATAAAATATAAATCCTTTTTCATATACGTGTCTATTGATCAGGAGTTGTTTACAATCTACCATAATCTTATCTAATAAAGAAAAGAAAAAATAACTGAATGGAGATGGTTGTGGGTTTTTCTTATTAAAAAACAAAAACATAGCATCAATCTCGCTTTTATTCCACCTTGTCAGCCGGGCTTAGAATACGCAAACTGTATCCCCCCTGTAGAAAGTAAGAATACCCCCACCCCCGAAAAAAGGGGTATTCTGTGTATGGTACCAAACTGTATCCGGATTTTGAGGGTCCAGCTCTGAGGAGTGGAGTTTCCGGTCATTGTTATAACTTCAGATCCACTTTGATTTGGAGTGGTATTACCTGTTAGGGTCTAATCTATGGGTCAAATAGATTTTTTTTAAATTATCAGATCGGAATACTTGATATATAACTAATTATTTGTATATGAATTGATACTTAAAGCTATATTTTTATTAGGGATTATCATCAGTTGCTTTATATCCTATAACTATGCAAAGAAAACTACACGAAAAATATAAAAAACGTACAATGAATGCAAATCCCTTACCCCTGAACATAAAATAACCCTAGACTAGTTGACATGCCGTTAAAATCCACCGCTTTTATTCACATATAAATTTGTTTATTATGATATTTCACAGTTGATACCTTGTTTTCTTTGCATAAATACTAAAATGTTTCGTTTTTAATAAAGTTATATTAAGATGCAATTTATGTTTGAACAAACTATGGTGAAAGTTAATTTTTAAAATGTATTGTAGGTATTTTAAAAATTCATCCGTTTAATTTTTACCATTAGGAAAGATAGATGATTTGGTTTCTTTGTTTAATTGTATATCAAACTTTGTGGGTTATTTAATGCCAAAGTCGATCTTGTAGAACAAATTTTGTGGTACTATTTAACCCATAGCTGGGGACGACGGGTTTCATAACTTTCCCACATGTATTAGTCTAAAAGAGAACCCAATAATACGAATGGAGTTCGAACAAAATATGATATCACAGTCAAACCCCATTAAAAAAGGAGTTAAAGCTTTTTTGTGGTCATCTTTTCCCGTTTTCTTTGCAATTGTGATAATCTTTTTAAATAAAGTATTTGTTTGGAAAAATATTTAAATCGTCTTCATTTCGGATTAATTATGAAAAGAAATTCAAATGCACCGAAAAGTTAAAAAAATAATTTAAAAAAATCAAATTAAAAATATAGTTACATAATTCATTCCCACCCCCATATCGAGGTGTGGTTCCAATACTGCGAGACAATTTTTCTATTAACTTTCCGGGTGTGTCCCTTCGTTTAATTGAGCTTATATCATACTTTATCACCGCGGGCGGAAGTGGGGGTATAGACAAACCTATATACATGACTTGTATATATATAGAAATTAAAAAAACAAAGTTAAAAAAATGAATTTATTTTGATGTCCATACCGACGTTTATATGTTTCGGTTTATGTTAAACCTTTCTCAGGACAATATAATAGGAAAGAAAAAGAATGTTTTCTTTAAACAGTGATAGATGTTTGTAAATGATTAGAATTTGAAATGACTTGACTTGTATGTCTCCGTGTGTATTTTAATACAATCCATTGATTCCATGTTGTAAAATCACATGGATACATTTGTTTTAAATAAACAGATAAATTCAAAATCTACATTGTGCAAAGTTTTGAGGTTCCGAGTGTGGGTTGATTTCTAATGTGGAATTGTATATGCTATTCAATGGTCGACCTATTTCTCCATCGACAAAATTAATCAACGTTCGAGGCCACTTAAACACCAGGATTTGGAATGCAGATTTTCAAGATAAGTAGATCCTGCTGACATGATAGATTGGCGCAATACAATCTTCGTGACATTTGATTTGGCCATGCACCAAACCAAACTAAACAAGAGGAACTTTTTTTTATTAGACTCTTGCATATCTTTGAACCCAGGTCCTTTCTGAGCCGGGGTGGTAATACCTGTTGGGGTCCCATCCATGGATTAAATAGACCTGTTTTCAAATCATTTCTAATCGAGAGAAATGCTTGATATATAACCATCTTCAAAAGAAATTATAACCTCTAGGCATATAATAACCCCAGACGGGTTGACATGCAGTTAAAATCAATGTCATAGTCAACTTCTTGCGAACGTCAGTTAAAGAAAAGGTAATTTTAAGAATTGGTTAAAGTCTGGAATGTTACTCAGAATTTACTCTCGTGTCTGATATATATATATATATATATATATATATATATATATATATATATATATATATATATATATAGAGAGAGAGAGAGAGAGAGAGAGATAGAGAGAGAGAGAGAGACTACGTGTATATTCAGTTTTGGAATATTTGAGCCAATATATTCCTGTATTTGTATGAAGATTTACTCAAAATACTACATTCATCTATAATTTTAGTAGACACATAAGTAGATATTTATGAATAAGTATTCATACATCCACTTAATTGGCATGGAATAATAATAGTGGTGATAATAATAATAATAATAATAATAATAATAATAATAATAATAATAATAATAATAATCTACACATACATACACGTGCGTTGGTGTTCTCTTTTCTTCATGCTGTTTAAACGCGTGTACACATTTGCTTAAAATATTATCTATTGATCGAATTTAATTATGGAATTCAATTATTGATTTGATTTAAACAGCTAATGCATCTGATTCTTTCGATTTCCCTGTGCAGTTGTGAAACGTGACGCATACGAGAGAGAGAGAGAGAGAGAGAGAGAGAGAGAGAGAGAGAGAGAGAGAGATAGAGAGAGAGAGAGAGCATGTTCTTCATCAAGAATACAAATTAACACTGTTCGACTAAATTGCAATAGTGTCCTCGTTTGTAGCTGTAGGAATATTTACTATTTTGTTATGGATATTACATTTCCTTTTCCGGGTGGTTGGATTGATCTTCATCCAAGTTTCATAAATCCAATTTTTATTGAAGTTTTTTGCATGATTTCCCCTAAAATATAATTCGAATTTTCTTTGCTTAAAGAAATCCATTGAACATTTTCTATAAAACAAAAATTCTAATGTCCAAAGAAGTTTCTAAACTAAAAATATTTCCCGTACTGTCGGCGAAGTTTGGAATTCGCGGACTATACACCCACCCCATGCAGAGGAGTAAGACACACCCCACCCACAAAAGAGCTCTTCTGTGTATGACACTAGACTGCAGCCGAGACTCTAGTTCTGGAGCGATCAAGAGAGTTGAGAACCCTTTCATTGCCATTACTCCCAGGTTCACTCAGACCCGAAGTGGTAGTACCTGCTACGGACCCATTTATGAGTCGAATAGATATGTTCAAAAATAATATATTAGATAAGCATACTTGATATCATATAACTTTGTGCAAAATACTCTTAAACTACACAAAAATATGAATTTACAATGTACGTAATTTCCTAACCTCTAGGCATAAAATTGTCCCAGACGAATTGACATGTCGTTGAAATCAATGAATCAAACAATAAAATATTTCTCAATTCACAGTCGTTTTGAATGCTTTCACAATCAAGTTTTATTTTAAGTTTTGAAAGATGCCTAATCACTAACTGTATGAAAAATCATGTATATAACTGGAAAAGAATTATTCTATATAGTTTATAAAAATCATCTGTGACAACACACTTCCCAGGATTTGGATATGTAAAATTACACTTTGAGTAATTTGGAGTTTTAAGGATTTGAATATAATTCGACTCGGACACTGGGACATTTCATTTTCATTATTTCGAATTTTGATTGGAAATTTTCTACTTTTTCAATAACTTATAAAACTTCCGTATCAGACAAACTTAGAGTTAAAAAAAACAACAGATTCTGATTCAAAAACAAAATCTGAATCATTATTTTTTTTTTAAATTCTTAAATCTTCATATCATCACCCTCACCACTTCACGTTTTTATTTTTATAATCCTGACCCGCCAATTTACTTTAGAAAAAATTTGTGCAACTTTGATTTTTCAGTTCCTCTCTGAGAGCCAACTGAATGAGTACCAACTCTCACTGTTAGATTTTGTCACTAGTGGGGCATAATTCTTTCTCCGAGCAGTACCCTTTTAATTCTACTTAAAGTGAAAAGGCCCAGAATTCTCTGACGTCAGCAGTTACAACTAAGATACTTCAATATCAACAAAGTATTATAATTAAAACAGAATTATCTATGATGAGTTCTAAAGACAAGTATATTTACCTTGCGTTTATGGACCATTCTTGTAGCATTGAATTCTGGTTAGTGCATTCGCTTTTATTTCTAGAATATTTTTTTCTTTTCTTTTGGTGTCTACCCTTAATAAACTATATCGATCATCGTTTAAAACAGCAAGATCCGTTTAAATATTTCGACAAAAAACTGACCAATTTAAAAACGAAAGGTTATTTGGAGTTATTACACTTTCGTTGATTTTAATAATCAAGTTTGGCCAGTAAAAATAAAAAGATGTCTACATCCACTCCTTCATTTTTTCCCCGCATACTATAACAGAATAAAAAGAAGGTGGGCCACATACTATAACGGCACCGATTAAAACTTTCAGTTTATTTCATTCTGGATCTTGAAGATGAAAAATCATTGTTGACTAATATACTCTTTTTGTTATATTTTAACCGAATGTAGGTATTTACAAACCTCTTTACTACTGACAGGATGTGATAAAATATCAATTTTAAGCGGAGTACAACTGGTTTGGATTCATAGATGAAAAATTAAAGTTTTATCAAAAATAAACGTTTTTCTTTTGAATGCTTGACTTTCAAAATGAATTAAAACTTAGAGAGTAAAATGACTGAATGGAAAAGTTGAAAAAGAACAATTTTAATATTCAGCATTGAAAGTTGAAAAAAAAAGATGACATTTCAAGAAATAAACTTTTCAAATACGTACACTTCGGGTGCTCAATACATGTGACCTTGTGCCACAACTAAGCAAAGCTTAGTAAATAACACAGACATTAGAGCTGTCATGGGCAATCTACGACCCGCGATGTTTTCTGAATGGCCCGCCTAACTTCACAAGGAAAATGTTTATTAAAATGTTCGTCGTCCTAGTAGCATAGCTTGAAACAATTCGACTAAACTAGACATAACAATGATGTTTCTTGAATGTTGTAACCTTTCGTGGAAAATAACATTTTCAGAATCTTAAAACCATTGGCGGATTTTTAAATCTTTTGTTTTTGGAAACAAATGTTCATAATTATTTTTCTCTAGGGAACGAATTTTTTCATAGAGTCAAGTAATAAATTATAAACTAATCTTACTTCATTTTTATCATGTATTTTTATATCAACGTGACCTTTTCATTTAAGTAACAAATGAAATTATTTAATTGTTAGGTTTATGCACTTATAACTTTTTAAAAAGTTTTAAAAGAATGTTGATTCACGGATCATGAAAATATTAAATTCATTTCCAATACACAGATCATATTCCTGTGTTTTTTCATTAAATATTCATTTTTTCTAATGTATCACAGCAACAACTTGTGTTAATTACATTGATGTCAATGATGATATCATACCAAAACTTCAATATTTTTTTTTTATAGACAAGATCTTTTTACTGAGGAGAAAAACAATCATTTTTCTCTATTTCAAAAAGAGATGCTTACGCATATATTCTTCTGTATTGAAAATTGTTTAGGTACCTTCAATGTAAAATTACATTGAATGTTTTCAATAATGCAGCCCACCTGATAAGATATGTCTTATGCGGCCTGCTTTGAAAAAAACTTGCCCATACCTGAATCAGAGTTTGAATCTCATTCAATAAACTTCAGAATCTATAAAGATTAAAACGGTACGATTATAGTATGTGACCTACCTTTTGAATGTGGCCTACGAAATCATGTCTCTCTTATAGTATGTGGTCTACCATAAGAGGCATATCATAAGGTTATAATAATAACTGCGAACCCTAACTCTAACCCTGACCTTAACCCTATTTCAGAATCTTAGAAATTTTAGAATTAAATAGATCTCTGATTCATGTAAATTATGTATAAATTCTTTTTTAATTATTCTTATATATAACTTATGACTGAATTGCATTTCTTGAAATTGAATATATGTAAAAAATAATTAGTTTCAATAAATTGCCTACTACTTATATCTATAAATATACTCTTACTGAGGTAGAACACATTCAACCTGGGTAGGCCACATATTATAACATAATTAAAAAGGTAGGCCACATACTATAACAGCCTCGATTAAAAATTTCAGTTTATTTCATTCTGGATCTTGAAGATGAAAACTCATTATTGACTAATATACTCTTTTTGTTATGTTTTAACCAATGTAGGTATTTTACAAACCTCTTTACTACTGACAGGATGTGATAAAAGATCAATTTGTAAGCGGAGTACAACTGGTTTGGATTCAGTTTTCCTTCTCCTAGACTGGTTGTCTAATCAAGACTGAAAACTGTTTACCTATACTATTTATCCATAACTGGGTGGTAGAACAGATGGATTCATACCTTTACCAAGGACATTAGTATGAAGTGAAACGCAAGCAGCTTCGTTCAGGATTTGAACTTAGGTCATCGATTTCATTTTCAAGATGATAACCGTTAGGCCATGGGCACATCCTAATGACCTCTTCTATGTAGCTTTTAGTATTCTAGTTGTATATCATATCTAGTATACAATGAACTTTAAACGAAGTATTTGTGTTTAATGCAGAGGAGGGGACAATTTATCACATCCGGCGTTCTTCTTAAGAACAGTGGCAGTTGGTAACGGTCAATTTTCTTTTTTGGTGCCACAGATCAGCTATATCATTTTGGGAAGCGCGTGGTGTAATTGTTAAAGTCATGGGAAATGGACTCGTCGCCCGAGTTCAAATCCTGGATGTGGTAATTGCATTTCACTTAGCGCTAATACCCTTGGGAAAGGTATGAATCCTACTCTCCCTCCAGCTAGGGCAGACTGGACTCTTTAACCTTGGTTAGGCAACCGGTCTAGGAGAAGGAAAACTCCGAATTCAAACCTGTTAAACTCCGCTTAAGAAATTGACCTTGTGTCACATCCTGCTCACCCGGAGGGGTTGGTAAATACATATATAATTTTGCTACTTAGCTAAGGGATTGAACCCTTGACTTAAAGGAACGAGAAACACTTGTGTGGCAAGAACCAATGTCTGTATTTTATTTCCTTAGGAAAACCAAAGGATATATTAATCGAAACATTGTGATTAAAAGATAATAGACTCTTATCCACCCCAGAACCACAAGGTTCCGGGTTAGATACCGGCCCTTGCCAAATTAGCGCATGAGTAGCACAGATCTGTGCAGTAAAGTGAAACACTGATTGTTAGTGTGTCGCTTTACCTCAGATGCAAAAAATCTAAAGTCCTACAATCAGTTATTTTAATGCGTATCATTGTCGACATGATACAATAAAGAGCGAAAAAATTGACGATATGAATATTTTACTTATCCAATTTTGTGAATAAAAATCAGTTCCTTGGAAGTCTCGCAACATTATTCATATGAGAATTGAGAAACAGGAGTTTGTTTTATCAATTTTATAAATTCATATTACACCCGATTTCTTGAATGTTTGAGATGAGGCTAGATGATTAGTATTATCTGCATTATTCGGACTATTGTCCCCATCTTTATTGTTATCTATACAACGTTTCGGCCGATATGCCCTCCGGCCTTCTTCAGGTATTTCTTGTCGGACTCGGAACCTTCTCGGACTCGGGAACCTTCTTTTCGAAGTCTGGAACTTTCTTGTCGTAATCAGGAGCCATCAAGAAAGTTCCCGAGTCCGAAAACAAAGTTCCCGAGTCCGAGAAGGTTCCTGAGTCCGACAAGAAATACCTGAAGAAGGCCAGAGGGCATATCGGCCGAAACATTGTACAAATAACAATAAAGATGAGGACAATAGTCCGAATAACGCAGATAATTCTAATGTTACACCCTGTCTATATGACTGTTCCATCATCTTTTAATGAAAGCCGGGTATCGACAAAGTCAATCCCAATCTTAATAAGATCCTAGGAAATCTCACTTTTACGCATCCAAAGTTAATCTTACTCAATAAAATAAAGATTGCCTTTAAGAAAATCGGCACTGTTAAATACTATCGCAGAACTGACCCCGATTTATCGTCTTACTGACACGAGACCTGCTACCAGATCAATCGAAGTCATGTCAATCCTTGAGGGGAAGGCGACTCTCATTCGCCATTATTTCCATTCTGTGAAGTATTTCAAATACATTTTCTCGATTTTTCTCTTTCCTTGATTTCTGTCAATTCAGATTTTCAATGTTGGTCCTTTCGGCTTTTTCTTTGAAGATTCAGTGTCGCATCTGTCGCACGAATTACGGAACAAAAATCTTTAACACTTCAACCTTCTCTTGATTCAATGGGAAACAATTTGTCATCCCGTTTTGCTTTTCTAACGAAAATTTTCCCAAATTTGAACTGATATACCACGACGACAATTTTTGCCGAAAGTAGTTTAAATTGTATTCGGTACATTTCATATCTATATAATGTATATATATACTCATACAATGTATGTATTGCATTATATATATATATATATATATATATATATATATATATATATATATATATATATATATATATAGGAAAACATAGGGAAAGGAAAACATAATTCCTCTGAAATTACGACTCTAAGCAAAAGTCTGTATAAATATTCAAAGAATTTTCTATGCGGTAAATCTCAGTTGGCTCAATCAATTACAGAAATTCCTAAATCTTAATGACGAGGAATTGGAGGAAAAGACGGTATCTAATATACAATGGGAATAAGAATTATAATTCATGCGATATTCTTCTTGAAAAAAAAACCAGTTACCTGAACCAAACTATTTCAGCTCGCAATAAACGTGTCAAACAAAGTTTTAGAATACTATTTACAATCATTTTAAATAGTTATAGTTATATGGACATTATGTAAGCTTTTGTGTTGGTTAATTGTTGGTAATTTATGAGGAAGTGCGTCCCGGTCTCCTGCCTCAAGAATTGCTGCTCGGTGACTATTAAAATAACGACCCAGCTCAGTCTATTCAAAACTAGACATCTATATATCTCAAATTTACCTATATTACTTTAAACACTAAGATTTTTTTATTCATGTTTGTTTAATGTCTTGTTTTTAATTTAAATAAACAAGAATTACGACAAAAAAAGATGCGCCCCCCCCATCAAATACATTTACTTGTCGAAAATATCTATCTATCTCCATTTGTTCGTATCTATCTATATTATTTTGTTTGTTTATCTATCTATCTATCTCAGTCTATTCAAAACTATATATCCATCTTCATATCTAAACAAGAATTACGACAAATTATGATAAATAAACAAGAATTACGACGAGCTGGGGTTGATATTTTGATAGTCACCGGGTAGCGGTTTTTGAGGCGGGAGACCGGGACGCACTTCCTCATAAATTACCTAATTGTTTTTTTATTTATTCATTTTTTGTGTGTGTGTGTGTTGGGGGTAATTGCAAAACTTGTTGAAGACAATCTTATACATGCCTTACAATCTGTTCGAATTTTTAGTTCTTTTATTTGACTTTGAACGCTCATCACATACACAAGGTGGGGGAGGGGTTAGGCTCCATTTTAAATCGTTAAGTAGATTCTCTGCGTTGACAGTGCATAAAATACGCTAACCACATTATCTGCGAAGAAGTGTTCCACCCGAAAAAGTGTTCTAGGTTTAATCCCAAGGCTCAATTTGTAGGTAGTGTGGAGTCGCATCCTCATTACCATTGCTCCCAGATTTGTTATGGAACCGGAGCGGGAGAATCTATTGGTCAAATGAAAATTATTTAGTATTAGATAGAAATACTTGAAGCCATATAACTGTGTGCAAACACATTATTCTTATGCGAGTTTTTCACACCAGTTCTGATTTTTCACTAGAAGGGTTTCCTCTGGTCTCCAGGGCTCTTATAAGTATCCTAGCCTATTTTAGTGTTGTAGATGGATTTTAATTCTTCCTCTAATCTCCAGTTCTTCAGGACTGTTCCAAATATCCCAACTACGATAAGTATCACTGTCTCCTTCATGTTCCACAGCCTTTTCAGTTCTCTGGCAAGGTCTTTCACTTGCACTCTGTGATCTGTTGTTATAGAAAAAATTGACTCGATGAATTATTTTCTAGCTAATTAAAACTAGGCCTGGTCTTCTGGTCGTCATTATCATTAATAATGAGGAATAGGAATTTGCGAAAAGGACTGGCCTCGTCATAAAATAACCCAACAAGGGTTGACATACCGTAAAACCAACGAGCCAAGACAACTAAATACTTTAAACATTTACAATAATGATGCACTTAGGGAAGGCATAATTTATTTCTGACAATTCGTGTATTCTACTTGTATACATCTATTAATAATGGAGATTCGCTTCCGGTTTTTGTTTGTAACAAAAACGACGTCACTGTTTACGTCACATTACCCAAAATCGTCATAACATAGAATAAATACACTGAAAATTTGAACATGCAACATTAGACAGTCCTCATTGTTTTTAAAACAAGTTTTAATAAATACATGACTGGTATTATATATCTATATATAGTTTGTTTTATTTTAATACATATTTAAAGTTTACATTTCAAATTGTTTTATTTTTTAATCCTTTAATGAATTTGATGATTTTACTAACTTAGGGTACAAACTCGCTAACATTGAATTTTTTACTCCCACCCCTAAGCAATATGTTTCAAAAATCTATTTTTACATCGCCCGGAGAGTGTTTTTTATTTTATACTAGCATATATAATGAAACAAAGGATTTTATGTGTAAGAAATATGCTCCACAAATGATGCCTTCTATTTAATTATGTTGTCTCATAGTTAAAGAAGTGGATGATGGTGATATGAAAGTAGAAGTTGAAGCTCTATATCAATAACTACTAATTCAAAAATCTATTTTACATCGCCCGGAGGGTGTTTTTTTAATTTTTCTAGTATTCATAAATATGTTTTAGATATCGTATATCTTAATTTTTATGAATGAAGAAAAAATTCTTTATTAAAAAAAGTATTCCACTCGAGTCAATTAACCTTGTATGTGAAAAGAAATAGCAAAATACTAATTGTGTTAAGACAATTCCTTGATACTATAAGGACTTAATTGTTGCACGCCAGAGTGAAATTTTTTCCACTTAGGATTATTATAATACATCATGTAGTGGAGTGATTTAAACTAGTAGGACACGTGACAATTCATTAATTGATTTGTGATAAGAAAACTGCGATAAAGCAGTAAGAGTATCTTTTAATAATGCATTATACATATGATGTATGTATGTGTACTAGTATCCTAAGTGACAGACGATCATGATTAGAATAAACGAGATTATATTGAATAAATGAAATAATATCCCGGATATTCGAAAACTGAAACTCTTATTTCCTGTCAGCACTTAAAAATTACCAGGTAAATATGGGCGCCCTTAGCGTAATGGTTATGGAGTCTGCGACAAGTTTGCGTTTCACTTGGTGCTAATACCATTGGGAAAGGTACGAATCCATCTATTAACCCCCAGCTATGACTAAATAGTAGAGCATACTGGCTTCTTTAGCCTTGGTTAGGCAACCATTCTAGAAAGAAAACTCTGAATTTAAACCAGTGATTCTCAACGTTGTCCATCTGGACCATCTGTGGTCCACAGAACATTTCTAGTGGTCCACAGAGAGTTCGAAGCCACAAAAATGTTTTAGCCATTTCACAAAAATTTAACTAATTTAGCGCTTCTCATAATGACCCTCCCCAGTTGAAAATCTCTATTTAAGCGCACGTCGATGATCGGCGGAAAATGAATTGTCTTGTCTTACTTTAACACGTGTGTTAGCCGCTCGCAGCAACATTCAAGAAAAGTAGGATTGGTCCATGGGAATTTTTTGAATAAAAAATGGTCCATAAGTCGAAAAAGGTTGAGAATCACTGATTTAAACCACAAGTACTCCTCTTCAGGGTTACCCCAACAAGTTCACATGTAAAACCAACTAACCAAATCCAACAATGGAGAAAACCGTTGGTATCAATAGAAAAGCAACACGGAAAGTTACCACATACCGCCGACACATTTTTTGTTTAGCCTATAAGGTGCCGTTATAGTATGTGGCCTACCTTTTTGATTCTGTAATAGTATGTGGCCTACCCAGCTTGAATGTGTCCTACCCCAGGAAGAGTATATTTATAGATATAAGTAGTAGGCAATTTATTGAAACTAATTATTTTACACATATATTCAATTTCAAGAAATGCAATTCAGTCATAAGCTGTATATAGTAATTAAGAATAATTAAAAAGAATTTATCCATAATTTACATGAATCTAAGATCTATTTAATTCTAAAATATTCTAAAATTCTGAAATAGGGTTAGGGTTAGCAGTTATTATAGTAGGCAACATACTATAAGAGAGACATGATTTCGTAGGCCACATTCAAAAGGTAGGCCACATAATGTAATGGTACCGCCTATAATATGTATTGTTGTATGGTTTTGTTTCTTTGTTTAATGACATATCAACCTTAGTGGGTTATTTTAATCCCAAATCCATCTTTGTAGAAGAACAGTGGTGGTACTATCTAAAGCATAACTGGGGAGATGAGGAGGTGCATACCTTTCCCAAAGGTATTTGTCCGACATTAAACCAGACTCGAGTTTGAATTCGCCTACTATGATGTCGCATTGGGACTCGTTCTCTACTTAGTCTACACTTGTGTATTTCTGTATATAATATCAAGCGATTGAAATATATCAAAATATATCGAATAACAAAACTCGCCTGTCTCATTCGTGCAAACTTTTTTTTAAATGTGGGCTACAATTTGGTGCAGATCAATTTCATCTTCATTTTGTAAGGGTTGGGTCTAGGGTTATCCGTCGTGTAATGGGGGAGGGGGGGGATCAAAATAGTAAACTCGAGATCATGGTCAATTCGATATTTCTAATTGATTATCGGCGATCAGACAACGACACAGACGTAACATCATCCAGTACAAGTTTCTCGGCGCAGAAATGCGAACGTAGTTATTTTGACATCGTCAATTATTGGCGCTTCGTTCAACGAAGCCGTCAACGAACACCAATGTTCGTTTCTCTTATTTCCTTTTCTGTTCAAGGCCGCTGATGAAAATACTTTGGTGTCTAACAGCTGAGTCCTTTTGCAGAGGCGAATTTTCTGATGGTCGTTCACTTGAATTTGCAACAAACCCAACGAAGGCAACTGCCAGCATCTTATATATCATTCAATTCGGTCAACATCAGATAGAAGTGTTAGGTAAAATATTGAAAGTCTGTTAAAAATCATTGATCTGTCGGTGAGGCTTAGAATATGCCGATTGTATCCCCAGCAGAGTGGTAAGACCCACCCCTACTAAAAATGTTTTCCTGTGTATCATAAACTGCATCTAATGTTCTAATTCTTGAGCTCTGAAGAACGTGGAGTACTCCTTCATCGCAATTACTTCCAGGTCCACTCTGACTCGGAGTGGTATTAACCTCTAATAGAAAAAATTAGTTTCAAATAATAGATAATGTGTTCAAAGAAATCTTTGAAAACCTATCAAGAAATAATAGAACAAAACGTCTTCGGAATAAAATAACCCAACAAGAGTTGACATGTCATAAACCCAATCAACCAACCTCGGTATGACACTAAACTGCATTTAGTTCTTCAACGTTGGAGCTCTGAAGTGTGTGAATTACTCCTTTATTGTCATTCTTTCCAGGTATTCTCGGGCCTAGAATGGTAGTATTTGTTTGTCTCATCTATGGATCAAATAGATTTAACATTATTTGTATTAGTATAAATAGTTGATATCCTATATCTATGCAAATCATTTGTATTAAGAAAAGTTACTTGAAGCTATAATTATTTACAAGGGTTACTATTAAAACCATATGAATGCTTGCAATTTATTGGTGTTAGATAGGAATACTTAAAACCATATAACTGTGTGCAAGTTGTTTCTATTAAGTATAGTTACGTGATTTATTGTTTAAAAATTACAATTGAAACCTAAGATTAATAGATTCCTTCATACAAAATGGCAACAACACTGGAATAACTGTATCCACAATAAACTCTTCCTAATCAAACCCACTTTGGGAGGGTGCAGACCAACTTTAAGGAAGTCTAGAAAGGAACAAGTCATTGTGTCCCGATTACGCATTGGTCATACAAGACTAACACACTCTTATATACTCAAACAAGAACAACAACCACAATGTGAAACATGTCAAACACCCCTGACAGTTAAACACTTCTTCGTGGAATGCAGATTTTTTGCTCACATCAGAAACCGTTATTTTAAAGCAAACAATATGAAAGATCTGTTTGAAAATGTTAACATAGAGGATATTTTCTCTTTTTTGAGGGAAATAGAATTATACCATAGAATATAGACATGAAACAAATCAATACCATACAATATAATCCCCAATAATGCTAACACATTTTTAAAACCAATTACTAAAAGTATATATATATGAATACACAATATTTATTACACCCTAACCGTTAGGCATGACATAACCCAGGACGGGTTGATATGCCGTTAAAATCAATAAACCAACCAACCAACCAACCATTGAAACTATATAATTTGTCAAATCATTATTAGATATGATTTGATAAGAAATAGTAATAGATAAGATTACTTTAACAAAAACCAAGGGAGATTACTGAGAACAAATTTAATAGTTACTTGTAACCATATAATTGTGTGCACATCATTAGACGTTAACTGTACAAACTATTATAAAGTAATAATTACCTGAAACCATATAATTACTTGAATTTGGTTAGAGTACTTGAAACCATATAATTGTGTGTAAATTATTTGTGTTGGATAAGAATACTTGATACCATGTAACGGTATACCAACAAAGGATAATAAACAAAAAAGGCAATGTGAAAAATGCAATGGAGCATTGAAAATATAAATTTATGTTTAAAACGAATTCATTACAAATGAATCACATCTTTGCATTGAATAATCCATAAGGAATTGATATGCCGTTAAACAACCAGACCAACATATCAACATCCTTTTATTGAGAGTTTCACGAAGCAATAACAAGTAAACAATCCCCTCAGACAAATTCCCAGGTTTTATCCCTTATTCAGTCTCCTCACAATTGTGGATTTTTGCCAGACAGATCTAAGTTTAGAAAAGAACTATTTAAGACCATCTTCCAAAAGTGGCTGGCGGTTAGTTGAAAACTTTTACACCTGTTCTGTTTTCCTTTCGTAATAATCACATTTCAAAGAAGAGAAACATAAAAGAGAAACTGGACAAAGCTACAGTTCACATAGCGCTAATACATTGGAAAAGGTATCCAACTATTCTCCCTGCAGCTATGGGTAAATAGTAGGGTAGACTGGGCTCTTTAACCTTGGTTAGACGACCAGTTTAGGATAACAAAAACTCTGAATTCAAACCTGGTCACTAATAGAATAGACTCAGGCCTACTTAGTGATCTATTTCAATTTATAGAAAATATTTAAAAACTTTCTATAGTCTAATTTCAGCAAGGAAACTTGGCTTTCTCCTTATATTGGGTGACTTTTCAGTAATTATACATTTAAAATTTTGAGCTCCTGTGCCCAAGTTCGTTATGAACAGTCTATTAACCTTGGCACTGGGAATCCCTTTACTTCATTGTACCTTTCTATCACATTCATGACATATGTAATTATACAACTACTCCGTTACGAGCAGGGTGTGACACAAGGTCAGTTTTTAAGTAGGATACAGATGGTTTAAATCTAGTTTTCATTCTCCTATACTGATTGCCAAATGAAGACCAAGTAACCCAATCTGTCTTATTATTACTATTTACCCATTGCTGTTTTATTTTATCAGTTCAGATTTCCAGATGGTCGTTCACCAGTTGAAAACAATCCATGTCTTATTTATGCATGTTTTTTTTCTTAATTATACATCCAGAGAATTAAAGAACTTGAGCGTCAAATTTGAAGTGTGCTTTTTCTTGTCTTTTAAATCTAAAATCCCTTTTGCTTTTTTTTTTTTTTTCTTTTCTTTTTTCTTTTTCTATTTTTTCTTTTTTCTTTTTCCTTTTTTTTTTCTTTCTATTTTTCTTTTATCTTTTTCTTTTCCTTTTTTCTCTTTCTTTTTCTCTTTTCTTTTTCTTATATCTTTTCCTTTTTATCTTTTCCTTTTTTATCTTTTCCTTTTCTTTATTTAATTAGCATCCTTCTGACTTTTCCTTCCTGTGACTCTTGGCATTAATATTAAGACATTTTCAAATGAGTTTTCCTTTAATTTCCCTACAACTCAACCAACTGTAATTATCTGGCAACTTATTGCTAATCATTCGTCCAGCATTTTTCTTAATTTGATTATTTATTCAATATTTTCAGTTCACAACGTCTCGTTCTTAGTTTTTATTTATTTTTATTTTTCGGGTGGGTGCTTGCTGTTTTACCTTTTAGTTTTTCCTTCAATTAATACACAATTTTCATGCAAAGAAAACATTCGCTATAAATTGGGAACATTTACTTTGCTAAGATTTCAAATAAAATGTTTTATTCCCGCCCACTTACCATGATATCAAAAAGATTTAAAAATCATTTATCTTCATATATATGTGATAAGTAATATGAGATCTAATTTTTAAAAAATGTCATTAATTTCTCAAACCCTTAGGTTTTTGACCCTCAGGTACTGTGTAACTGAACTTATAAAATTCATCAAAAATGAAGCACACATTTCATCCAAACACTTTTGTTTAAAACCTCGGTGCTCTTCCAATATGTGATCTAACGAATGGTTTCTAATCCAATATGTGATCTAACGAATGGTTTACATTACAATATGAGATAAAACCATTAACTACCTGTTACTTTAAAATTAAACTAACCCTAAACCTAACCCTGTCTTTTTTCCTAGTAGATCATATACCATGAATAGTAGATCAATAGTAGATCACATATTTGAAGAGCACCAAAAACTCATTTCATAAAAGATTGTGAATGCTTGCTATATTAAACAATCATCAATATCTATCACTTGTTTTTTTAAATCCCAAATGGTTTTAAGATTTAAGTCGTGATTGGTTCTGGTCTTAGATATTTCCTACTGATTGTAATCGTCAGTGTTCGAGATTATGTAAATTCCGGTTCTTATTTTCAAGGCACATATCTCTCTATCTCTCTCAACAAGTGCCCACCCAGAGCTAATGAATGTAAGGTTTGCTGGTCAGCCCACAACTGGATGCAGTAGAGTGTCACACCTTGGACACTCCTTACCTCAACGAATGATATAGTCTGCGTATTCTAAGCCCTGCCAAAATGACAGCATCTTTTAAGTGGGAATGATTTAACAAAGATTTCTCAATATTTTTCATTTTTTAGCTCAATCGATAAAACGTTCGACTAGAAACCGCAAGGTTCCTATTTCAATACCGGTTCTCGCCAACTCAGCGTATGAGTTGCACAGGTATCTGTGCCCTAAAGGATGGGGCTGATAATAGGTGTGACGCTCCACCTCAGATGCAAAAACAATCTCCTTGGTCTAGCATTAGTGAAAAGGAGATAGACTCCCTCGCTGATTGGCTGATACCAACTTTAGGCCATCCTGACGACTTTACTACATTATGCGGAAAATGACTTTAGAATGTTCATGTGAAAAATGGGCGCTATACATTCATTAAAACTTTTCTCCGTCTATTTTGTAATGTATCCGTTTATGGTCAGAAAATATCTACAATAAATTTAGTAATCTTAAATCTTGGAAATATTTTAAACGCGTTTTCACTTCAAGTTTTACAATTACCGTAATTATTCTTGTATAAGATATACGTGTTCCTCACAATTTTTAGCCTAAAAGTTATGGGTGTGTATCATACATATTAACTTGATATCAACCTTTTATCCGGCTTCGTGCATCTCCCTATTCAGAACAGTATGATTGAATGTAAGTTATATATACTAGCAAAATAAAAAACGCCCTCTGGGCGACCTAAAATGAATATCGCCTGAGGGGATGGGAGTTGAAAATTTAATATCAGAGAGTTTGTATCATACATAAAGTAAAATCATCAAATTTATTAAAGGAGTAAAAAATTTAAAAAAATTTAAATGGAAACCTAGTTCTGATAACTTTAAATATATATTAAAATAAAAATAAAAACTATATATAGATAGATAATACCAGGTATGTATTTATTAAAACTTGTTTAAAAAACCAATGAGGATTGTCTAACATTGCATGCTCAAATTTTGAGTGTATTCTATTTATGACGATTTTAGGCAGTGTGACGTAAGCAGTGACGTAGTTTTTGTTACAGACAAAAATCGGAAGCGAATCTCCATTATTAATAGAGATAATAGATATGATCCAAACTGATGTGTAACAAATACTTCTGTTTTGATGTCTCTACAGAGAAATGGCGACTAGAATCTTTGTTTATAATTTTGTTTCCCCCTTGTGTGAGCTTATTTCTTTCTCAAGCGAGTTGCATTTCCGTGTGTTTCTTCTAAATACTGTGTAAAATTGTGTTTCAAAATATAAACTGTATATTTTTCTAGTCCATAAGAACCGGATAAAAAGTTGAACAAATGTTAAATTTAGCTTCTACTCGTCTTATACGTGCGTATCATTCACAAGATACTTTTTCTTTCTTTTTTACCATAATTTTATAGTCCAAAATTAGGGGCATATGTTATACAAGAATAATTACGGTATCTATTTTAAAGCTCGAGATAAGTTTAAAAAAAACTGTTCTCGAGAGAATTTAATTTTATAAAATTGGGTGAATTTCTTAACAGTTTCTCTTTCTGTTATGGTTATGTTTTTCTTTTTTTCTATTGAAATTAGTTTTAAGTCTCTTTAACCAAAGTTTCAAAATAAAAAAAACTAAATGTAGACGTAATATTATAATTTTTCTAAGACGTGAAAATCAATAATATTGATAATAATCGATGATGTCAATCAATAACAGGGTTAACAGGTCATTGATTAGGGAGAGGGGTATGGCTTTCAATAGGAAAATATATTTCAAATTATTGAACAGATGCCGTTCTCCCCATAAAAGATTCTCTTCTCTCTCACCCCGTCTCTCTCTCTCTCTCCTCTCTCTCTCTCTCTCTCTCTCTCTCTCTCTCTTATACACGCACACACACATACACACACATACACACACACACACGCATATTTCATCTCATCAAGTGCCTACCCAGAGCTAATGAATGTAAGCTTTTGCTGGTCGGCTAACAAGTGGATGCTGTGGAGTGTCATATTTCAGACACCTTTTACGGGGAGAGGGGGGTCATACCCTCTGCGTATTCTAAGCCCTGCCTACAGGGAATGATTATGGGAATGATTTAACAAAAATTTCACAATATTTTTCATTTTGTTATATTATGCGGAAAATGAATTTTAGACTGTAAGAGTCCATAGTTTGTCGTTACTTCCCCAGCAATTCCAAGCATGTCTTGATCGTCGTTTTGTGTGATGATTGTAAGTGGCAGTACATCTGCTGTTTTGTAAGAGTGTTGCTTCCAGGATTCGTTCAAAACAGCGCGCATCATTCTTGTGTAGTTTCCATCTAGATTTTTCACCAAACCTTTTGTTAGTTAAAGTGATGTTAGCTGCACAGTAGTACTAACACGGCTACAGCTGAGAAAATCTTGTGTTAAAAGTGATCGAGCATATATGAAAGGAGTTTCCAGTTTTCCTCACTTTATTATAAATAACACTGATTTACAAAGAAATTGAGGCAAGCACAAAAATAACTGTTTTAACCTAATTTGGGGGTGCAGCTGAATTCAGATTTGAATCCGTTTTTACTCATCACCTCTAGTTTTTTAGATATGCATACAGTACATTCTGTACACATACTGTACATAAAGGCGTATATGCATTCAGGGTTAATTTCTAATGTTGTGTGACTTATGTCTTCTTTTTTAGTAATTATGCAATAAATGTAAGTGATAGCATTACATTATATATATATATATATATATATATATATATATATATATATATCAAGACGGATTTTGGCAGTTAAGCGTAGCCAACACGCCTCAATCAACAGCCAGTAATGCACTGGCCAGTAGTGCACTGGCAGTCAGCAGATCATCTAAGAAAACACATTTCTAACTTTTTGCGGTACTATGTGTACAAGTGTACATTGAGTCATCCAGTATATATATTCCGTCAATGTTATTTATCTATCCTGTTTTATCTGTAATAAGCTGCTGCAACTGTTGAAATAAGCATGTATATACTCTGTATATACTAAAATGAGATTATTTAAAAGACAGAAAACTAGAGGTAATAGAGCAAAACTGTTTATAAATTTGAATTCAGCACACCCAAATTAGTAAAAAAACAAACTATTCACATTCTTGCCTCAGACAAAAAATATTTTTTTGTAAACCAGTGTAATTAACCCCAAAACAAACATTCATATATTTATCTTTTCTTATTTCGCACATTTTTAAAAAATCTGTTACTGTAATTCCTCTTGGCTAATATTTATTGTTTCCCCTTTATCCTCATCCCATGAGTATTTTGCACCTTTAATTCTTTCTGTTCTTTTTATTGCATCTTGTCACTTCTTTTTATCACTTTCATCAATGTGTGACTTCTCATTATCGGAATGTCATAAAGTCACACATTGTCGACTTTTTCTTTTATCAAAATGTTTTCTTTTCTATGAAGTCTTTATACATCTACTAAAATTCTTTCTTTTTTTAAATGATTCTTATAAAAACAAAGAGTGAAGTGAATTTACGCTTACTTCGATTCCCATAGGGCAAAGATAGAAAATGGAAGTGAACAAACAAACAAAAAAAATGACTTTATTGAGAAAATGGTGAACAGGAAAGATTCTAAATCGGCTAATAAAAGAAATGAGAAAATATTGTAAAGAAGGAATACAGATTGAAACAGAAAATATTCTTTTTAAATTGGAAGAAACGAAGCAAAAATGGAAGGAATCGGTGTCACTTCGGTGAAATCAAATGAAGTAGAATGAAAGAAAGAATAAAAACGGTGAAAGAAAGAGTATTGTCAACAAGATGAAGAAAAAACGAATAGGAAACAGATGTGAGGGGAATAAACAAGTTGGGCAGTTAGGGAATGAAGATGTTTGGAAACAGCTTGACAAAGTACAAATGACAGGGAAGGGAGCCAACAAGTGTGATGAGAGAGAGAGAGAGAGAGAGAGAGAGAGAGAGAGAGAGAGAGAGAGAGAGCAACTAAGTTGGAATAAGGGAGTGTGGCCAGAGAAAGGGAGATATGCCAATTAATTCAGCGAAACCAAGCATTCTCCAAGAGATCAGCAACAACAACCTAATCCACGTTCATTCGTTCCTTCCCACTGACCAGGTTAATGGACATTTTTTTTCTCTTTCTGCTCACAACCTTGGATACCTGTTATCCTCTCTGAACTGTTTAAACTAACTGAGCCGCCCACTCTACCCCTACCAACACATCTCCCCTCCACTTCAGCCACAACAACACTAATCTAATCTTAGACGACGACTTACCGGCTGAACACTAATTGGTCGGACACGACAAAGTCTAGCTAGACCATGTCGGTGTTAATCAGACCATGTCATTGTTGGACAGAGTTGGTCACTTTGGCTGGAGAATATTGTGAAAGATACACTGAAACTGGCTGGAGTTAATCAATTAGACTTTTTGTTGCTCTCATCAGAGGAACCTAATCATAGCATCCGATCAATTTTTTCTTCTTTGGACTCAACTTTTGAAACCTAATACAATTTGTAACTACGCTTTGAAATGTAAGTTCATCAACTTTTTACTATTCTGAAATGTGATTTTCAATAAAAACAAATCCCCGCCCTGTCGGCTGGGGCGTTAGAATACACCGACTGCACCTCTGCAGAGGGGTAAGACTCCCCCAATGGGGCCACCTGTTGGCCGTGGGTGGTGACCCGTGATGCTTAAGGATAGAGCCCAGGTGGATGAGCAGTTCATGACATGCAATACTCCACTTTGGCCCTATCTTGGGCTAGACGGGCAGTCGGAGAGGCCCCCTCCGATCAATCGGCTAGTCACGTCAAGCCCTAGCACCTATATGATTTTCCCAACCCTATTGCCTTTATGGCAAGCTCCAACCCCTTTTTATCATATGGGTGCTAGAAGGCGGTGGCTGCGGGTCTACATGTCCTGGGAATGACGTTAAACTCTATCTGATGGTGAGGTTCCAGTTTTGGAGGTTTGGGGAATGTGCAGCACCCCATTCATCACCATTGCTCCCTGGTCCACTCTGGCCCGGAGTGGTAGTACCTGTTAGGGTCCCATCTATGGGTTAAATAGAAAAATGTATTTATAAAAAAATTGTATTATCCATTAAGAATTGATTTATTTCAAAACTTTATCGGCATTAAATGACCCACTGAGGTTGATATGCCGTAAAACAAAACAAACCAAACCAAATTTGTACTATTCTGAAATGTGATTTTCAATAAAAACAAATCTGCTGTTTTTAAATTTTGTATAACTTTTATTAAGTCTTGTCATATTATCTATATTTAATTATCATAATTATTCGTGTATAATACGCACCTTTTTATCCAGATGTTTAAGCCTAAAATCTAGTGAGTGTTTATTATACACAATAACAAAATATCACCTTTTTTCTGGAAACGCATGTTGCCATATCTAGGACGTCATGAACGTAAACAAATTATATCTATGGTCCAAACTAATGTGTAACAAATATTTTTGTTTTATATCACCATGGTGAAATAGCCTCTAGAATGTGTATCTGTTTATAACTTGTTTCTTCGATTGTAAACTTATTTTCGCCGAAAGTAGTTTTCGTAAAAACATGTCCTTGTCTAAATACTATGTAAATTTTGGTTTTCAAGACATTGTATAAAATATGTAAATTCTTTTTTCTAATCTCAGCAAACAAGTTAAAAATTTGAACTAATATTAGATTAACTAGTAAATATATGCACCCTCCGGATGCAAGTATTTAAGTTTTAAAGTAATAAGATATTATACTAAATTAGAAAGGCTAATGAAACTAAATAAGAATGCAGATAAAAAGATTTGAAACAGGGGGGGATAATCGAAAAATTGAACAACTGAAACTTACTATTCCACCACTCCCATCTTTTATTACTAAATTTTCCTAATTTAACAATTCAGTTAAAATGGGAAATAAATAATAAAATTACTGTTAATTTTTCCTGTTAATGGATTTCTTTTAAGATTTATTGAAGAGAATTTTGCTCATATTCATTAAGATAAGATCAAACAATTAGAAATCAATACTACCAAGCGCATATTTATTAAAATCAAATTTTTAATATCAATATGCAAATTAGATTTCCCGTTCACAGTGTAAACCACTATTTTGTTGTAGATATAAATACACTCGCATGTTATTAGTATGCAGATATGGTCAACAGTATTAATAATGTATAACAGTTTTATTGATAATTGAGGTTTAAATAAAATAAAATCATGGAGAATGTGACGTAGATAAGTAAAGGAATTGTGACTTGAGTGGTAATATAGTTTCGGTTACAGACAGAAAAACACACAATCTCTATTATAATAAGAGATATACATTTATTTCTCAAATTTCAATACGCATTATTTAAGAAATTACTTTTTCCAGAGTTTTGTAGCCGAAAATTAGTAATAATCTTCATTTAGATTTTGAATTTGAAAAGTGAGATAAAGTTTCGATACTTTTGATCAAACGAACACACACACACACACACACACACACACACACACACACACACACACACACACACACACACAATTTACTATGAACCTTAATGCAGAAACAAACATTTAATCTAATTACTGAACTGCACACAATGGTAAAAACAATAACTGGAAAATCAGAATGACCATTTTACTAAATAACTATAGACACAGTGTTCTTTAAAACTTCTTAATATTGCCCTAGTCATGGCTAATATATCTATAAACCGAAAGGGCTGAACATAGCCAGGACTATTTACTTATTCATGAATAAACACATCCTCTGAATATTTTTTTTTCATATTTCTATACTTGCTTGCCGAGAAATTTATTTCTATTCTCCTAATATATATATATATATATATATAATATATATATATATATATATATATATATATATATATATTCATCAAAAAGTTACTACCACGTTTTGAGTAGCATAAGTAGTGAATCCAAAAGAAAATTAATGATTGTACTTAAAGTCGTTATACACAACTAATTATGGTATCCATTTTGGGTGTAGTATGCGTCACATGGTAAATTTAACGAGAGATCATACAACTGGACAAGGAACACAATTATTCAATCTCACCAAAAAGTCTTAGGAATTTATTCTAGACTCCCAGGTTCGGTTCAATTCAATAGTTCTAAAGTAAAATTGATTATATTTATTGCCTGTATAAATAAAGATTTTACGATTTTATTTAAATATGTTATGGTGTCATGGGCATGATGTTAAACTGTATCTAATGGTAAAGTTCCAGTTTTGAGACCCAGGAGAGCGTGGAGTACGTCTTCATTGCCATTACTCCCAGGTCCACCCTGAGCCGGAGTCATAACTGTTAGGGTCTCATCTATGGGTTAAATAGAACAATCTTTTTATAAAAAAGAATTTTCAATACCCATCAATAATAAATTAATGTATTCTGCATAACCCAACAAGGGTTGACATGCCGTAAAATCCAACTAACCAAGAAGTTAGGGAATTTATTCATTCATATTCTTGACGCCATTTCATTTAGCCTATTTTGTCCTCAAGAATATTTCAATCTCCTTCTGAAAATCTTAATTTGTTCCTCTCATGTTTTTTTTTGCTGTAAGGAGACAATATTCATCTCCTTCACAAAATGGGAATGACATTTAGGGGGCCAAATGGAGTGTCATATAACTTTTCAGAAACCCATTATTGTCCTCTTGTTGCTTTTTCTATATTCTTTGAAGAGGAGAGGCATTTTCTTGGGCCCTGGCAGGGAACTGTAAAGTTACACGGCTCTTTTACTTTCCCTCGTCAAGTAAGGTTTTTTTTTATTTTTGTACCCTTTCGACATACTGCTTGTTCAACGAACACTGTGCATATCTTTTCTGTTGGGACACGTTTGTGTATTATTTCTTAATACCGATGATGTGCATATTCTTATGTATATAAAAGGTAAAAATGTTTTTGTGTGTAAAAATGTGTTTATCTTTCCTTCCGTTGTGTTCAGTGTTTGTACATAACAGATATGCTAATGCTAATATTATTATGACTACCTCTTAACAAACTGTAAATAAATCCACTATTTTTACAACTCTGTTGCATCATCATTAGATCGTGCTGGCAGCACGGATATCCATGACTCTTTGCCTCGCCAACCGTCACTAACAGTCACAGCTGATTGATGCAGACTTTTACACAGTCAAGAGAAAAGAACAAAAAGAACATTGTGACAATCCAACTGGATTACAAAAAGTTCAACCATAGACCGAGTAGGGAAAAACGTCAGACCCCATCTTGGTACCCTCACCCGACTAACAAAGAAAACTGACACGAAAAAAGAGTAAGGACTCGACTAAATATCATCCCTATCATCAAGCCACTCCCAATCTTTCCAAAAGTTTAGAAACACTTCTTAGAAACTCATATTAGAGGAAAATACGCATATATTTATACTGTTGTAGGAAGCGCGTGGTGTAATGGTTAAAGTCATGGGAAATGGACGTCGCCCCGAGTTCAAATCCTGGACGTGGTAATTCACTTAGCGCTAATACCATTGGAAAGGTATGAATCCTACTCTCCCTCCAGCTATGGGTAAATAGCAGGGCAGACTGGGTTCTTTAACCATGGCTAGGTAACAAGTCTAGGAGAAGGAAAACTCTGAATTCAAACCTGTTGAACTCCGCTTAAGAAATTGACCTTGTGTTGTATCCTGCTCATTCGGAGGGGTTGGTAAATATATATATTTATACTGTTATTAGTTTTTGTTAAGTCCGGTCCATGGATTGAATTCGTACGTAGCTTCACTGCCCACAAGTAACATCGAAGTAAATCTGGACCCAAAACAGTTTCCACATTAAATTCAGATTGAGTTAAAATTTTATAAAGTTTTTGTTAAGAATACGTTTATTTCGTTGAGATATCAGATTTTACAAGAATTAATGAGACTAACAGGATCTGTGGATATACCACAGTATGTTAATTTAATTATTACAACGTTTGATATGTTTACTTAAGAGCTATCGCAAAAATAGATCAATATGTAAATAAGTATAATAATCTTTATCTTATAAGAAATATGAATTCGGCGGATAAGCAACACTAGATGATCAGGACTTACATTTTTGCATTTCATCTTGGATGGTTTTTACCCAGAAGGTATTGCAAGATGATAACGATCGGAAGATTAAGTAACAAGAGTATCAATCTATAGATTGTTTAGAGGAAGCAGCTTCACTAAATTGGCATTTGAAATTTCATTAACAACAATCTGCTTTTTAAAACAACATTACCGAGAATGACTTCAAAGTTTAAATAACGCAACATAGTTCGTTAAGTTCAATTGTTTTAGTGGCGCTAATTAACAATTAAGTGAAGCAATGTTAATTATCTTTAAATTTTATCCTCTGAATTATTTTTAACTAGCACAGTTCTCGACAAAAATGTTGGAATCGTATATATATTTACCAACCCTTCCACGTGAGCAGGATGTGGCACAAGGTTAATTTCTTAAGCGGAGTTTAAGAGGTTTGAATTCACTTACTCTTCTCCTAGACTGGTTACCTAGCCATAGTTTAAGAGCCCAGTCTGTCCTGCTATTTACCCATAGATGAAGGGAGAATTGGATTCATACCTTTCCCAAGGGCATTAGCATCATGTGAAATGCAAACAGCTTCGTCCAGAAATTGAACTCGGGTTGACGAGTCCATTTCCTCCGACTCTAACCATTACACCGCGCGCCTCCAAGTCAGAATCGTATAAGATCTTCAGCTTAATACTATATTAGTACTATACACCCCAGAAAGTATGTACTCCACTCCCAGTAATTCTCTCTTGGATCAGCGTAGTCAGCATTAAACCATTTTCTCTCTAATGAGCACGATGCGACATAATATCAATCTTTAAAAGGGGTATAAGTAAGCAAAGCCGTCGGGGTAGCCTAAAGTCGGTATCAGCCAGACAGCGAGGGAGTCTATCCTCTTATCACTGGCGCTAGACCAAGGAGATTGTTTTCAGCGTCTGAGGTTGAGCACCATACTTACCATCAGCTTCTCACTTTACCGCACAGATCCCTGTGCTACTCATACACTGAGTTGGTGAGGGCCGGTATCGAACCCGAAGCCTTGAGGTTCCCAGTCGAAAACTCTACCGACTGAGCTAAACCGACCCTTGCGCTTTCCCTTCTCCTAGATTGGTTGCCTCACCAAGGCTAAAGAGCCCAGTCTGTCCTATTTGTCCATAGCTGAAAAGAAAAGAATGAATGCCTTTACTAAGGGCATTGGGAGAGGCTCATTTATAACGGTTATCATCGTAGTAAATGGATACGCTGACCAGAGTTCAAATTTCGGCAAGGCTTTGCATTTCACATAGCGCTAATATCCTTGGGAAAAGTATGAATCTAACTATTCCCCCTCCAGCTATGTCAAATAGTACCATAGACTGGGTTCTTTAAACTTGGTATAGCAACTGGCCGAGAAGGAAAACTGAATTCTAAACAAAATGGCTCTCTACATGTTGGGCAATCTACTTTGTGAACTACCCATCCTCTTCTTAACGTGAAGTGAAACGCAAACAGCTTCATCCAGGATTTGAACTCTAGTCTCTGATTCCATTTTCCTTGCGTCGATAACCAACACATTAAGCGTGTTACTATACTCAGATACACTGGAAACACCCGAGGAAGGCCGGAGGATACAGCGGCCAAAACGTTGTGTTAATAACTAGCACAATGAAGATGAGGACCATAAGTACGAATATCAAGTTTGGCAACAAATCACATGATTATACAATTGTTACATAATGGATAGTGGCCAATTCATTATGTAAGGTAGTGTAGAAATATTTGTTAACAGGTAATTTCTATGAAGAAAGAACAGTGTAGCATCGTTACTTGTGGACATTTCTTTTGAAAACTGTAAGATATAAAATATGTATTATTTTGAAAAGTATGAAATGTGATATTTTCCGAAAAATGAATATTACCTTTGTTTCATAATTGTAGTCAAATTTAATGTAACTCACACACATACGCACGAGAGAGAGAGAGAGAGAGAGAGAGAGAGAGAGAGAGAGAGAGAGTAAACTGAAAACATTTTGTAATATTTATTACTGTAAAAATAAAACATTGTGCGTATGTTACCAGTTCTACCCTGTTAATTTTCCATGTAGTGGCTATCAGAATTGATGCACTTGTCCGGTCAATGCACGAGTGCTTAAATACCCTCATCAAAGAACGTGACGTCAAGCCACTGAATCCACATTGCACCTCAGCAACAGCAGTATCATTTGTTTTTGGTTTAAATGTGTTGCTATTGTAAGAGAAAGGTTAACATTAACCATGTCCGAAAATAATGTGAACAATAACATGCACAAAGTAATAATAACAAAACCGATTGATATACATGAAAATACATACATTTATTAAATTAAAACAAGTAAATATTGTGGCGTTACCGTTTAGGAGTACATGAAACCCGAAGTAAATAGTGGTTAATTTCAGTGTAATAATAATAAAACCATTGTTATTGTTAACGGTGTTTTGTCTCGTTCTTAGAGTTGCCAACAATTACGGCAGCTCATTTCCACTAACCTCTCAAATCGTCACGGAGATGATCCGACCAAATTGCGTCTATTCCCATTCTGCGAATAAAAAGAAAACCAAAAAACACGTGGGTGCAGAAAGCATCTACAGAGCAACTAGCCAGAGGCACATGTGGTAGCCACGGAACTCTCATCAAGTAATGGGACCAGCATAGAATCACATTTGGTGCCTTACGACCCAGGATCCAAACCTGTGAGATCCCCACTGCGCATCTGAACTACATCTATCACTCTTGGAGGTTTAGACCAAACGAGGCAGGATCTTTACTACCTTCTGTTATATCTCCAGGATGGTGTTGCTATCATGTGTTAACAATCATTGATACTGAAATGAGGGTATTTCTCTTATTCTCTGTCCAAAAGAATAGCCCATAGCTAAGTTTAGTTTAGTTCGTGGCCAGAATTATGGGCGGATTTATCCAGCCGTGGGATAAATAGAATCACTACTATTCTTCTACAAGGATGAATTTGAAATTAAATAACTAAGTTATATATGCAATTAAACAAAGAAACCAGAAATTATGGGAAAGCCAATAGAATCGAACTCACAAACAATATTTGCTAGCTTAGCTCGCTAATTATTATTGTATGAACAATGTTAGTTTTCCCAAAAACTCTAAACTGATTTGCATTTCTAATATTTTTTTCTTTACCAAAATTCTTGTAACGGCATCAATGTCCAGACGGAACATGTACCAATTCTTCCGGTCAACCTTCTAACATATGCAAAACAAAATGTCATTTGCCATTTCATAAGATGAGGCTCATTTGGTCGTAACGTCTTAAAAAGGAATAAAACCTCGACGGATATTTTTCCCTTGTAGTCTGTGATTTTGTCACCGAGTTTGTCATGCAATGACTAAAACTCATGAATATATTTCCATCTCATCAAAACAGCCACAAGTTGGCGGGACCAAAAAGAAGCAAAATATCAAAACTAAAACAATCAGATATTGAGTCAAAAGATAGAATCATTGCAATGTATTCCAAGTCCAAATTAAAGAGTTTCTCTCTTCCCTCTCATCTCTCACCCTCACAGTATGGCCAATCGTCTATGCCTCTTGACCCTGCATGCTTAAAAGGTTATCTATTTAATAGCTGACCCTACAGCATTCATTTATGGTCAATAGTATTCATAAAGGTTCACGTTTTAATCTTTGGGAAATTGCAATTTGAAAAGTCTGGATAGAGAGCTCAAAAAGAATCTAAAGGCCTTATAGGGGATTACCAATCGAGCTTTGTGATTGGTTAATGTGGAAATCGTATATATTAGGTATTGGCTTTTTGACACGAAATGATAGGATCACAGCAGATGCTGGTACTTTAAATAAATCATTTAATGTAGTTTTATGGCAAACAGACTTTTATATAATGGTCATACACTTCCAGAAAATATTCTTTCTACTATATCATGATTATTATTATTGGCATTTCAGTCTCGGAGGACTATAATATAGTTTTTGTGCCCCTGAAGTTACAGCGCCTCCTGTGACTGTGAAGTCCAATGTTAGAAAAAAATTCTCGACCTCAGATGTCACATGTGAAGGCTGTCCCTGAAGATGTTGATGTGCCAGTGCCTTGTTTCCGCTGCCTTCTTCTGTACCCCTTGGCTTCATCGTGTTGCGCCAGGTGCCTATGATTATCTCGACCGTATTCTTTAAATTGCTCTTATGAAAAACACCAACCCCTTTTTATCCTATAGGTACTAGAAGGCAGTGGCTGAGGGTCAATCACCAGTAATTATACACATGAAGATAATGAAATAATTCTATTGGCATTTCAATCTCGGAAGACTATAATAACGTTTTTGTGCCCCTGAAGTTACAGCGCCTCCTGCGACTGTGAAGTCCAATGTTTGAAAAACATTCTCGACCTCAGATGTCGCATTTGAAGGCTGTCCCTGAAGATGTTGAAGTGTCGGTGCTTTGTTGCCTCTGCTTTCTTCTGGATCTCTCGGTTTTATGGTGTTGCGCCAAGGTGGATTCAGACATGAACAGTTCTCTACGGAAAGCCTGCCACCACTGTGGGCGGTCATATATCATATATAATCGTTAAAGATATATCTAGAATTATGAAAACAGTTTTGTGTCTTACCAGCTTTTATAGTGTTCATTTAGTATGAAGATTTATATTAAAAAAAAATCATATATTTAGATGGATATAGCCACCTGCCCCCCATCTCACAAACCATTCGAGTGAGACGGACAAGGCATGCCGGGCACTGCTGGAAAGCAAGGACGAGCTCATAAGTGACGTTCTCCTGTGGAAGCCAACACACGGACATGCTAGTGTGGGCCGCCCATCAACGACCTACATTGACCAGCTATGCAAATATATTGGACCCTGCACAGAGGACCTCCCTGGAAAAATGAATGATAGGGAAGGTTGGCGAGAGATTGTCATGGATATCCGTGCTAATTGCCCGATATGATGATGATGATGATGATGATGATGATGATGATGATGATGATGATGATAGTACACTGATCATTTAGATTATGTGTTTTAAAAAGAAACAATTTCCTAATCTAACAACTTGAATAATTCTCATTCAAATGATCCAGATTTTAACAGCATGTATAGAAACAACTCAACATTCTGTGTGAATGGAATTTCTATACTTGAAATAAGAAAAAAACATTAAACATATAACGAAATTATATAAGTTTAGTTGATTTTGAAGGCTATCACAATGTAGATAGCAGTGCGTATCTCACTATAAGGATCCGAATTTTTAGAACTTTTCTTTTCATCCCAAAATATTAAGATTATAAGTCACAGGTAAATGAACAACATCCTAGTTATCTCATCTTTCTTTACTCTTTGTGATAACCTTCAAAACCAACCACCAAACCAATATACACACAATGCTTCAAGCAAATTATAAAACTCATGAAAATATATAAATTTTCCTGAAACACCCTGTATAATGGTCGGGTAATTTTAGATTATATTTTAAATAGTTATTCAAATTTAGATTCTTTTAAACATACGAGAGGAGATGCACCTTGCCTAAAGGTTACCTAGAATTCTGTATTGCATTTTTTAATACCCACTTGTCCGCTTGTTTGTATACTGTTTTTGTTTCTCCTTTATCTCAGAGGAATCTATTGTTCATCAACTCAACAGTTTGTTTGCTTTGGCACTTGAATATAAGAATTTATACATATAAAAAAAACTCTATGGAAAAGATTTATTTTTCTTGTGTACCTTAGGGCTTTAAAAAATCTATTTCTCTGCTACTCGAGTATGCAGCTTTTAGCAGAGATAAAAATAATTTCGGGTTTTTTCTTTTTTTGTGTGTGTGTGGCTTTGTTTTTAAGAATTAATGATGTTAAGAATGAAAGAAACAAGAATCTATAAAGAAGGGAAAATATTCGAAGGAAAGAGACTGAAAATACAAAGATATGAAGAAATAATAAAGTTGGAAAGAAAGGATTGTAAATTTGGAAAGGATGATGAAAATCTAAATAAATATATTTTTTCATTTTCTGACAAATGAGATTTACCACCCCCAGCTGATTGTTCAGATAAAAATTGTTTCCTGTTATAGGCAGACGAAAAATACAAATGTAATTTGTGAAATTCACTTGAAAGATTGCGTAAAAGAAAATATTTCCCTAAAGTAGTTAATATTAACTTTAGTAATTTTAACAGAAATAAAGAATTCTAATAAGATTTCACAATAAAAATTCTACCGTTAAGTATTTAATCAATTTAATCAGTAAATCGCGATGCAGTGGTAAAACATTGATTTTTCATATTTCATTAGCCATTACTCTCAGGTCCACCCTGACCCAGAGTGATAGTACCTGTTAGGATCCCATGTATGGATCAAATAGATCTGTCTAAAATTATTCGCCTGCGTTCAAAACAATTAAAAAATAAACAACTACACAAATATGAATATTGACGCGATTCCCTAAATTCTAGACATAAAATAACCATAGACCGATCATATCTGTACGGCCGCCTACCACATATCACCCAAACCATCCGAGTAAAACAGGCAAAACACGCGGGACACTGCTGGAGAAACAAGGACCAACTCATAAGCGACGTCCTCCTGTGGAAGCCAGCACATAGACAAGCCAGTGTGGGCCGACCAGCAAAAACGTACGTTGATCAGCTTTGTGCGGATGCAGGATGCTGCATAGAGGACCTCCCGAGAATGATTAGCGATAGGGACGGATGGAGGGAGATTATCACGGATATCCGCGCTGAAAGCGCGACATGATGATGATAACTAGCATAGTAACCATGAAATGAGTATTATTTATGTATCAATCAACATTTCCATCCAGGGCACAGAATTTTTGTTTATTCTCAAGTTAAAATATCAGCCAATGTCTGTCTCTAGACTGTCAGGGGATAGAACGTAATATTTGTTCACTTTATATGATGCGTTACACACACATTGTTTTTGTTTTATATATACATGGATTGCATATTCTAATATTTTGGATTGGATATTTTAAAAAGAAATAAAAATGACAAACTATGAATGCAATTTTTGTATTTACTTGTCATATTTGAATCTGACAAAATTTGAACTTTGAATAAATTTTCAACGTATTATTTTTTGTGCTTTTGTCTTTTTGACTGACTGCTTAAATCTCTGCTCTGCCGATTGGCCACATGACCTTCTCTATTTTCTTTAAAAAAAGAAGAAGAAGAAGAATAACAAGGCAGTCACGTGATACATTTTGCTGTGAGATTGTCTGACCTTTTGATATTCCGGCTGCTTTGAAATATAAAAATATTTCTTTGCTTTTTTTTCTTCTTCTTTTAAAATGTGCACTGAAACCATCTGACTTGTCAGTCTCTTCATCCATTCACACAAATGAACCATATTTCACACTTTGTTAATTGATCTATTTAGTCGATATTCAATAAGTCGATGGCATATTGCCAGATTAATCCGAGCTTTTGTTATATCCATCCCAATCTCTTCGTATCTCTTTCCACATTTATCCATTTAAATAATTCTTCTTGGGTATTAATTTCTGCTTCGTTAAAATCCACTTGGATTATTACTAAACACTTGGAGAAAAGGCTAGATGGGGAATTACATAAGGATGCTGGATGCTGTCTCTCTGTTCCAGAAGAAGATGACAATGGTTTATTTTCACACATTACACAATATAAACAATGTCACATAAAACAAAACAAAAAAACGTAATGTTGGTTGTTGTATTAATGTGTGGAGAATGATCAGTAATTAGGACTGAGTCTATTCTAGTTGTGAATACCTCAGTTGATTCTTTTTCTTTGTCATAGTTTGAAAGTTGATTATAGGGATAGTCCCGAAATAACATTCTGTTTTAGATCATTGAATATTTTCCCCTTGGTATTTCAACGGGTCTAGGAAAAGGAACATTGAATTTAAAACCAAACCTAGAGATGGATAAGCTCTTCTAGTAGTAGCTCTTCTATCCCTCTTTCTCTTGATCGAACAAAGTTACGGAATAAGTCTAAAAATGTGATATCTCCACGAAATAAACATATTCTTAGGAAAAGTTTGATAAAATTCTAACCTATTAAACTCCATCGAAAAAATGGTTGACATGCCGTAAAATCAACCAACCAAGTTTAAACTGCTTGTGTCACATGATATATGCGCTGCAAACTATCACGTACCAAAATACTGCAAACATATTGATTCACCCTAGTAGTAAATACCCAGTCATTAAATGTCACACGTGACATACACATAATTTCACATCTGATCAAGGGGAATGCTTGATATATCTTGTGAGGACATCCACCATGCTTCTTATAATTGCCAAACATGGACATTGAATACCCAGTCATTAAATGTCACACGTGACATACACATAATTTCACATCTGATCAAGATGAATGCTTGATATATCTTGTGAGGACATCCACCATGCTTCTTATAATTGCCAATAATGGACGGTGTTTAATAAAAGAATTAAATTTTGATTTTTATTTAATTTAATTTATTTAATTTAATTTAATTTAATTTATTTAATTTAATTTTGATTTAAATTAAATTAAATTTTGATTCACCCTAGTATTGAATACCCAGTCATTAAATGTCACACGTGACATACACATAATTTCACATCTGATCAAGGTGAATGCTTGATATATCTTGTGATGACATCCACCATGCTTCTTATAATTGCCAATAATGTACGATGTTTAATAAAAAGAATTAAATGATTTCCAACTCCTTAACATGAAACTCTGTGAAAAAGTAAGTAACTTAAAAATACGATTATTCTGAAGGTTGTTTAATCGACCAAAAAATAAAAGAAGTTGGAAAGTTTTTTTTATAGGGGATAAGGAAACTGAAGGTATATGACTTATGGCATTAAGGATATTTACCTAAATCTCTTGACTTAGACAAGTAGCTTGTCTCATGAATATTGGAAATCCCTGTATTAATCAGTTGATTTCATCAAAAGAAACATTGCTAATGTTTCACAAGCGATTAGTCTCAAAATCATCCAGGCAAATAAATTGATTTTTTTTATTTCTTTTCTTTTTTTATTTATATAAAAGCAGAATTTTGTTGTCCATTCAAATTCAGAAAGGAATGACTTGTATGTTTGGCAGATGGCAAGAATTTTCTGGAATTTTTTTTTTTTATTGGCTGTGATATGGGAGGAGTGATATGAGAAATGAAATGTATGCAAATAAAAGGCTAATAGAGTGCAGTCATTCATCTCTAATTTGTCGATAAATCTTTATTTGTATTTGAGACTTGGACATATATTAGTTTGGGGTTCGTCTTGCAGCAAAAGCTGAACTCTTTCCTGTCTACATTTATTACTATTCAGTGACAAAATGTGAGTTCAGGGAGGATTGAATTCATGACTTTTCTAAAAGCATTGGCAAAACAGCAATATCATTAGTTGTAACCATAATTTGCTCTTATCTTTGAGGTATTATTGTTACATAATCTATGCGGTTGCATAAGATTATTGTCAATCCCCTGTATTTCTAAAGGGATGGCCCTTTTCAAATCACGGGCGGGACTTTCCATGGAATAGTACAGAAAGCCCGCGAATAACTTTTCAGAAAGACTTTGTCAACTTTACAGTCATATCAATAACACAATAATAAATTGATCAAAAATTATTTTTTTCAATTTCTAATTCAGAATTTGGTAAAATCAATTCATATTTTAATGCATTCAATGAAGATTAAAGATATTAATCAAAATTCATTCAAAAATGAAAGGAATAAAATGAAATAAAATGTATTGACTTTATACAACAATGAATTTATTTATACAACTATTGTCGCATTTCTAAATGTCCATTTGTTGCATCTGATTTTTCTTGTTGCTGCTATTTTTTGTGTATTCATCAAGAGCTTTAATTGTCGCATCTACACAATCTTCAATGTTGGCGAGACCTCTTCTTCCTTCTTGACACATATAAAATGTCTATGTGCATTGTCCAAAGGAGTTTACTTGGAGTTCCTTTTTTGGTCATTTAAGAATGACCCGGAATATCTTTCAAGAGGGATAGCCCAGGTTTTTACTCTCTTGACGAGATTTCGACTACAGAACTTGGTTTTTAGAAGATTTCTTGTTTTTCTGAGATACTATTTTTTTTCAATGTTTCTTTCATCTTTGTTTGCTTGATGGTGTCCCCTTCTAATATTCCCAAGTATTTGCAATTATCCTTTCATCCGGGTCCTTTTTTCTTTCTGAATCGACAGTTCCATTCCCATAGCCTTTTTTTGTTTTTCTTTTTTCATCACGAGCATGGCACATACAACAATAAATAATTCAAGAAATCATATTGGTAGATAATCAATAGTTAATTAACAAATGTAGTTTGAATATAAATTGAGGGTTTCGTTCTCCTGTCAATAAATTATTGATTATAGATGAGTTAGCATCATCATTCATATCTGAACATTTTCTGAAGGACAAAATTTAAAAGCTTAAAATCGGACACTTAGGATGAGGAACGTGGTCAGTGTTGTAGTTTTTTAAAAGAATGAATATTTCCCATTGATTTTAATATGAAAAACCTATATTTGCAATTCGATAAAAAATATCTTTCAATCAATTTATTTTCCCAACTGACAGTAGATGAATGCAAGTCTAAATTCACCCATTCAAAATCCTACAAACTGTGGAATATGTAGGTGAAAACAGTTTTGCTATCTTTAAGTTGGTTCTTGTTGATTTCGATTTAAATTGAAACTATCTTTAATATTTCTACTACATTTAGGTGGAGTAATAGTTCATAGCAGTCAATGTTATCTTATGACATCTATTTTTCTAATAGCTATATTCTTTGTCTATTGTTGCACTTAAGGACTTGGTGCCTTTTCCTTTCTTTTTTAATCTTTATTTCTAACTTTTCTCTCCTATTAAATCAGTGCAGACTATGATTCTTAACAAGAATACATTTCTTTTGTACTGACCGTTCAAGTTATTCTATGTTTTCTGTTTGTTTCATTCAATTCAGTTTGTATCATTTAAACTAAAAAAAAAAAAAAAAACATTGTACAAATTTCGGGTGGACAACTTTATAGCATCCTCCATACTCACTAGATCTAGCGCCTTTAGACTATCATCTCTTCGGCTCCATGAAAGAGGGTTTGAAAGAGGCAAATATTATTTCAATGACGAGGAAGTGAAATCTGTAGTGAAGAAGTGGCTCAAAGAACAGTCAACAGAATTTTACAGGGCAGACATACATGCTCTCATTCGAAGGTGGAACATTGCTATTGAGAGAAAATGTGACTATGTGGAGCAGTAGGAATGTGATCAACAGAAGGTCAGTTTTATTTTGATGTATGATACATGTTCCTGTGTTGGTAATTATACATGTCCTAAACAAAATGGTATTACATTTTGACTCCCCTATGTGGAGAAGTAGTGATGTGATCCACAGAGGACCAGCTTCGTTTAGATGTATGATACATGTTCCTTTGTTGGTAATTATACCTGTCCTAAACAAAATGGCATTACATTTTGACTCACCCTCGTAAAGTCAACATAATTTTATATGGCAGGGATATATGCTCTCATTGAAAAGTGGAACATTGCTATTGAGAGAAACGGTGACTATGTGGAAAAGCAGGGATGTGATCTATAGAGAACCAGTTTCATTTTGATGTATGATACATGTTCCTATGCTGGTAATTATACCTGTCCTAAACAAAATGGCATTACTTTTTTACTCATGTTTCGAATATCCAAGTAAACACATTAAGCTACATCAAGGTTTAGAGTACATTGTTAATTTCTGATATTGATTTTTATTTGATTACAGTAGTTTTGAAAGTATATCTATTTGTTTAACTTTAACTTCTTGGGTGTTGAAGAAATATTTTTGTAGTTTAGCATAGACAAAAGTTCGGAGTCATTGATTTCACGTATTATATTATAAAACCACCTTTTTTGTGGCTAACGAACTAGGGGTCGTTAATTACAGAAAGTCGTTCTGTATTTGAGTATATACGGTAATTCTGTGCGTAATCAAGAATTGTGAGAGAAACGAATGACCACCATATGGACAATGTAAATTTATGCATATGTAAAAATCTATGGCGCATACTAGACTGTCTACTTTGAATAAGGGACCTTTACTAATTAATGATTTAAAAATATCGATAAATGGGGAAGAGTAATGATGAAGATGTTGGTCTGAAAATCTAATGAATATAAATAAGATTTTATCTTAATGTGAACCCGGTCATTTTTGATTTGGAAGAAATAGTTTGGTTGTAGAAGTGACATTTTCGGAAAATGTCCTTACTGTGAATCTTATCGGACATAAAGGTTTGATTTACAAGATTTTAGTGCAGAAATTTAGTGTTTCTCCCCTGTAAGTTCATAAAGTGCGTTTATTTCGAGTCTTTAAAGTTGAATCTTTCATGACTCCAAAAAGGATAAAACTTGAGAAAAACGATCATGTTTATGCACTTTTATCTTTTTCTTAATGGGATATAAAAGTTATAACTGATTTAATATTGAAGTAATAAAACCAATATAAATTGATGACAGATATTTATTATTCTCTAAAAGCTCGGAAAATTGAGAGTTGCCTTTTGACAATGTAAATCATAGCAACGGCCTTTTTCTCATCTTTGGAAATACAAAATTTATTTTTAATTTAAAATTGATTTAAGGCTTGAATTATGAAACCACTTTTTTTTCTTTTTATTAATCTTCATAACTAAAAGTCAGGATTTTCAATGCATATATCACCCATTTCCTCACACAGCAATAATGAATAGTGAAACTCTGTAGATTTGTGTCTCTATGAATTAGAGGTCAGCATGCTAATCTTCTAGATTATTAATGGTGAAATTAACCAGACTTTACTTTTCTCAGTATCAAAATTTCACATCTGACTACTCAAGTAAATGTGCATAAATAACTAAAAGCAATATCTCATCTACTGAACGTCGTCGGGGTTGCCTAAAGTCGGTATCAGCCAGACATCGAGGGAGTCTATTCCCTTTTCACTAGCGCTAGACTAAGAAGATTGTTTTCGGCGTCTGAGGTGGAGCGCAACACCTACTATCAGCTTCTCACTTTACCGCACAGATCCTTGTGCTACTCATATTGTTGTATACCCTTTCTTTACTTCTATTATTCTTCTGTTCATCTTACGTTCTTCTTCTAGCGTCTGGACATCTATTTCTCTGTTCTTGCTGGTTGGTCGTCTTTGATTTATTTCTTCTTCTAGGTCAGTCTTGTTGCCAAGACATTCATCAACCAAAACCATATTATTTATTTAAACCTTTATTTACTTAACTAAACATATTTCTCTAACTAAACACAGCGCGCGTGTGCAGTGAGTCCTAGCTAAAGCAGATAGGCCTTATCTGCCTGACGTACAAGCTGAAACTGAGAGCCAACCAGGTCCCAAGTGACTTCACGTATTTCGCGGGCTTTCTGTAATATTCCATGGAAAATCTCGCCCGTGATATGAAAAGGGGCCATACCTTCAGGGGGGTTGACAATAATCTATGCATAGATTATGTAACAATATGCTGAGTTGGCGAAGGCCAGTATCGAACCCAGAACCTTGTGGTTCCTAGTCCGACGCTCTACCGACTGAGCTAAACCGGTCCCGCATGTGAAAGCATGAGATGTTATTGACAGGTTAAAGACCATATGAAAATATGATCTGTGATGAAACAGGAATTCTTTCAAGTTTTAGCCGTGTCAGTACTACTGTATGGCTGCTCATAGAAAAAGCTAGATGAGAACTATATAAGATGTTGCGTGCTGTTCTGAATAAATCCTGGAAGCTGTACACCTATAAAACGGCAACTGTATGGCCACTTACTTCCCATTTCACAAACCATCTAAGTAAGACGAGTAGTAAGGGCAAACTTATGAGAGATGTTCTAATGACACACCAGTGTTGATCGACCAACAAAAAACTTATTCATCTACTCAGTGCTTAGTGAGGACACATCGTGCCATCTAGAGTACTGACCACGAGTGATGTCCAATAGGTATGAATGGCAAGGGTCAATGGATCCGTGCTGTCAGCATGCTATCGTTACACAATTATTAGATACCTAATATTTATGTGCAATAGTGTAGAAATCAAAATGGCCGTTATAAGCTGCAGCCCATGGCCTTGAAGGATTTGAATTACAAGGCTTGACCTATCCTGATCCTTCCTTCTGGTGGATACCGTGAGAATCGTTAGAGAGGACCCTCTCTTCCGGTTTAGATAGTAATTAAGTTTCAGTCAGTTAGAGACTAGCAGCCGAGCTCGACGGAAGGGTAAGTTGCGTTACACGCGCACCCGTCTTAATCTGCGCAGATGTCTGGTTGGGGATTTAAAAATAAAGTAAGATCAAAGCAAATCGGAGTCTTGTGTTATTACCTCTAAAAACTAACAATGACACAGGGCTTCTGATAAAGAGAAATCCCCAATAGAAGACCAGACCCGAAGTCCCCAAGAAAGTCCAGATCTTAGAAGATTCCAGACCAGGACAAGATGTTATAAGATTCCAAAGACGGCCAGAAGAATAGAGTAAGAAAGAAGTAAGTAAAGAAGTAAAGAAGAAGGGTATGCAACACTATGATGATGAATTCACCCTGATATTTGAATCATGGCATGTATTTATTAACACTCAGTCGTAGTGGATGGTGACAAGTCCTTTTTGTATAGATGCCAACTTTCTGTTTGCATCCAAACTTCCTAAATCCAAGTCTTGTTCCAGATTAATGTTTTCTTTTTTTTAATGTACAATCTTGGACAGATACGAAAATGTGGCCCCAAGGCTATGCGTGAGGTCAAATTTTAATGGAAAATAGATTTGATGGGTATGTACATGTATACTAAATGGAAAGGAAAAATCTGTTTGAATTGAGTGTTTGCTATGACTGAAAAACTGGTTGACAGGTGCTGTCATTTCAATTGAAGAGTTACTAATGGCCGGTTTAAGACTTCATCTATTCGCTTCTTCTAGTTTGTTCAAAATTCTCAAAATAAAAGAAAATAGATTTATATTGCAAGCCATTAATAATGTTTAAGAGCCCCACAAAAAAACAACATTTTGCTAGACTTCATCTGAGGACTATCACATCTGACTTTAGTTGAATGTATTTATTGTATTTATAAAGATAAAAAGTCACTTATCAGTGAATATGGGCACGATGGTTGGGAGGTGCAGAATTCAGGGGATAAGTCAGCGATATAACAAATACAAAGTGCTCAATACGAAGTAGAGCAAATATATTATAAAATGGGTACAAGTGATAACCTACTCGAGTTTCACCATACGGATCTTCAGGGTTAAATCCACTGAATTAATCGAGGTACTGATTAACTGCAGTCGATCACACATGTGTGTTCATTGTATTAGAAAGTTCGTTCGTTGAATGTATTTAGATAGCAGATTCTCTTGTAGACATGTTTATTAAAAACGACTTAAATTATTAGAAGAGAGACTTATAAAAAATAGATAGCCTACATTAAACAAAATCTCTTTTAGCTTGGTTAAGGAATCTTAAGATACATTTGATATAGTAAAACTACACTGCTTACTTACGCGATTGATAGCCATTATATCAACACCACAAACCAACACGATGTCACACCCACCTAAAATTGAATACTGAATCATCCACATCCTCAACAATAAGCAAAGATGGTCGAAAGTACCCATACTCAGACTACACAAACAGACACTTTAGACAGTTTTTAAAATGCCTACAACCACAGTTGTGACATCTCATTCACCAAAAAGAAAAGCTGAATAAAAAGCTAAACACCAAATTCTTGTCTGTCATTTTAAGAAGAACATGCCTTCAATATATATATATATATATATATATATATATATATATATATATATATATAATCTTGGAAGTTTCATAGTTATGTCAGATGAGTCAAATGGTTGAGATCTTGTAATATATATATATATATATATATATATATATATATATATATACTGTTATCATTGTTTGAACCTACTACCAATTCCTACTACCTCCCACTACCAATTCCAACGTTACTACCCGTTGTTTTTAAAAACGAGATACCAGAAACATTCCATCAGTTTCATACCTGAAGATGCCAGATCGACATGCCGAAAGCGCTCATAGTAATGAAACCTTTGGTGGATTGCTACACCAGTTCCACCCTGACATTAAAAAGATGGCCAGAAAATTAGAAAGGATCGAACAAAAACTCGTCCGACACGAATCGTCAGTACAGTTTAACGAAACATATATATATATATATATATATATATATATATATATATATATATATTGTGGGATGGTCACTGTTTCAGCTTTTGCTGGAATGGCGAACCAAAGGCAGTACTATTGGTAGAGTGCTCAATATAAAATAGAGCTGTTATATAATATAGTAAAAAAAAGTATCTATTTATTAGAAACATCTTCACCTGATGATTGTCTCGTGAAACCAATATGGTCGTGAAACCGTTAAACCTATATATATGATGGACTCTCTCGTCGATTTCGACGTATGAGTTCAGACAACCTCTTTCATCTAACCTAATATATATATATATATATATATATATATATATATATATATATAAGATTGTGCATATGGAAGAATAGTCTTCTCAAATGCATGTTCTATATTGAACATGCCAAGCATCATAAACACAAGCCAAGGAAACACTACAAAGACAACATCCAGAATCTTGAATCCCTGAACATTCGTCTTGGCTGAAGAATGCCACTACAACCAATGCAACCATGATGTCCAAAAAACACACCCACAAATCCCAGGGGATAATTTATTTTTCTCCCTCAATTTTCATTTAGTAATAAGCCTTTCTTTACTTATATGCAGTTCATAAAGATATTTGCATAAATTATTCATTTTTTTTATTTATATACATACGGAAATAAAATGTATGTGTAGGTGTGAAGAAAATATTTCTATAAATCCTTTGCAAATATTTTAAGTCTTTAATGGATATTTATAATTGTCCAACTATCAAAAGAAATAGATGTGTGTGTGTATGTGTATGTGTGAGTGTGTGTGTGTATGTGTGTGTGTGTGTGTATGTGTGTGTGTGTGTGTGTGTGTGTGTGTGTGTGTGTATGTAAATATCACTCTGTACAACCTTGTTGAAATATATAATGTGAAAAATAATACATAAAACTTGTATTTTCTCAGGTATCTATTCATTAAAAATTATACGAATTAAACGAATTCCCTGTACATATACTAGACTGAATCAAAAGTTTTGCAATATTTTCGTACATGGTAGTTTGCGGTACATATATTACATAATAGGGCTGGGTTAGCTCAGTCGGTAGAGCGTACGGCTAGAAACCACAAGGTTCTTAGTTCGATACCGTTCCTCACCGACTCAGCGTATGAGTAGCACTGGGATCTGTGCAGTAAAGTAAGAGCAATGGTAGGCGTGGCGCTCTACCCACGCTAAGATAATCTCCTTGGTCTAGCACTAGTGAAAAAGGGATAGACTCCCTCGCTGATTGGCTGATACCGACATTAGGCCACCCCGACGACTTACTTATATTGCATAAAGTAATTCAAGCCATGGTCGGTATCCACTGTGGTTGGTAATATTGTGGTAGTTAATGTGCTGCAACATTATGCATTGCTTCAATCGATATATAAATTGAACACAGTACAGATGAGTGTACAACATAGTCTAACTGGAAAACATATTCTTTACGAGTTCAAAAACATTTGTTGTGCAAAAGGTGAAGGCACAGTTGATCATAGTACAGTAAACCAGATGGTTTAAGACATTTGGCACAGGTTGCAAGTACCACAACTATCAGAAGATCAGTAGGCCAAAAACATTGATTCTAAGCCTGTCCTCCATACCAGGGATCACCAAACTTTTTTCACGGTGAGTCCGATGATTGAAAAGATAACGAGCGTGGAACACATTACTATTGTGTTCAATACTTGCTAGCCAGAACGAAAGCTGTGAAAAAAAGATGTAAAACAAAATTTATCTTTCCATGTTATATTCATGGATGAGTAGCGTAAGATGCACAAAAAACAATTTAACCAACATATTTATTTTCACAACATTATCAAAGAACACAACATTAGCAGAAAAGTTTAGTGAGATTTGTGAAACTGAAGTTTGCCTTTCAAGATATCGTCAATGTTTGGTTTGCAGTAACAAGTGAAATGCTCACACGCACGAAATTTTGTAACTTACCTACAGTAGTGAAGTCCATTAAGCTTAAACATGATATTTAAATTTAAATGGTATCAGAACGTTTCGCGTTCTGTACGTTTTAACAAACAAATTCAAGTACCGTCTGCAGGCCTGATAAAATACCTTCTCGGGCCGATTCGGCCCGCGGGTAGTAGTTTGGTGACCCCTGCTCAAAGCCATAAAGACAAATCCGGTGAGTAGCATTTGAAGAGTATCAGGCGAGCTTGGTATATTACAGTCCAGGATGGTATGTCGCATTCATGATTTTGGTATAAGCATCCGTAACTGCCAAATTGTTCCTTACATTACCAAAATAGAGCCAGACTTCTCTCCCTAGAGTGCATTGAAAGTACCAGTTCCTGTTAGATTACCAGAGTTAAGCAGTGATGATAGAGTGACTACTTGAGCAACAGCAGGTACTGTTAGCAACCTGAATCCTTTGTTTATTGAAATGTCTTGATTCAGCATTAAATGACCCGAAAAGGGTTGTTATGCCATAAAACAAACAACCAACCAACATATATACTTTTAAAATCATCTTTACACCCAGACTTCTTTCCAGCATCAATATTTCTTCATCTTCTAGTAAACACAATTTCTATCATTAAACATTTTCTCTTGACTATTATCAACAATCTATTCGAAAACTGACCAAATCCTTCATTATGTTGTCATTAATAAAAGTTTGATTTGTGTTTCGTGCATAGAATTGGCATCAAAAGAGAAAATGGTTTTAAGGACCTTAGAATTGGTTTTGTTGAAAACCTGCAAAATAAATCTTTCAAGAAAGAAAGAAAAAAAAACAGAAGCCTGACTTTCTATAAAGAATTCCAGATTTTCATGTAAAATGTATGTCTGCATCTTAAATCAGAAAGTCTTAGACTATAAGAATTATTGACATTTTGAATTTGGGTTAAAAGAAAGAAAAGAAAAAAAATAGAAATTTTGACCAAAGAGAAATCATCAGACTGAATAAACAACTGGTAGATCAGATGTCGGGGGGAAACGTTTCCACTCAACCAAATTTATATGGATAAATCAATGCATACAGCTATATTACAGACATAGACATGCACACACACTTACAACTCGATACATACTTTTTGGATAATGTGTGCATATATATATATATATATATATATATATATATATATATATATAATGTACATTGGACTGCCAGATATATATGTGCACATGCATATATATATATATATATATATATATAATATATATATATGTACATTGGACTGCCAGATATATATGTGCACATTCAGGTGTGTTTATGCAAATATATATATATATATATATATATATATATATATATTAATGCACATTGTACTGCCAGATATGTATGTGCACATACATGTGTTTTATATATATACACACACACACACTCACACTCACACACACACACACACACACACACACACACACACACATATATATATATATATATATACAAAAGATGCATGTGTACATATATATCTGGCAGTCCAATGTTGATTAATATTTATTGTTCTGTTTATGTATATTTTATTTTATAATTCTTAATTTGATTTCCTGGAAACAAAACAAATTATGAAATAGTTTTCACTGATCTGCAAATGATGTGAAATTGCATTAAAATCTAAGCAACAAAACAAACTTTTCCTAATTATTGTTTATTAGAAAGTAATAATCTTAATTGAATTTTTTTCTATAAACATTTCTGAATGTCTCTAAGTATTCATCTGTTTGGAATGATGTAAATAAATGAGCCGAATAAAGGATGCATAAAAAGCATTAAAATTTATCTTGAAATATATTTTTCTCTCCCATCCACCCTTACATATCTCTCCTCATTATTTCACAGAACTTTGCTTTTCAAAGTAAGTTTGCTGAAATTTTTGGAATTCTAAATAATTCAAATCTTATAAAACGTTTCCCGGAGAATATTCAGCAGAGCTATTAGCTCAATTTTCTTCTGCTTTAGGGGAAATATATCATTAATTTCAATAATTTAATAAAGTTTGTTTAGGGAATATTTTATGAAGCCAAAATATGCAGCTATTAAGGAAAACTGTTTTGTTTTATTTATTTACTGTTCGATAATAAAAGAAAAATAAGTAAATATCCTGTGTGTTAATAATACCATCATAAAAAAACTAAACTTTAAAATTCAGCATTGTTATTGGGTTCTATGTTTTTTGTGAATGGAAAATTTAATTACACACCTGCTTTCAGGTCAGGTGTTAATTTGCTATACTATCACTCAGCTACTATGTATAACAATTCAAAAGGAATTAGTAGTTATTGATATAGAGCTTCAACCTCTACTTTCATATCACCATCATCTACTTCTTTAACTATGAGACAACATAATTAAATCGAAGGCATAATTGTGGAGCATATTTCTTAACGTAAAGCCCATTGTTTCATTATATAAATATATATTATTCATAATAACTCTAATCAAAACAAAACCAAATAAATAAATTCCAACGTTTTTTTTTGTTTTTTTTTTATAAAACCGCTTTTACACTTCATGACCCATACAGTTATTAGACAGCCATATTCTAGTAAAAACATTCACACAAATCAATTCACATCTATTATTTACATTTTGATCCACACGAAAAAACAACTTCCGGTGAGAAATTTCAATCGCAAACAAGCGTTCCTTAGTAACGATCTCTCTAATACAATGAACACACACGTGTGATCGACTGCAATTAATCAGTACCTCGATTAATTCAGTGGATTTAAACCTGAAGATCCTTATGGTGAAACTCAAGTAGGTTATCTCTTGTACCCATTTTATAATATATATATATATATATATAATCAGAAGTATTATTTCATTGAATGCAGTTAGTTACATCTAAACACTTCTAATGCCATCTCAGGATAAAAGCAGAATTCTTTGATCGACCCAATACCTCTTGATTTATGGTCAAGTTATGCTGAAAGAATTGGTCTTTTGTGAGATTGCTCAAGTTAAGCAATGATAAGTATGTCTTGTGCTTAAATGGGTGACCACTTAGTAAAAGCAGGTACTAAGGGATGACATTTTAATATGACATTTTAAGGAAGTTTTAGTAAAAAAACAACAAAATATTTCATCTTAGAATTTGAATAATTCCTATCAGAATATTTAATGGGAATGAAATGTGTATTTGTTGGAAAAACATCAGACCGCCCTGTCGGCTGGGGCGTTAGAATGCACCGACTGCACCTCTGCAGAGAGGTTAAGACTCCCCCAATGGGGCCACCTGTTGGCCGTGGGTGGCGACCCGTGATGCTTAAGGATAGAGCCCAGGTGGATGAGCAGTTCATGACATGCAATACTCCACTTTGGCCCTATCTTGGGCTAGACGGGTGGTCGGAGAGGCTCCCTCTGATCAATCGGCTGGTCACGTCAAGCCCTAGCACCTATATGATATTCCCAACCCTATTGCCCTTATGGCAAGCCCCAAACCCTTTTTATCATATGGGTGCTAGAAGACGGTGGCTGCAGGTCTACATGTCCTGGGAATGACGTTAAACTCTATCTGATGGTGAGGTTCCAGTTTTGGAGGTTTGGGGAATGTGGAGCACCCCATTCATCACCATTGCTCCCTGGTCCACTCTGACCCGAAGTGGTAGTACCTGTTAGGGTCCCATCTATGGGTTAAATAGAAAAATGTATTTATAAAAAAATTGTATTATCCATTAAGAATTGATTTATTTCAAAACTTTATCGGCATTAAACGACCCACTGAGGTTGATATGCCGTAAAACAAAATAATCAAACAAACAAAAACATGAGAATTATATTTACATTAATATAAAAGATGCAATTTAAATTTTCAATGTCCCTATATCAAATCAATTAAAATCAATTTAGTACTGAAACATTTATTAAATGCATATCGTGTAATTAAGGAATTCGATAAAATGTTGGCTAGAACTGACAATAATTTATTTCACTTATTTATTTTTATAGATTTTTTAAAAATATAAACTTATGCGCATGATGAATTTATTTTCACATGTGCTTTTAACCCTTTCACTCCCACTGGGACACTGATGTTCTAGTCAAGTTTGATTTTCATTTTAACCTTCCTTAGTACTCAAAGAACTTTTGCATATACAAAACTTAAAATAAACCACAAAAAAACTTGGTAGTGAAGGGGTTAAAGATGAAGCTCATCTTTAAAAGACCAGCAGCACAATTTAAAAAAAAAATATTGCGAAACAATTTCTATGTAACCTGGTTGGTTGGTTGGCATCCTTCCGTCTGCGAAAGACGATGCCATAGTGTCCAAATCTTTTTTTAACTACGTAGCCTGAGCGAGTTGATATGGAGGATGTGCTGTTGCCAAAGCAGCAAATCCCCTTTCTCTACTCTGCCTAAGTGTAGCAGTGAAGTTCAACGTTACTCCATCTTAGGGACTCCGGCTCCAGATTCGTTTTCGGGGTTTATTCACCTGGCCTTTTCTTCGGTATGATGTAGAATCGCTCGGCGGTGGTGGTTTTATAACAAACTCCTCCGTGGCCTAGATGTGGATGGTCGTTGCCCCCTCCACACACACCTAGAGCTCGTCCGTCTTATTCTAGCTCCTGTTTTCTTTTTAATTTAACCTGCTAGTAAAAGGGTTAAATGAAAGTCAGTTGCAAACTGAAATCTAAGAAACTTTGATATATTTTTGGACCTAAAAAAGATAAATACCATCAACTCGAATGATACTGTTAATTTGAAGTTTCTTTCTTCCTGAACTTTGGGATGACTTAATGTTTCTTTTCTTTTATGTTAAAAGAAAAACAACAAAAAAAACCCTGTCTTATTGTGTCTTTTATTTTAAAGAATGGTTTTAGCTTTTGTGCTTCTTTTGTAATTCTCCAGTTTGGCTGGCGCCTTTCTCTTAGTAAAAAAATCCTTCAATACATTTTGTTCAATGTTCCTTCTGTTATTCAATGAGTTTAGTCAATTTCTGCAAGAACCTTCAGGGCAGACTTACATGATAGAAATATTTAGTTTTCTTTCTCTTTTACTTCATATCCTTTACTATTTTTATCGTTTTTTTTGTCTAATAAGGCAAATAGTGAATCTGTATTTTTCCATTTTGTCTCATTGTTAATTTGTTACTGGATTACAAAACATTTTTGTTGTGTTTTTCATAAAGTTCAATAAAGCCTGAATTTTTTTCCACAAAAATGTTTGATGGTGATTGAAAGAGTTTCAGACTTTGCTTCTTTAGATGTGAGATCATGTGCTATTTATATTGAATGGGTGGTTTGAAAGTCTTGGCACCACCATTCATGATTTTTAGAGGTGAAATAATTACATGATACAACCAAAAGTTCTCAAAGATATTTTCTTAGAAATAAAACGATTACATAACTTACATTATAATTGAAAAAAATGACAATATGTTTGGTGACAAGAATTTCAAACCACCCTGTACTTTTGGAGTCTGAATTGCATCAAATGAATTTCTAAGAGTTAACCCTTCAATAAGGTATATATCATGTCTATATCTCATAATTACACTAAGTAGTTTCCTTTCCTATTTTTTCCTTGCCCCCAAAACCCTGTGAACTGTGTCAGAGGTAATTATGAAGATCCTCCAACATACCAACAATAGTTGGATAAAATAAAAATCAAAAGCAAAGTTGAATGAAAAGAATGTCATACTGAATAGTAAATATTCTGGTCGGCCAAATTCCTAAAATTAGGACAAACAGAAATATATGACTTTTTCTTTCTTTTTAGTCCCCATTTCTTATCTTTTTTTTTTCTAATTTTTGTTTCATATTTTTCTCTTCATTTTCTCTTTGCGTGGATTTTGTTTCTCATTTTTACCTATTGCTCTTCTTTCTTTCTTTCTTTCTTTTCTTTTTTTTCTTTCTTTCTTTCTTTTTTTTCTTTCTTTCTTTCTTTCTTTCTTTTTTTCTTTTTTTTCTTTTCTTCTCTTTCTTTCTTTCTTTTTTTTTATCTTTCTCTTTCTTTCTTTCTTTCTTCTCTCTTCTCTTTTTTCTCGCTTTTTTTCTTTCTTTCTTTCCGTCTTTCTTTCTTTCTCTTCTTTCTTTCTTTTCTTTCTGCTTCTTTCCTTTCCTTATTTCTTGCTCACCTTTCTTTTTCTTTCTTCTTTCTTCTCTCTCTCTTCCTTTCTCCTCTACTCCCTTTTCTCAATCTCTCTCTTTCTCTCTCTTCTTTTTTTCCTCTTCTTTCTTTCTTTCTCTTCTTTCTTTTTTTCTCTCTCTCTTTTTCGCTCTCTCCCTTTCTTTCTTTCTTTCTTTCTTTCTCGCTCTCCTCTTTCTCTCTTTCTTTCTTTCTCTCTTTCCTTTAGATTCCTGTAGAAAAAAAAAAGATTGAAGAAATTCTTATTACTTTCATATTTAACTTGCATAAAAAACAGTTTGATTAATGGCCATCATTATTTCTCTATTCCTAAAATGTCTTTTGTCATTTTTTCTATTGTTTGTTATTTTCTTTTTTGCTTGTTTGTTTTTTTTAATTCAAATATGTCAATAAACTTGTAATTAAGCATTAATTATGTTCAGGGAAAAGAGCAACTGAATTGGCTTTTATGACAAATCTATGTTTCTATATAATGATAATAATGATAACAATGAATTCTGTGCAAGCTGCTGCTGATACTTTGTAATTTAATGAACTCTTTTTTGCATGAAGAAAGAAAAAGCGATTGCCTAAAGATAATAATTTGATTATCATGTCAGATTGAACAGTAATGAACTAATGAAGATTTTTGTGGAAACGAACAAAATAGATTCATGCATAAAATTAAGTAATAAGAAGAGGCTTCTTCGCTTTATTTATCTAATTGTTTTGCCATCATAAATTTTATCTTTCAAGGTAAAAGATTTTCTATAAAAAGAAAACTAAAACAGACGAAGTTAAATGTAGATTTTAAAGAAAAAAAATCATTAAAATTTCTGGCGGGAGACTGGGGATCAACAAAAAGCGAACAAGATCCTATATATATATATATTAAAGTCATACCTAATTTGTTAATTAATTAATTATAATCAAATGAATTAGGCGTGCATATCGGTTTAAATGTAACGCGTAAACAAATCGAGAAAAAGTCGATCTCTATATGTACATTTCAGCCCATTAGGCCTCATCAGCAGAGCTATAACAGGGCAGTGCTTTGTGTGCGATTCGAACCCTACCTGTCAGGTTGACAGGCGGACATTCTAACCACTACACTAGCTGGCTTCCCCAGAATCTCTCGTTTATTTTAAACTGATATGTATATCGCACTTTTTGGGTGACTTATGGCACGACAGTATGAAGTGGTCAAACGATGTGTTTGAAATGGCGAAGGCCGACAATTTTTAGGGAGATTATGTGCTTAATTAAAGTCATACGTCTCTATATATATATATATATATATATATATATATATATATGTGTGTGTGTGTGTGTGTGTGTGTGTATGTGTGTGTGTGTGTGTGTGTGTGTGTGTTGGTTATGACATCTGAGTCTCATTTCTGCACTCTTTTTAGATGCCTGAGCTAGTTTGTATGGAAGACCAGCAGTTATCCATATCGCAGGGCTCCCTACTTCACGATTCCAATGCTGTCAAAGGAAAGTGCTATAAAACTTGGCATTAGTTTTTAAAAAAGTGTTTCAAAATAAGAATCAAATTTAAAATAAGAAAAGACATTGATTTTTGTACCCACCTTATATACCCCCCCCCACGCACTTTAACAAATAAATTCTTGAGAAAGATGTAACTTGAAAAAAATCCTACTTCTTTTAAGATTCCCATTTTGTGAAAAAGAAAAATTAGAGGAATATCTTCATTCTTATTGATTTGTTCAAAGTGTATTTTCATGTTAAGATGTAGATTGTTTCGGATAATTTTTATAATTGTCCATAATTTTATTTTTTTGTTAAAATCATCTCTTCAATTAAATTTTTCCCCAGTTTTGAATGTTGGAATTTTCCTGCTTTTAAAATTCTTAAGAGTCTGAACGTTTCGTTTAGCCTAAATAACAAAGTTTAACAAATACATTTCTATTTATTTATTCATAAACATCAAGCAGCTTTCTACATGGAGGAAATAAACATTTACTTTTAGAAATGGCAAAATCTATCATTCATTCATAAATATCACCATCAAAACGTATCAATAGCAAGGATTCCCTTGATTCTTTTTTGCAATCCATCCCTACTGGCTATGCCTTGCTCTACGAATAAAATAACTCAAGATAGATTGACATGCCATTAAAATCAATCAATAAAAATTAAGTTATAAATAATAAGTTAAGCAGAGTGAATAGATGTTACACCGATTCTATGGATTTTGATCCTTGGTAGCCTGTACAGATCCTCTGAGCCGGGGTAGTCTGTACAGATCCTCTGATCCGAGGTAGTCTGTAAAGATCCTCGGATCCGGGGTAGTCTGTACAGATCCTCTGATCCTCGGTAGTCTGCACAGATCTTTGATCCGGGGTAGTCTGTACGATCCTCTGATCCGAGGTAGTCTGTAAAGATCCTCTGATCCGAGGTGCATAGATCCTCGATCCGGGGTAGTCGGGAATCCTCGGATCTCGGTAGTCTGCACAGATCCTTTGATCCGGGTAGTCTGGATCCGATCCTCGGTAGTCTGCACAGATCCTTTGATCGGGGTAGTCTGTACAGATCCTCTGATCCGAGGTAGTCTGTAAAGATCCTCTGATCCGGGTAGTCCGTACAGATCCTCTGATCCGAGGTAGTCTGCATAGATCCTCGGATCCGGGGTAGTCGGTAAAGATCCTCTGATCCGAGGTAGTCTGTACAGACCTCTGATCCGGGGTAGTCTGTAAAGATCCTCTGATCCGGGTAGTCTGTACAGATCCTCTGATCCGAGTTAGAGTGTGCAGATCCTCTGATCAAGTGATGATGCATATGTAAATAATTCGATAAGTGATATATAATTTGTTTCTATAATCTTTTTCATAAAACTTCAATGAGAGTTTTGAATATATAAGTAAAAATGTAATTTTGTAAAATTGCCAAGGGAAAGGTATGAACTGTTTTATGAATATAATAAACAAATTTAACTGTATAGATGTCGGCATGGACAGAATAATTTGGCTCAGTCAGCTTTTGATTCAATCACACTCAATAGAGAATCAAGCGAGAATTAGATCTACCATTTAATTTCTTGCATGTCAAACCTGCTCTAGCTTCATTTTATGGCAGGTGCTCATATCCAGATGAATAAATACACAAAGAGATTGTTTCTAAATGCAATGTTTGTTTGTTCTTAGGGTTGTTTGTTTTCCTTTTTATCCGACTGACAAAGGATGAATTTTTCCTTTGTACCAGGGCATTTTTCTCCCCAGGGAAGAAAATGCGGTTGGAGTATATAATGTCTGTCAATGCCTATCTGATGTGTGACCTCAGTGAATGGTTACTGACCACAATTAGTTATTGTTATTGATTCACTCTGCTCTAAGTGACATTTCTCATCAAGTAATTGACAGAATTCATCAAGTGTCTGTCTTTATAGGACATTGTTCGATTCTCTGTTTGTTCAAATTAACAATTTTCATTTTCTTTTTTTTTTCTCTCTTCATTTTGTTGGTTCAATGTAATCATTTCTGAACCGTTCAAAGAGAAAAGGCTGAACTTATTAGAAGAATTGCATTTGAGACCTTCTATTCAATTGTTGACGGACGGCTCAAAGAACCGGCTCAAAGTCAACAATTTTGTATGTTCAGTTTAGAGTTATTAATCTAAAAAGTCTGTTATAAATTCTTTGCTTTACGCCTTTCCATCTCAACTGTATATGAATTTTGAATAATAGATGACATACTTGAAGACTTTCTTTATATTTCTCTAAAATAATTAGTGAACAGAAACGGTAAATTAACCTGACGAGAATGCATATAAATGTAGATTAATGAAACTCCTTGTACTCTCATGTTTGGTGTAAATGGGATCATCCCATTTACCATCAATCCTGGATGACATAAAAAAAGAAAGATTTACGATACTATTATAGTATGTGGCCTATCTTTTGAATGTGACCTACGAAATCATATCTCTCTCATCGAATGTGGCCTACCATAAAAAAAGCATATTATAAGGTTATAATAATAA
>CM042167.1:45130745-45170745 GCA_023376005.1 Doryteuthis pealeii
AATTCCGTCCCTGAAAATGTTCGCATTCAAAGTATTATTTTATGTTTAAAAGATAAACCATCAAAGCTATTGTTGGGAGCGTGTGGTGTAATGGTTACCGTAGTAGGAAATGGTGACAGCGAGACAAGACAGATTTTTGCATTTCACACAGCGCTAATACATTGAGAAAGGTACGAACCCAACTATTCTCCCTCTAGATGAATAGTAGGGCAGACGGAGCACTTTAACCTTGATATGGCAACTGATTTAGGAGAAGGAAAATCTTAATTCAATCCAAAGAGCTTCTCTTCTCATTAGTGAAAACTACTTTGAAAGATTCTCCACTCGTTCTTACTCCGATTATCGTAAGTGCTTACTTGACATAGATGCATATTTATGAGGCTTTGAATTCGGTAAATTATTTTCTCTTAAATTTAAAATGTATTTTGTTAAATTAAAAAAATGAAATGTCCGTACTTTCCGATATAGCATGGCTTCCTGATATTCTTTAGCAATTAAATCTCAAAATATGGTTATTAAAAGGAATTCAAATTGAGAATTTAATAGCAGTTAAAATGTCTGCTTAAATAAGTTAATGAGAAATAACCGCCTTCCATTTACCAAAACTATAATGGAAAATATTTTAGACTTATTTTTTATGCTTATCCTAACTTTTACATTGAAATCACTTATCTTTAATTATGTAGACATTCGATAGATTCAATGGTGGCTCGTGACATTAATTCGTGGGGGTGCTGCTTCAGAAATATATATATATATATATATATATATATATATGTGTGTGTGTGTGTGTGTGAGTGTGTATGTGTGTGTATGTATATATATATATATATATATATATATATATATATATATATATATATGTACACACATACATACATATTCAATTAAAGCTACGAATATACGTCATTGTTTCTTATTATTGGCTGCAGGGGGCACTGCAGTTTCACAGTGCCAATAGACGAGCTGCCACTGGGTAGATTACAAACACTTCAATAAGTTGCAATAATTTATCAAATGTAGTAGTACTTCATTATCAACTCATTATGTTCCAAGAATCCCTCCACCCACACACATACACTCGACACTCCCTCCGAGGATGGTGAAATCTGAAACCATGGATACAATTTATGTCTAATATTTTTAATTGAGAAATCAACACTGGACATTTTTAAGATCATCTTTCTTATTTCTGCTCGAAAGACAGAAGCTCAAAATATTTTAGCACTGTGATAATAATTCAGACTATTTTATTGTTCAGCTCACTTGATGACAAACGTTAAACCACATTTAATGGCGATGTTTCAATTCTGGAGCCTCTGGGAGTGTGAAGTACCACTTCATCGCCATTACTCCCAGGTCCACTCTGTCCTGGAGTGGTAGTATATGTTAGATTCTTATCTATGGATTAATTTTTTTAATTGAATACCCACCAAGAAAGAATAAAACAAGACGTCTTCGGTATAAAATAACCGAACAAGAGTTGACGTCGTAAAACTCAACCATACTTGCGCCTCTGCAGAGGGGTAAGACTCCCCCAATGGGGCCACCTGTTGGCCGTGGGTGGCGACCCGTGATGCTTAAGGATAGAGCCCAGGTGGATGAGCAGTTCATGACATGTAATACTCCACTTTGGCCCTATCTTGGGCTAGACGGGCGGTCGTAGAGGTCTCCTCCGATCAATCGGCTGGTCACGTCAAGCCCTAGCACCTATATGATTTTCCCAACCCTGTTGCCCTTATGGCAAGCCCAACCCCTTTTTATCATATGGGTTCTAGAAGGCGGTTAAACTCTATCTGATGGTGAGGTTCCAGTTTTGGAGGTCTGGGGAATGTGGAGCACCCTTTCATCACCATTGCTCCCTGGTCCACTCTGACCCGGAGTGGTAGTACCTGTTAGGGTCCCCTATTTGGGTTAAATAGAAAAATGTATTATAAAAAAATTGTATTATCCATTAAAAATTGATTTATTTCAAAACTTTAACGGCATTAAATGACTCACTGAGGTTGATATGCCGTAAAACAAAACAAACCAAACCAAATCAATCCCCTCCATCAAGGAAAGGTGCCAATGAAGAAGGCTCCTTTTTTCTAGGTAAAGGATGAAGAGAAGCATCTCTATTTCTGACAAAAAGAGCGGTTTATCAACACCAATTTTCGCTCTTTTTATTACTCCAAATTTAAAATTGCTCAATAAGCAATTTAATTATCACAGCCATTTCTTGACATGACTTAGATAAGTCAATCTTCAGCTTATCTTTATTGTGTCAACAGAAAAAAACAACATATATCTTTATTCTCTCCCCGTATTTAATCTTTAACCCGTGTTAGTTAGTGTCCTGTGTATGACGTTAAACTGCATCTAATGGTGAAGTTCCAATTCTGGAGCTCCGGGGAGTAGGGAGTACCTCTTCATCACCATTACTCTCAGGGTTCACCCTAACCGGGAGTGGCAGAAACTGCTAGGTCAACTATGGATTAAGTTAAAAAAAACATGAGTTTAAAAAGATGTTTTAAAAAATCGAGTACCCACCAAAAATTAATAAGACAAAACATCTTCGGCATAAAATAAGCCAACAAGGATTGACATGACATAAAAACTAACCAACCAACCAACCAACCAACCAACCAATCAACGAATCAGCCAATCATGTTTGTTAAAGTTTGGTAAAGCCGAATTTGATGCTTTTTGTGGTCGTTCTTTTGTAGTTATGAAGAGTTTATAACTTAAAACCCTTTTTGGGTGACAATTTTGGTATATTTTATGGTTAATATAAGGTAAGGGAGAAGAAAAGCTGAATTTTGATTATCTTTAGGTTTGAAATACAATCTCTTGTGTAGTAATGATATCACTCACCGGATTGTTAATTAAAAAAAACAACTTCCAGCTCCTCTTATTCCTGACTCCAATTATTATCTTTTCTATCCCTTAAAAACAATTTGCAAGAAACATTAGATCATCTGCGTAGTCCGCACCAGTAATAGTTTTTACTGGATGTTGTCTGCTTCTTTTTTTTTAAATGTAATAAAACCATTTTCTTTGCTGTTGTAATGTCATTCAAACTTTATTTCCATGATTAAAAATCAAAATGGGAATCTTATTCTTTATTGAAACTAGAAAAATAAAAAACACCCTCCGGGCGATGTAAAAGTAGATTTTTTCAACATATTGCCTGAGGGATGAGAGTTAAAAATTCAATGTTAGCGAGTTTGTACCCTAAGTAAGTAAAATCATCAAATTCATTAAAGGGTTAAAAATAAAACAATTTGAAACGTAGACTTTAAATATGTATTAAAATAAAACAAACTATATATAGATATATAATACCAGTCATGTATTTATTAAAACTTGTTTTAAAAAACAATGAGGACTGTCTAACATTGAATTCTCAAATTTTGAATGTATTTATTCTACGTTATGACGTTTTAGGTAGTGTGACGTAATCAGTGACGTCGTTTTTGTTACAGACAAAAACCAGAAGCGAATCTCCATCATTAATAGATATAACATTTGAGCATTGGCTGTAAATTTTCTGACAACTGAAGCAATTTAGAAAATTGGCTTCATACTAATAATACAAGTAAATATAAAGAGAGTTAAGTTATGATGCGAAAGTTACAGGTTATTCCAAAGATTGCAATTTGGAAAATACTAGCATTTTGATTGTTGTGGCTCGTCAGTTTCTCTCGGTGCCAACAAAAGTGGATGATCGACCTTTCATCACCCAACTTCACTATGATTTCTATTTTGGCAAATGGACTGTTTATCTTGAATGATTTCTGGTTGGTGTTGTCAAACTTTGATGAGGATGCCAACTATCAGTTAACCCTAACCATCCTTCAAGCAAACATCTGACATTAAAATGGTCAAGATTAATGGACAAGGAGGAAGGTGAAGTGAGAAATGGGACTCAATGCTGGTAATGTCTAAATTGGTCAGAAACAAACATTAACAACGAAAGGGTATAAGGTCTGAGATCTCTCTAGGCCTCTCATCCCACTTATGAGCGCTGGACACAAGGTTTCGTTTTAACGTGGGCGCATAAAAATTGCGTCGATCCCGTCGACATTCCCACTCAAGGGGGCGCCTCGGGTACTGGGAAATAAACCTAGCCCTGACCCTTTAAATCAAGTGGGCAGGTATTGCCTGGAGGGATTCTCCCCTGGGATCGACACTATTAATTTATATAACGATCCAGTGGCCGAAGCTCACTGGACCACCGAAGGTCGGGTACCTACAAAATGAAATGATAATTTTACATCTGCATATTTGATTATGACTATAAAACTCACTTCTATAAATATTATATATATATATATATATATATATATATATATATATATATATATTGTGGATGAAATGGGGGGTATATTTCTAAGAAGACAGTGTTCAATATCATTGATAGATCGTTTATATTTGAGTTAAGGTAGCGTGAACATAGAGTCAACACCTGGTTACTGACAGTTTCTCGTCCAAGCGATCTTCAGTCTGGGTCTGAAGATCGCATAGGTTAGAAACTATCAGTAACCAGGTGTTGACTGTCCATGCTACCTTAACTCAAATATATATATATATATATATATATATATATATATAATATATATAATGACCTACAATAGTCTATAAATAAGTATATCTCTAACATTTTTTATTTAGAAAAATCTAAATAAAAAAATCCTCATTATCATCAGGTTGTGCTGTTAGCATAGTTTTCCATGACTATCCTTAACCAACCATCCCTATCAGTTATCGCCCCTGGCAAGTCTTCTGCACGGCATCCAGAAAATGCACAGATCTGATGTAAGTCTTTGCTGATCGGCCCACAGTGGTGTGTCCATGTGTAGAAGATTGTTCGAAGAAGAACGTCACTTATGAGTTCGTCCTTGCTTCTCCGACAGTGACCAGCATGCCTTGTTCAACTCACCTGGACGGGCTGTGCTATAGAAAACCAGGTTTTTATTTCTAGTGTATTCAAAAATATTCAAAACGAATATTATTATGTATTATTTATAATCAAACTCTACAGCATTGAAACTTGGCTACAAAGAAGAAAATTTATTATATATATATAATATATATATATATATATATATATATATATATATATAAGTAATTGACTTATTTTGGCTAGTTCAGTACCATAGAATGTGGTAATAAATATCACCTAATGACATTTGTTTTGATCTATAATTTTCCACTAAAAATAAAATCCTGACATTTATTTGCTTAGAAAAAAACTTTTTATAAAAACTTGTTAAGTGTTCACTTATTCATGAGTAATACTGTAATTATATAAATGTAATAAGGTAGGAGAATTTATTTCTTCTATACATACTACCCTGTTGGTGGGAGTGACTGCATTCTGTAGACAGTGGTAAACTTACACTAAAATGCTGTGTCCTTGGTATGACACTAAACTTCCTATCATGGAACTTTGAGGTGTGTTCAGTACTCCTCTATTGTCATTACTCTAAGGTCCATTTTAGATCCCATCTATAGGTTAAATAGATGTTTGAAAATTATCTTTATTGGTTTGTTTGTTTTACGGCATATCAACCTCAGTGGGCCATTTAATGCCGATAAAGTTTTGAAATAAATCAATTCTTAATGGATAATACAATTTTTTTATAAATACATTTTTCTATTTAACCCATAGATGGGACCCAAACAGATACTACCACTCCGGGTCAGAGTGGACCAGGGAGCAATGGTGATGAAGGGGTGCTCCACATTCTCCAAACCTCTGGAACTGGAACCTCACCATCAGATAGAGTTTAACGTCATTCCCAGGACATGTAGACCCGCAGCCACCGCCTTCTAGCACCCATATGATAAAAAGGGGTTGGGGCTTGCCATAAGGGCAATAGGGTTGGGAAAATCATATAGGTGCTAGGGCTTGACGTGACCAGCCGATTGATCGGAGGGGGCCTCTCCGACCGCCCGTCTAGCCCAAGATAGGGCCGAAGTGGAGTATTGCAAGTCATGGACTGCTCAACCACCTGGGCTCTATCCTTAAGCATCACGGGTCGCCACCCACGGCCAACAGGTGGCCCCATTGGGGGAGTCTTACCCCTCTGCAGAGGTGCAGTCGGTGCATTCTAACGCCCCATCGACAGGGTGGTATCTTTATTGGATAAGAATGCTTGAAATCATACAACTGTGAACGAACAAATTATTGATTTTCTCACACACACTCCATCTTTCTCACTTGCTCTTTTCATTTAAGGGATAAACAAAAATTACACATTGTATTTATCAAAATATTCTCACGTATATTGACATTTTCATATGAAGATTGTGTGTTTATATATGCATATAAATATGTTTTATTTGTAAATACATTTACACATATTGTGTGAGGGAGCATGCAGATATTTCCATAATATTTTACGTTGTTTTTTGGAGTTCAAACATCTACACTTTCTACTTGAAGATCTGCTTTCTTTTTCTAAATGAAATATCAATGTTTTTTTTTTTTCCTCGACTGAAATCAACAGGAGAAAAAAATCTACAAAAGTTAAAGATTCAAATGTACTGAATGACATTTTAACGATTCAATATCTTTTTTTTTTTTTAAATTCCAAGATTTCGACTGAAGAAATAAAAAAAATCGTTTTCCCTCCATTTCTGTTATTTATCAAAAATATTTATATTCTTTTTTTTTCTGTATATTTTTACTCCAAATATTTCTTCATATGTTTTTATCCTTCACTTTGCACTCATTTAACTTCTATCCCACCCATCTCATCTTACCTCACCCATCTCATCTTACCTCACCCAACCCATTAAAAATGCATTATTAAAATTATGACACCCTGTTTAAATGAATTTGTAAATCATTGATACAGGAACTATTATATAAGATAATATATTGTTTCATTAAAGTTCCAATAAAAATGCAGCCATTTTAGGATCAACAGAAATTTATTTCCATCTCTCTTGACTTATCAGTATTCATTTATAAATGGTATGAGATGCATAAAAAATTGAATATTCAGATTTTTTAGCTCGTTTAAACGAGCCATTACAGACTGGAACTCCAGATGGATCAGTAAGACCGATATCCAATTTAGGTTTGCGTGGTTGAAGAAAAAGTGTGTGGGGGGATGCTGCAGCCCAGTGGAGGGATTGAACTTAAAACCTTCAGTTTCAGTAAGGACTTGTATAGATTTGTCACCTCTCTTATTTAGAATGGTTTGGCCAGTGTAGAAGTATGGGGTTGTCCAAAAGTCAGGTCATCCATACATATTGTTTTAAATTTCATTATTTTTTCTTTTATGATATATAAGTTATGTATATAATTATTTCATCACCTAAAAAGAATCTTTCAAACTTAAAATATTTTCTAGAATTTCGGGTTGTATTATGCAATTTTACCTCTAAGGAGATGTAGTGGGCGATGGGACTTTTGGATCACCTGTATAAAAGCCAGGGTAGTTTCTCTCCATGCAGAACATTTTTTCTTGTTGTCTGGAGAACCTTTGCCAATTGCTGAGATTAAAATAAAGATTTGGTGAAAAACCTTAACAGAATGATTTGATTGTTTGAGAATTTCTTTTTCATTTATAAGAGGGTTGTAAGTTGTATTTCTTTTAATAAACATGTGAGGATTTGCAAAAGAAAAGTTTTTTTTTATCAGTTTTATGAAACAGGTGTTATGTAAAGATTAAAGAAAAGAAAAATGTCTGATTTTCTTTTCTCTACAAGTTTCCAATCTGTGGAATTTTGAAATGAATCTCATGAAATGTGTTCTCAATGGGTTGAATGAAAAGATCCACATTTCTACTTCTGAAGGAATGGTCACTCTCTCTCTCTCTCTCTCTCTCTCTCTCTCTCTCTCTCTCTCTCTCTCTCTCTCTCTCTCTCTCTCTCTCTCTCTCTTTCAACTTATACAATATCTTGAAATAAACCATTGGAAAGATAGAGAAACAAAAAAAAAAAAACAAAACAACAAAAAAAACACATTTCTACTTTAAATGCTTCTGAAGGAATGGTCCCCCCTCTCTCTCTCTCCCTCTCTCTCTCTCTCTCGCTCTTTCTCTCTCAACTTACACAATATCCTGAAATAAATCATAGAGAAACAATTTGATGAGTTAGAAAACAAAACTAATCACATAAAATGATGTGTAAGTATTAATCTATTGTCTACTTTCTTTCTGAGTGAAAAACGACTTGAAAAATAGAGGGAAAGGCAAAATGTCAAAGAAGGGGAGGAGGGTGTTAGAAAGAGTAAAGGAGGAAGAGAAGAAAATAAGTTGTAGGAGGAGAGGAGATAGGAAAAGGAAGAACAAATATGAGGGGTTGACAAATATAAGATGGGGAGGAGGCTGAGATTAAGCAAAAGAAAGGATGGGAAAATGAAAGAAAAAAGAAAATATCCGGGGTAGAGGGGAAAGAACAGGTGGGGAGGGGGAAAATAATGAAAAAATAATAAAACAAACAATGAAAGGATGAAAGAAAATAAAGAAAAATAAGTTTTAAAAATTGAGAAAGTAAAAACGAAATAACTTGTAGAGGAAAAAAATTAAAAATGAAAAAGGAAAAGAGAAAAATACTCCAAAGTTGAGAGATAGGAAAAAGAATGATACGTAGCGGAGGAGGGAAATGAAGGAAAAAAAAGGGAGGAAGGGGTGAAAAAGAAATAAAGAAAAATAAGTTTTAAAAATTGAGAAAGTAAAAACGAAATAACATAAAGAGGAAAAAAAATGAAGAAGGAAAAGCAACTAATCGGAAAAAGGAAAAGAGAGAAAACTCCAAAAGGAAAAAAAAAACCTAAAATGTTCCAATTGATTTGTTGGGACACCAGACTATTTATTGGTCAGACTGATCCTCTTGATTCTGCTTAGCAATGACAATTGCATTTGCAGACAAACGAGAAATCAAAGTGTATTCGTCAAACAATTCTTCTATGCAACATAAACACGGAAAAAAGAAAAAAGAAAATAATTTGAAGTTATTTCGACATGAGCTTTATTATTCTTTATGTTTGTATTTATTAAGCTTCACTTATTCTTGAACGACTGAACACACATGAAGAGCATTGTAAACGTATTACATTGCAAATTTATTATTTCGATAGAAAAACAAGTATCGCTTGATTTTATGTGAATTTTAAAGATGTAGAGATGTTACTATTATACATTTATTCTTTCAGACCAATTCTGGCAGATTGAAAGCTAAAAGAATTTCTTTTGAAAATTACACAAACCACTGCATGTATTTAACCAACCTATCCGCTTTGAGCAGGATGTGACACAAGAGCAATTTTAATCTATTTTGAATTTATAGTTTTATTTCTTCTATACTGGATGTACATATGTGTGAATTCAAAAGATGTAGAGTTGTTACTATTATTAAGTCGTCGAGGTGGTAGCATAAAGTCGGTATCACCCAGACAGGGGGAGTCTGTCCCCTTTTCACTAGTGCTAGACCAAGGAGATTGTTTTGGCATCTGAAGTGGAGCGCCACACCTACCATCAGCTCCTTCTTTCAGACCAATTCTGGCAGATTGAAAGCTAAAATAATTTTTTTCAAAATTACACAAACCACTGCATGTATTTAACCAACCTATCCGCCTCGAGCAGGATGTGGCACAAGATCAATTTTTAATCTATTTTGAATATATAGTTTTATTTCTTCTATACTGGATGTAGATATGTGAGAATTTAAAGATGTACTGTTGTTACGATTATACATTGAATCTTTCATATCACTGTATAATTGGGTCTAATTATTTTTTTCTTTACATACTGATCAGAATGTTATGTACACGTGTGTTATTGCAATACATATCAGGATAGGCTGAAAAGTTGCTATGATTATATCATATCTGCTATTGTGATGTTTTTATCCATGGATCCAAGACCTGCAACACTCATGGAAGAAGTGTGTGGATTGCAAGATGGACAGTAGAAAAATAAACCTCTTTTGCTCACATTCAATGCATAGAATAAGCCTAGACAGGTTGACATGCTGTTAAAATCAATCCATCAAAATGTCTTGCATTTGAAGATGTTGTAAACAAACACGAAAATAAAAAATTCTCTCTCTTTTCATTTGTTAATCAAATGAATACAATTCCATTTTTAGATTTGTTCTTGATCAACAAGTCTATTTTGAAATATTCAACTTCTATTTCACTATTAATTTACCAATGAGCAAAACATTTTCATTGTGTTTATTTTTCACTTTCTCAGGATTGAAGTTTTCTTTCTTTGGTCCAAAACTTTTTTCTTGTTAAATACATTCAAGCATTTTATACTTGTATCTGAAAGTAAGATCAATTTCACTGCAGGGACTGATGAATAAAGGGTTGGTTTTTTTTTTGGGGGGGGGGATTTTCATCTTTGTCCCCTCAGTTCCATTTTTGGAAGATCAGTTGATCAAAAGGATGTTAAAGGGCATTATTATATAATCTGCTTCTTCGTCTTCTAACCATCTTGTCGTCATTGCTGGTTGTGCTGGGATCTCTTCAGGGTTCTTCTTCATAGTCTAGACTTGTCTCTGGTGTTGGATCTTTCTTTGTTTCTATCTTGTTAGTTCTTCTTAAAATCAAAAATATGGAGGCTTTTATTACTCCCACCCACCACTACTAATATTTTAACTGTCGTGTAGAGAAAAATTCAGTGGATGCAGTTACATGTTCAAAGCCAAGGCTCTCAGATGTGAAATACTGTCTGTAAAACCTACCTGAAATCATTGTACCTTTCCAGGACTCTCATCAGTTAAACATTACCATATTACAAAAGGAATAGACTAACTTATTTACTATGTAACAATGATACACAAATTAAGGGATAACAAATTGGGAACAAAGCTCTTCACACTAGAACTTGTAACCAAATGTAATTTCTATTCATTCCCAAAGAAATTAATTAAATATTAAATTACAAAATGTAACTAATTCACAAGTGCTTGATTAAATTTATCAGAAAAGAACCAGTAAACAATAAAAGCAAATACACCTTTTAATTCTTGAATTATTTTTCAGTATCTTTAACTCTCCACAGTTAAACATTAAATTTTAAATCATTATTATATAATCTGCTTCTTCTTCTTCTTCTTCTTCTTCTTCTTCTAATCATCTTGTCTTCATTGCTGGTTGTGCTGGGATTTTTCAGTGTTCTTCATAGTTTAGAGTTGTCTCTTTCTTCGTTTCTATCCTTGTTAGTTCTTCTTAAAATCAAGAATATGGAGACTTTTATTACTCCCCCCACCCCACTAATATTTTAACTGTCATGTAGAGGAAAATTCAGTGGATGCAATTACATGTTCAAATCCAAGACTCTCAGATGTGAAAGACTGTCAAACCTATCTGAAATCACTGTATCTTCCAGGACTCTCCTCACTTAAACATTACCATATTACAAGAGGAATAGACTAACTTATTTATTATGTAACAATGACATACAGGAAATTTAGGAAAAAAAATTGGGAACAAAGATCTTCACACTAGAACTTGTAACCAAATGTAATTTCCATTCATTCCCAAAGAAATTAATTAAATATTAAATTACAAAATGTAACTAATTCACAAGTGCTTGATTAAATTTATGATTTGGTTTGTTTGTTTTGTTTTGTTTTACGGCATATCAACCTCAGTGGGTCATTTAATGCTGATAAAGTTTTGAAATAAATCAATTCTTAATGGATAATACAATTTTGTTTATCAACTCATGTTTTTCTATTCAACCCATAGATGGGACCCTAACAGGTACTACCACTCTGGGTCAGAGTGGACCAGGGAGCAATGGTGATGAATGGGTGATCCACATTCCCCAAACCTCCAAAACTGGAACCTCACCATCAGATAGAGTTTAACGTCATTCCCAGGACATGTAGACCCACAGCCACTGCCTTCTAGCACCCATATATTTGGGGGTTGGGGCTTGCCATAAGGGTAAATTTATGAGAAAAGAACCAGTAAATTAGAAATGCAAATACACCTTTTAATTCTTGAATTATTTTTCAGTATCTTTAACTATCCACAGTTAAACATTAAATTTTAAATCTTAAGCTACATTATATTACAAAGGAATAGGCTAACTTATTTATTATGTAACAATATTACATAGGAAATTAAGAGAAAAATATTAAGATTAAGTAAATTAAGGTTCAACATCAGCCTATCAAACCAAATTTGTACACCTATATCTTTCCATGACTCTCAACTGTTAAATGTTAATTTCTGAATTCTACACTACATTAAAAAAGGAATAGGCTAACCTATCCATGATGTAACAATGATACATAGGAAAATAAGGAAAAAATAAGATTAGGCTACAAAGATCTTTACACTAGAACTTGTAAGCAAATTCAATTTCCATTCATCACCAAATTAAATATCAATTTCTATTCATCATCAAATTGAATATTAAATTACAAAACATAACTAATTTACAAGTGTTTGATTAAATTTATGAGAAAAGAACCAGTAAACTCTAAATAGAAATGCATCATTTAATTCTTGAATGATTTTTTCATAATCTTTATAAAATAATTTGTTTAAAGTATAATTATTTTCTTTTTGGAAAATATTATATGCATTTTAAAACTTGACATTCAATTTCAAGTAGTTTTTTATAGAAGCAATTTGAACAATTAACTAAAAACAAAATTTGGATTATCCTCCTGGTATTGAACCTTTATTGTGATTCCTAGGCAGATGCTCTACCAACTGAGCTAAACCAGCAATAAGATTGAAATAATAATTGGACAACTTTTATTATAAATCTAATAATTTTAACCCATCAGTTGGCCACTACCATCTTGGCTGGGGCTGTAGAATACTAACAATTATATTTACCAATACATATAAAATTAATGAAAGAACTAACATAAAAAATGATTTCTACGAATTTATTAATACATGTGAATAATAATATTAATACAAATCATATATACAAGGTGTGTCATAAAAGTATCGAGATTGAAACTGTATTTACCAAAATAGAAATGAACAATGAAGGGAACGTTATTTTTTCAGAATACAAGGTGTGTCAAAAAGTACAGATTTTAAAGCTGTATTTACCAAGATAGAAATGAACAATTGTCACTGATGCTAAAAGGATCTATACACAATAGAACACTTTAGAGCCAGTAATATCTAATTCTTTTAAATGTATACATAGACTTTGCTTCAAGATTAAAGTCATTTCAATACATTCTTCTTTAAGAAAGATGTCTAGATTTACTTTGCATTTCAACATTGCTCATTCATTTAAAAGATCCATATGTTTTGAATGGGTCATATGTGAACAACCAATCACTATTGGCTATCACACACAATCAGGTATTTTGCTAGGTGTACAATATCTCTCAACTCGTCTTCACGGTCCAGTGATTTTGTCCTCCTCTTATAAAAGAATAATCATAATTGACAAATATGATATATGGTTTTTATAACAGTGAACTCTGTGACCATAAAGGTTGGCCCAAGTGCACAGTCTATGAAAAACTATAAAAAAAACAAAGAAAAAAAACTAAAACAGGATCTTTGCAACAGGTTTTCTTTTCTTTTTCCTTGACTGCATCAGAATAAAACTCCAATCTGATTTTTTAAAAGGTCCAGATATTTACGGTGCATATGAATAACCCAGTTACCTAGATTTTAGCTTTCACTTTCTGATTCTCCACAGATGAAACAGCATGACATTACTTTTTTCCCCTTTTTTCTTTAATAAAAAAACAATAAAAAAGAAACATTAAGAATAATTAATGCTTCACTTGTCACAATCAGTGATGTAAAACGTTTGTATTAATAGAAGTGGAATGTTTATAGAGATAGAAAAGAAATGATGGTATTGCTTAGGATGAGTGACGAACCTTTAGAATAGAATGCTTGAACCTTTTATTTAACCACATGTAGAACAGTTATATAACAAATTACAACAGTTTACATTTTCAGTTATTTTTCAAGCCAGAGCCGCCAGGGTTGAGTGGCCTACAGTCGTGGATGTCTCAGGGTTCTAAGGATTGGGCATTTTAACTTTCTTTGTTTAACATTAATCCAAACAAAATCCTACTATCAAAATCTTTTTTTTTCTCTGACAGAAGAACTTTTGTTTTTAAACACAGTTGTTAGATTCAGTTTCTTATTTGTGGTGTTCATTTTTTCTCTCTCTCCAGAAATTTGTGAAAAAAAAAATGTGAACCAGACTTGCTTTTGAATGACCTCACTGAATGTGAGCATTAGGATTGTGGAAGGGTTGTAATTGATGAATAATGCAGAGACCTGGCCATTGATTAGGGGCTTTTGTTCACACAAAGGAATACATTAGGTACAAATAAGAAATTTAAAACAGTAAGGTTTTTGAGTTGAATGCAAATTGTGAGTGCAAAATATTAAAATGTATGTGTTGAACCCGAATCAAATACCCTTCCTCTTTCAGGAATGTACCTCATACACAGATAGAGATAATATATATATATATATATATATATATATATATATATATATATATTTTTTTTTTTTTTTTTCGCTCGTTTTTATAGTAAAATAGAAGCACCATTTTAAAATATGATATTATTTTTTTTTTTGAAGGCAAAATAATGCAGATTCATGTTGAAAAACATATTTATTGAAGAATTCTTAATTTTCGGAAAAAATCCATCTTCAGAGAATTTATTATAGACTTTATATATATATATATATATATATATATATATATATATATATATATATTCTACTACCTACACATGCACAAAGGTTGCTCTGTAAAGTACCCAATCACTTTGAGTATCTTAAGAAGTGTTTGAGAAACATTGCTGAAACTAGGCAAATAATTAGAAGAGAGCTTATTGCACATGTGTGAATATAATTGTTGTGATGTTAGTCCCAACAGTAAAAAGAAGTCAAGTCGAGATGGGGTAAAATAAGACAAGTGTATTTACAATTAATGGTACATGTACGACTAGCTTGTCGTTAACGGGAACAGTCCTCCTTTCCACTCGGTGTCTCACTATTTATAGTGAGAACCGGTGCATGTTCTCCACTGTAGGAACGGCCGGTACAACAATAATCTCTCCCATTAAAACTTGGACATTAATCTGCACAGTATTTGAATGATTAAGAAGACTTTGATTTTAATGCCATGCTAACCCATATAAGTTTATTCTATTCCTAAAGGTTTGGAAAATTAATGTATATTAAAATTTACAGAACTGGAGTCTTCTGAACAGATGAAGTTTAGTGTCATACCCAAGACACACTTTTTTTTAATGAGAAGGGGTTCTTACCCCCTCTGCGGTGGATACAGTCAGGGTGATTCAATGAATAAATCCAAACAAAATCTTTATACCAAAACTTCAAACTTGGTGGTGGAGGGATTTCATTAAAAGTGATGAGCATTCTGGAAGGGGAAAATATTGAACAAGTAAGGGCTACAACCAAAAGAAAATCACCCATTGACAGTATGTGAATTAAATAATCAGAGCATCATCCCTGTCACTACGTCTTAGCATGTGCTGAGTGTATCCCCTGTGGAGGGATAAGACTCACCCATCAAGGGGTTATCTTGGGTGTGACATTAAACTGTATCTAGTGGTGAGGCTTCCATTCTGGGGATTGTGGAGTACACCTTCATTACCATTACTCCCAGGTCCTCTCTAACACTGAGTAGCAGTACCTGTTAGTCCTATCCAAGTCAAATGAATATATTAAAGATTACACTGGTTTACAAAAAATATTTTCTGTCTGAGGCAAGAATGTGAATAGGTGTTTTTTTTTACTAATTTGGGTGTGCTGAATTCAAATTCATAAACAGTTTTGCTCTATCACCTCTAGTTTTCTGTCTTTTAAATAGTCTCATTTTAGTATATACAGAGTATAGACGTGCTTATTTCAACAGTTGCAGCAGCTTATTACAGATAAAATTGGATAGATAAAGAACATTGACGGAATAAATATACTTTAATGACACAATGTACACAATTCATAGTATCGCAGACAGTTAGAAATGTGTTTTCTTAGATGATCTGCTTACTGCCAGTATACTACTGGCCAGTGCATTACTGGCTGTTGATTGAGACGTGTTGGCTACGCTTAACTGCCAAAATCCATCTTGATATATAGCTATATATATATATATATATATAATGTAATGCTATCACTTGCATTTATTGCATAATAACTAAAAAAGAAGACATAAGACAATATTAGAAATTAACCCTGAATGCATATATGCCTTTATGTACAGTATGTGTACAAAATGTACTGTATGCATATCTAAAAAACTAGAGGTGATGAGTAAAAACGGATTTCTAATCTGAATTCAGCACCCCCAAATTAGGTTAAAACAGCTATTTTTGTGCTTGCCTCGTTTTTTTTGTAATCCAGTGTTATTAATATTCAATAGGGTCATGTGCAAAAAAAATCTTGACAGAACTGAACAAAAAATGCTAATATGAACATTCGATGAATGCCATTCCCTAACCTTTAGGTATAAAATAACCCAATATGGGTTGATAAGCCATTAAAATCAATGGATTTGCTGAAAAGTCTCTAGTTATGTTGAATATATTATTTGGCCATTCTTGACATTACATGCAGGCAAAACCTGACCACTTCAGTCGATAATTTGACTCCCTATGACATATAAGTTTCCTCAAAGGTGAAACCCAAGTTAAGAAGGGAAAAGATTTCAGGCTGGTGACAAGAGGACACTTGACAGCTGATGATCCCCAAAGAGGATATTTCAAAATGTTTTGAAAGATGGAAAGGGTAATAGGATAAATATATATCAAGGAGAGTATTTTGATGGGGACGAAGACTCCATTGCCCTAGGTAGGAATTGTTTATAGGCTGGATACTTTCTGGGCAAAACTTGTTTGTTGTGTATTAATTTTATTATGTAAGAATATATGAACCTCTTAGATAAATTAGGAAATTCATTATGTGTTTATATATATATATATATATATATATATATATATATATATATATAAGCATTTATTTAAAAAAAAATCAACAAATTAAATAAATAATAGCTCTCACAATTTGTGGTTGAGCACTGTATTTTCTTTGTTTCATCACCAAAAAAAATTGTTTTAATATATATATATATATGTATATGTATATATATATATATATATATATATATACCCTCCCCACATACACATTTTTGATTACTTATCTTTGTGAGTTATGCATAGATACCTACATGTATATATTCAGTTCAGTATGTCTGCATGGACTCTCTTTTGCTCACATGTATACATCTTCAATTTTTACCTGCATAATTAGTTAAATTACTTATCCATGAAGGTATATCTACTAATGTACTTAGAAATAATTAGTTTAGTACTTCATAAGATTACAATGATGAGTCATTAAGACTTGAACCCACTTACAAGTGTCTGCAATATGCTATACCAAACACACAACAAATGTAATTGTATTTTATGTGTTATATACTAAGATATATTTCTTTTCCATAATGGTTGATCCATTTAGTGTATAGAATTTATATACAACTATAATAACTAAAACTAGCAGGACCTGTGGATATACCACAGTATGATAATTATATTATTACAACATTTGATATGTTTAATTCAGAGCTATTGCCAAATAGTTCAATATGTAAAAAGTATAATAATCTTGATTCAACACTATCATTCTTTTTTCTTTCTTTCCTTAGTTAAATTATGTTCAATTGAAACAGATTAGCATTGTCGCTTCCACGTGCACAGCCACTCTCTTCCCCTACTTTCATTTTCTTTCTTATTATATTTTTTCTGTGTAGCATGTCCTTTTCCTTTCTTTATAATGAAAACAGAATTGTTTATCATTTAGTTGAGATGACAACACTCATAAGAAATAAGCAGCATCAGATAATCAGAATCTATATTTTTGCATTTCATCTTAGCAATTTGGATGATCTTGTTTTTAACCAGAAGGTGTTGCAAGATAACAGTTGTTCAATTAAGGAACACAAGTACTAATATATAGATTGTATAGAGGTGGTAATATCTCCTCCACAGAGAGCGATGTTTATACACGAATAGCAAAGGTATAGTCGGCCGCAAAAAAATTATCAGTCATATGGAGGTTCAATCTCCCTGACAAGCTGACAGTTCTTCCAGCTGTGGTTATATCAATGCTACTGTATGGCTGCACCACTTGGACCCTAATGAAGCGTCTCAGAATAAGCTAGATGGGAGCTGCACAAAAATGCAGCATGCAGTCTTGAACAAGTCATGGAAACAGCACCCCACAAGGAAGCAGCTGTATGGTCACTTGCCCCCCATCTCACAAACCCTCCAAGTGAGACGGACTAGGCATGCAGGACACTGCTGGAGAAGCAAGGACGAGCTCATAAGCGACGTTCTCCTGTGGAAGCCAACACATAGACATGCAAGTGTGGGGCGCCCAGCAAGGACCTATATTAACCAGCTATGCGAAGATGCTGGTTGCTCCGCATAGGACCTCTCAGGTGTAATGAATGATAGGGAAGGTTGGCGAGAGATGTCATGGATATCTGTGCTGCATGCGTGACATGATGATGATGATGATGATGGTTATGTATTAAGTTTCAAACTTTCAAAACATTGATTAACATTTTTTCTTTTAGATGAAGAAAATGATTTACAAAAGGAAAACTTGTTAGAACTGTTTCTTTTTTTCTGTTTTCATTTATCAATTCTCACCCATGAGATGCACTTAAAAATGTCTTCAAGCCTGACACTATCCAATCTACTGGAATTGGGAAGCTACACCAAAGAGAGAATGATGGGGATGGGAAGAGATAGGTTACATGAATTGGTCGCCCTGAATCTCTTTCTAATACCAGACATCTTAGAGACCAAAAAAATGTGATTCTTTATTTTCACAAATATTTGCAGCTTGAAAGCCCCAAGTGTTGAACCAAGTAGCCATGTTTGATTGAGGTGTGTGTGTGTGTGTGTGTGTGTCTGTGTGTGTGTGTCTCTGTGTCTGTGTGTGTGTCTGTTTGTTTTAGGTTTGTTTAGATATTTATATTTCTTTAATAATCCAAAATATTATGCCATAAACTGCGTTTCCAGAGATTGCTTTTTTCAGTCTGCTTGACAGCACAATGTTGGCTGAGGGGAGCTAAGGAAAAGATTTACAGTTTATTCATAAAAATATTTAAGTAGTTTTCTCTTCAATATGCAAGTGACAGAATTTCTTTGGAAGGAACAATGAGACATTAAAGTATTTTTATTGATTTCTTTTATTTATTTATTTCTATTTTCATGAAGAATTTCATATCAAGGTTTTGTACCCTGAGGATAAATATATTGGCTTTATATTGAGTAAATGAAATACAAAGACTTACCTTCAAATGTATGCTTATTGGAAGATGTAGATATACATGTGTACATTAATATGTACACAACTATACAAATGTGTGTTTGTAAAAATTTCATTTCAAGAAACATATATACTAAATAAATGCAGAAATAAATAAAAATAGAAACTTATTCAGTTTCTTCCTACCATGTTTATCGACTTGCCATTAAATTTCAGTAAATAAAAGAAAAATTAAAATTGATCAAAATATTTTTCCAATACGGTTTGTATATTTGTAAGAATATCTTCCTTCAAACATATATCTAGTAAGTATAGATCTATCTATCAATCCATGTAATTTGCATATTCTTAATTTATTTGGGGCCAAGAATACACTGACTTCATCTCTGCAGAGGGTTAATACTCTCCCATCAATGGGGGCTACCTATTGTTTGTGAGTGGCGACCCATGATGCTTAAGGATGGGACACTGGGGGCTGAGAGGCCTGCTCCAATTAATTGGCTGGTCACATCAAATCCTAGCACATATAATTGTCCCAACCCTATTGCCCTTATGGCAAGCCCCAACCCTTTTTATCATATATGTCCTAGAAGATGGTGGATGAGGCTCTTATTGTCCTGGAGCTCTTCATTGCCATTACTCCCAAGTCCACTATGACCCAGATGGGTAGTACCTGTTAGTGTTCTGTCTATGGGTTAAATAGAACCAAATGAGTTTAAGAAATCTGTTTAAAAAAGATTGAGTACCCATTAAGAATGAATAAACAATGTCTTTGGCATAAAATGACCCAACAAGGGTTGACATGCCATAAAATCCAACCAATCACCATTTATTTTGGGGATAGAAATAAAATGTTTCTCTTTCATCTCTTTATCTAGTTTATATTCTTCTTTTAATTGTCCCATCTATGGGTTAAATAGAAAAACATGAGTTGATAAACAAAATTGTATTATCCATTAAGAATTGATTTATTTCAAAACTTTATCGGCATTAAATGACCCACCGATGTTGATATGCCGTAAAACAAAACCAAACCAAATCTTTTTAATTGTTATCAAGTTTCCTTTTAATTTTCTGCATTCTTTCTCACTTGTCTGCTAAAATGTCTGTTGATTTATTTTTGCTTTAAATCTATAAATATTCTCATTAAATCATTTTGTTAGAAAAAAAAAAGTTTGCTTTCACTCAGATTAAAATCAACGATATTGGTAGGTTTTAGGGAAATTAATTTTACTTAATTTGTAACTACTTAAATAATTGAAGCAGTTTCTCTTGGTTTTAAGTTGTCTCCCCTTGAATTTGGAACTCTTTTTGGTGAGATTTAAAGAAGAAAAAAGGAAGTAGAGAAACATAAAAGGCTTATCCCTTCTAACATGTTTTTATGGTTGGTAAACTAGTAAAACAGAAGAAAACAATTTATTATTTCTCTGAATTTTTTAGATGAGGCTTGATGATTAGTATTATCTGCATTATTTGGACTATTGTCCCCATCTTTATTGTTATTTGTACAACTTTTCAGCCAGGTGCATATCGGCCAAAATGTTGTACAAATAACAATAAAGATGGGGGACAATAGTCCGAATAATGCAGATAATACTAAAACAATTTGTGTCTGACTATGGCAGCAAACAGGGACACACAAGTTTTCTTTTATTTCTTAGAACATAAAAAAATCAATATGTAGATGCAACGTTAATTCTGGAATCATTTTAGCTGAAAGAGATAGAGATAGATAGATAGATAGAGAGAGAGAGAGAGAGAGAGAGAGAGAGAGAGACAGACAGACAGACAGAGAGAGAGAGAGAGAGAGAGAGAGAGAGAAATATCTTGTATTAATTGATCATTGTCGTTTTGTCTGTTACAATTTCTTGCTTATACCAGTTTAATTAATATATTCCTTTTCCTTACCTAAACCAGGGATTGAATTCACAATCACAAGGTATTGCATGTAATTAAAAAAAAACAAAAACAATTACTGTAATATCAAGTGTGACCACTCTAACCAATAGGGGTGACAGGGGGCTTACAAAGAGTCACTACTCACAATCTGGAGGTTGTGAGTTCAATCTCTGTAGCCTTGCAATGTAAACCACTTTACCTCTTGCAACACAAGGTAATAGAAAAGTCTTTTATTGTTTCTGGGAACATTAAAATTGAATGATTCCATTGGCCAAATCAGTATTGTAGATAGATCCCCAGAAAGAGTTAATGAATATTTGATTATGAAAGACATCTGTTGAATTTCATTTATATTTCAATCTGAATACAATGAGAATTAGTCATTTAAACATTTCCTCTTTTGGTCATAAATAGAATATTGATGAATTCCAATGATATTTTAATAACTAATAAAAGGCTTTATTTATTAATGTATGTATACTAGACTGTTTCTAGGATGTCAGTCACATGACATTTTTGTTCTAAGTTCTTTAATATTTTCAATGTCAAATTTCTTGCCATCTAATATTTGATAATATTCACAGTGTTCAACTTAATCTGACGCAAGGATACAAGCATGAAACAAAACAGACATTAAAAAGAACTTTTTATTTTGTGGATAAAATAAGGCAGAGGTCCCCATGTGTAATGGTTATCATCGTAGGAAATGAATACTGCAACCTGATTTCAAATCCTGGATGAGGCTGGTAGCAATTCACATATCGCTATTATCTTAAGAAAAGGTATATATTCAGTTACTCTTCCTTCAGCTATAGTAGAGCAGACTTGTCTCTTGAAATGGCAACCAGTCTTGGGGAAGGAAAACTCTGAAGTCAAACCTGTTAAAATCCACTTAAAAATTGACCTTGTGTCTCCTCCTGCTCATGCGGAGGGTTTGGTTAATTCATTTTAAGTCTAGAGTATGTGCTTTGAATAATGGTCATTTGCCACCATGCTTAGTTGTTGTAGCCCATAGAATTTATAGTACATCTAGAAATACATTGGGATGATTCTTTGGGCCATATCATCAGTGATCTAATCCTGAAATCCTTAGGAATTCCAGGTATCTCAACATCTTACTCGTTTACCCAGGTGACCCAGCTGGTGTCTATCAAATACCAGCTTATGCGCTCTCCAACACAATGTCCTAATCTGCTATCAAGAGAATAATCATGACTGACTTGGAGGCTTTTATAATATAATCAACCAGTGAATCCTTCAATCAAATGAATCTCTGGGATTCCCCACTCCTTGATAAGAAAGGAAGAATTTAATCTGATGAGTTCCTCATTTATAAGAAGATAAACCCAGAAATGCGTTTATCATGTTGCAGTTGTTGTAGCACATAGAATTCATAGTGTAAGATTAGAATAATACAAGTACAATTTTCATAAGTTTATAGTAGAATAAGCAATTCAAGAATGTTGTTTGGGAAACCATCACAAATATGACATTAAACTTGGTTCAATATCTTAAATGACTTTAACACATTCAGTGAGATGGTTTGTAAAAAAAAAAAAGTAAGTCCATAATTGATTTATCTCAACTATAATGTCTATAGAACTATCAAAGAAAAGAATCTATCAAGTCTCAAATACTCAAATTATTTGAAAGGAAATCTGCCAAGATATTCAATAGATATCTAAAAGTGTATAACTACTTACTATCAATGGGTTGTAAGTATTTCTAGTGACAACATTAAATCAATATTACATTTTTTCTTCTTCTTAGAAACCTTCTCCATACTGATTTCTACAGTTTTCAAATAACTGATACTACATCTTTCTACTTGAAGAAAGGATCAAACTTTATGCCTCAAAAGATCTCCACTGTAAAACTGCTTTCAATTACAGTCCTAAAATAGTCACACAAATCGTGACAACATAGGGCACATTTAGATAATTTATACAATTATTATTCCATTAAAATTTTGAATGCAAAATTTTAGATGACAAAGATTGATATCAACAAATGATGAATTATGTTATTCAAAATGGTCCTGGGTATTTTTCTAGGAAATTTAGTCAAATAATCTTTTGAAACCGAAGTAAAACTTTGTATAGAGATTATTATGTGAAGAATTCTCTTTGAATAATAAAAAAGGCAAAATTGTTCTTGTCTGATCTTTTGGCTTGAACAATCTTACATTAACAAATCTGCTCTGATCCAAGATCCGTGTACTGTCAATATTGATCCAGCTCTTTTGCATGACACCAAAGACACTTACGGATGTTTGGAATCAAGACAAGACATGAAGTTTGGACAAGTTAATTCTTCATTTTGTTCAAATCAATTGCATGTTTTACATTGGTTATTTCATTCCAAGAATTTAATCCCCTTAATCTTTCAGACGGATTCAATGAAACAGACTCTTAAAAAATCAAATAGAACTTTTACAGATATTAAAAGCAGAGAAATTATAAGATGCTCTAATGCCAAAACAATTGAAGTACCAAGAATTTTGTTTTGTTTTTTTGTTTTTTTAACCTCCTATTTTTGTTAGTGGCCAGGTTATCAGGTGCATTCCACATCACTGGTCACAATGCACTTCCACTTCATTTTTGATCTCACCATTCTTCTGCATGTTGGCCTAAATCACATGATAATTTCATCTTTCCATAATCATGGAGGTTTTCCAAGTAGTCATTGTTGGTCTTGGAAACAGCAACTGCATAAGTCTACCTGTTGTCTGTGAACCTTGTAGAACATTCACTTTCAATACTTATTTATCCCATCCTTTGCTCTACTTTGAATTACCTCCCTTTGATGAGTTCATACAATGATATTCTCAGTATGAATCTTTCCATTGCCCTCTCTGTTGTAACCAGACTCTATCCTTCCTTTGTGATTTCCCACCTTTTAGCTGTGTATAACATTGCAGACAAAAAGTTATTGAAGAGATTTTTTACATGTAGGTTCTTCTCCAGTTTTGCCTTGTACACATTTCATGGTAAATACCTTCCACTCTGATCTTATTCTCTGTAAGGTTTGGTTTCTTTTTCTTTTTTTTAATGACATGTCAACCTTCATGGGTTATTTAATGCAAAGCCATCCTTGTAGAAGCACAGTAGTGGTACTATTTAACCCATAGCTGGGGAATAAGAGGCTTTGTATCTTTCCCAAGGATATTATGCTTTTTCACTGAAGCTGCCATCATGGGTAAGCCGAGAGGTTTGAGAACTGCTCGAAAACTGAAAGACCATCATCGTAAGCAAAGATGGTACAATAATGATTACAAAAAAGCTAATTTAGGTACCCGATAAAGGCTAATCCTTTTGGTGGCTCTTCTCATGCTAAGGGAATTGTTTTGGGAAAAGTTGGTATTGAAGCTAAACAGCCTAACTCTGCTATCAGGAAATGTGTGAGAGTACAGCTGATTAAAAACAGCAAGAAAATCACAGCTTTTTTATCAAATGATGGTTGTTTGAATTTTATTGAGGAAAATGACAAAGTTTGGTAGCTGGATTTGGTTGTAAAGGTCAACGCTGTGGGTGATATAACTGGTGTCCGATTCAAGATTCTGAAAGTGGCTAACGTATCTTTACTGGCCCTTTTCAAGGGAAAGAAAGAAAGACCAACGTCATAAACATGTATAACAAATCACAATTAATCCAAAAGTGAATGCAATAGTTTATCTGGAGTTCCAACTCGCTTACTACAAATGCCACTGTCCAGTGTTAACAATTACACCACAGAAACTCCCCACCCCATGAGATTTCACCATCCATCCTAAGTAGATTTATTCTTTCACCTCCTTCAAAACAAACTGATAATAATTCTTGGTAGAAAATTCAGTTTTAACAAAAAAATCCAGTTAATATTTTAGAGAGAATTGATTGGCTGTTTTCTGTATTTTCAGATGATTTTAAATCTGATTAATAGGAAATAATGCTGAAGTCATTTGTTCTGGCTAATAATTTCAAAAAACGTGAGAAAAAAGATTAACCTCTCCATTTAAAAAAAAAATCTTATTTTATTTATTTATTTATTTTTTTGTAATGTCAGTCTCTTGTGAGATTGAAACATTGTATTAACAAAAAGTTACGTTCTGATTGTTTTTGCCAGAATTTTCCTAATTGCTATTGTGTCTCGAAATAAAAATGTTCTTTTCACCAGAATATACATTGATTCCTTTGAAAAACCATTCCTGTGATTTGGTATTCTTTTAGCAATAAATTAATTTGAAAACTATCACTAATTAGCACATTTTTTTGTTTTATTTCATTAAAAACATTTTTACTCTCCCCCCCCCTCTCTCTCTCCAAGTTTTTATAACAGAAGTTTGGAAAATTATTTAAGTTTTCCAACTTGATTGTAGAAGAAAGAATATGGAATACAAATGACAAACAAATTATTTTTAAGGTTTGAATGGTTTGTTTGTAGAAAATATCACGACTTCTGATACTTGAAGCTCTCCACTTCACCCATTGATGATAATGTTCGGGAGGGTGTCTGCACTTTGTGCCATAACTTATCATCATCAGATGCAAATTCGCATCTGATGAGTTGGGAGAATTAGACACTTTTGTCTAAGCTCCCCGAAATAGTCTATAATGCAAAATCTCTAAGTCTTTTGTTATTTCTTTAATTATAAATTTGCTCTGTGACTCTAACAATAAGAGCATACATTGAGCTCTCAAACTGCGACAAGTTGTTTTAAAAAAAACTCCTATGTCGTAAGGAAGATTTCTTCTCTGGACTTTTAGATTATAATATATATATATATATATATATATATATATATATATATATATATATACACATGGTATCTATGGATGACTTATATGCTTTGTAACCCAGTAGAGCTCTTTAGGAGCCACTTTCTGCCTCGTATTTGTTCACTCTATGAAAACTGTTACACACTATATTCATATATTGCTTTTATATGTATCTGTGTTATGTTTAATTTTATTGTGTTTTTTTTTATATATTTCTTTTTGTTTTAACTTCCAACCTGAATTGTAAGCCACCCCCCAGGCAATTGATCCCCTATGTAACTAACATATACCCAATCCCTCTCACACTCCACCTTGCCTCATTCAAATTTACTAGCCCCACCCTCCTATCTTCCCAAATTGAGACATCCTCCTCCCAAAAATTTAGAAATTAGTGGGAATTTCTTCAGTATTAATCATGTGAGATGTTTTATCACTATCTACACAACGTTTCGGACAACCTTCTTCTTAATAAGGATAAGTACAATAGTCCGAATAATCCAAATAATCCAAATTATCAAGCCTCATCTCAAAAACTCAGACAAATAATACAAACTATATTATTAATATTCATATATATTCATTTCATTTGATATCAAATTTTCAGTGGGTATTTTAAATCTAATTTCTAATATTAATACAATATAGTTGCATTAATACACAGTATACACTTTTAAATGTCCTTCTTAACTTGCCTGATATTGAGCACCTTTAATTACAAATATAGCAAACTATAGTATTAACATTTATATATATATATATGAATTTGATTTGAAATTAAATTTCGAGTGTGTGTTTTAAATGTAATTTCTTCTTTTTCTTCAATGTCAGTTACTGATGACCTCTGAACAATCAAACAGATTGAAATGCAAATTCCTGCTGTTTTTATTTTCATATAAATCTAAATCTGACATTTTTCAAAAATAAATTTTCAGATTTGATTAGTGGAAATAAAAAAGAAAAAGATAAAAGAGAATTGATATTGTAGAGAAAGAAGAGGAGGGAGAAAATTGGGGAGTGGAATGGACAGAAATTTGGGGAGAAAAAAAAAGTAGTCATGCCAAAAAATAGGAAGGAAAAAAAGGAAGAGGAAAATATAGGGTTGGTTTTTTAAAAGAAAGGTTAACAGTAAGATTAAGTGAACCTTTAATTGTGAAAGAAAAATAAATGAGATGGAGGGGGTGTGTGAAAGAGATTGAAATTCCCAGCAAAGAATCCAAATTGATGACAAAACTTAAATAAAAGAAAAGGTCAATTATTTTTCCTTTGCTTTTCTATATTTTTTTTTTCAGGTAATATTCAAAATCATATAAAATATCAGTAAAATTACTTATTTCTTTTCCTTATTAAAACCTGAATTAAACCTGAATTTGATTTTTGATGTTTGGGTTGCAGGTAGCATTTGGAATATAATAGATGTTAAATACATTTTTCATCATTGTGAAAAAGATTTTTATGCACATGAAAACACATCCTTCTATATATATATATTATATATATATATATATATATATATCATTGATAGAGCATATGTATCTCTAAGTCTATATATATATATATATATATATATATATATATATATATATATATATAGCTCAATATTAATGATAGAGCATATGTATCTCTAAGACATTGTCAGAGGTGCTTGGTAACTCTTAGTTCTGATGATCTCATTGGTGAGAAACTAACAGTGAACAAGTGCTATTGATTCTGTCTATATATATATATATATATATATATATATATATATGTGTGTGTGTTAGTGTGTGTGTGTGTGTGTGTGTAAGAAAATGGACATAAATCCAACTATGTTTTGTGTATATATGTATACACACATATACAGGTTTGTAAAAGACCGTAGCAGAAATACCTCATTATTTCTTAATCCGATGGTATATATATATATATATATATATATATATATATACACGGAATCCTAAAAGACTAACAGAAATGCCTCATTATTTCTTTAATCTTTTTAATCTTTCAAAAGAATTATCATAAAAATTCTGGTAAATTCTGTCTGTCTTTTTCTTGTTTTTTTTTCTAGTCAATTAATTTGAAAAGCTGACATTTTCCTGAGAAGAAAGTAAAAATTTTATAAAATCTGTGCTAACCAGAAGTTAATCTTTAAAAGACACAAGAGATTTCACATGTAATATATAATCATCAAAGCTTTTAACTCTTTCATGTCATTTTTTTATTGGCCATTGCTCTTAGTAAGTCTCCTAGATATGTTATTCAGTGTCTGCACATTGCTGATCAATAAAGTGTTTTGCTGATCAGCCAATATTGCTGTGTCCATATAAAGAGTTCAAAATCAGTCTCTCTTGCTTCTCCAGGTGTGTCCAGCATATCTTATTCCTCTCACTAGGGTTATTTGTGTGATAGGGGGCAATGGCCATACAGCTACTGTTTTGTAGGGAGTTACTTCCAGCATTTGTTCAATGAAGCATACTTATGTAATTTCTATTAAGCTTTTTCTCTAAGCCTTTTAGTCCAAGTAGTCCAGCCATACAGTAGCACTGATATGGCTACAAATTTATTATCATAAGTAAATCTGGATTTAAATTACTAACATTTTTTTCTTTATAGAATAAAGCCTCATTTATAAGAATAGAAAATGATAGTAATCTCATGTCAATGTACATCACCTCTACTTATCTGAGTTTAGAGACATAAAATAATTACATCGTAGATTGTCTTACCATAAAGAATAATACTGATTGGACAAAAAGAAAATTGCATTAAAGGAAACTTGAGACAAGAAATATCATGTGCAATTAGATGATTTCATTGACAAGGGTTTATGTGATAGAAGAACTTCATGTACTAACTTTATAAACACTAATGAACTTGAATGGAAGTGTCAGATTAGGAAGGCAGCAGTATTAAACTGGCTGAGAAAAGTATAAAACAGCAAGGAATTTTCCCTAGAATCAAATTGAGAGTCTATAATTGGAACATGATATCCATGATGATCTATGGTAGTGAAATCTGGCAACTTAAAGACAATAGAGGAAAAGAAAAAGAATTGATATTTTTGACACTAGAATTCCTATATAAAATCCTGGTCATCAAATGGAACAACTTTATATTAAATGAAGAAATCAAGTATATGTATGTATTTACCAACCCCTCCACACGAGCAGGATGTGACACAAGGTCAATTTCTTAAGTGGAATTCAACAGGTTTGAATTCAGAGTTTTCCTTCTCCTAGACCGGTTGCCTAACCAAGGTTTAAAGAGTCCAGTCTACCCTGCTATTTATCCATAGCTGGAGGGAGAGTAGGATTCATACCTTTCCCAAAGGTATTAGCACTAAGTGAAATGCAATTACCACATCCAGATTTGAACTCGGGCGACGAGTCCATTTCCCATGACTTTAACCATTACACCACGCACTTCCCAAGAAATCAAGTATAGATGACAGCAATTCCTTGTGTCATCCTTATTTGCCTCTGATGGTTTGGCCATGTCTCGACGCTTCCGACTACAAAACCTGAAAATAGAGCTGTTAAATGGTCACGAAAGGCTAGAAAGAAAATAGTCTATGACATGGCAAACGACATGACGACAGAACTCTGACTAGTCAACAAAACTTGCAAAGTTGAACACTTTGACAAACCCTCTTACCATGGCCTTCAAGCTTAGATTAAAGTGTTATATCTGTTGATCTCACTCAGTGACTTTCTTGTCTTTAGACAGGATGCAGCAAAATAAAAATGAGGCAAGCCTTGTCTTGAGAATTCCAGTCCTGTGGGAGCACATCTTCCATTGCGCCAGAGAGGAAGGACTGGAGTATTTAATGTTAATGTTTTAATGGTTACTGAGACCAAGGCTATTTTTGGTCTAACTCATATATATATGCAATCTTTTCATTAAACTGACCATGTGTCATGTGTATACTGTATTCAAGAAATGTGGGAATAGGGACAGCCTCATATGTTACACAACCAGATGGCAATATTGTTTGAGGAAACTTGAAGCTTTTAACTCATTTCATATATCAAATAACTTCTTTTTCATCTCATATATATAATCCAATTTTGAAGCTCTGTGGAGTGAGTATCTCTTCATTACTACTAATCCCTGGTTGGTAGTACATGTTAGAGTGCCATCTATGGGACTAATCTGTATGCAAATTAAGGAAAATAATTTCATCAGTTTACTGAAATACATGAAGTTAATGATAAATTTCCAAACAATAAGTTTCAACTTTAACCCTAAAAATATCCAGTATTTAATTCATCAAAAATCAATTTAGTGTTCCCTTAATTGAACTAATCAGTTGTTTAATCTAATAATTAATCTTTTGCTTCTAGTTTAAAAAAGGAGGGGAAAAAGTTTCATTGTCACTAAAGTTATTTTTGTAATTTGTATTTAGTATGCGAATAGTATTTGATTATACTTTATGAAGATCTATCCTAAAACTATGAGGAGTGTCTGATTGAAATGTGGATTCCGCTACCAATCAAGTAATGTATATTTTGACTGTACATTCATCATAAAGTCAATTAAAGTGGAAAATGTTTTGGTGTTGACCTTTTATTGTTTTCCCCAAAGAATGGGTGTGTTCCTCAAGAGAAATAATTGTCAAATGGTCGGAGCTCAAATTTGAGATCTGCTCAACCATAAGGACCAAAGTTGAGTTGTAGTGGTAGTCTTTAGAAGTAGTAGCTGTTGTTAGTTCAGAAATAACATATACAAGTCATATAGTCAAAAAGGGGTTGTTTATTTCTTTCTAGGCTTGTGGGTTCTTTTTCAGAGAAAAGGAGAGTGAGGGTAAGATCAAGCTATTCAATCGTAAATTAAGTCCAGGCAGCTGTTTGTTGCTATCCTAGATATCTCACCACGGACCTCCAACAAACAAATTTGACCATCCTTGGGTCTGGCAAAAAAAAGGCTGAATTTTATTTACTTCCGTTTTTCGTGCCAGGGGTGAAGGGTCACACCACTTCCATCCACAGAAACTGGGACTTCCGTTTTTATTTTTAAATCTAGTTCATCGGTCATTCAATGGCTGCCCTACCTTTGAGTGTTTACCCTTCTAAACTTTAACCTTTGTTCTTATTTCTTTTTCTTCTCTTTCTCCAGAAATTTGATTACCGTTTTCTTTTCAATCCCCAAATTCCCTGTAGATCATAATAATTATGCTAAACAAATACAAAATGCTAATTCCATTCAAAATTAGGAAGAATGGAAAAATTATAAGAAAAATGGATCTAATCTTGTAAATCTAAAATTCCTTTCTTACAGTAGCTCAGTCGGTAGAGTGTTCAGATGGGAACCTCAAGGTTCCTGGTTCGATACTGGCCCTCGCCAACTCTTATGAGTAGCACACGGATCAGTGTGGTAAAGTGAGGAACTGCCTCAGATGCTAAAAACAATCTCCTTGGTCTAGCGCTAGTGAAAAGGGGATAGACTCCCTCGCTGTATGGCTGATACCAATTCTAGGCCTCACCAATGATTTATACATTACTTAATTGATTCTGGATTCTCTCCACAACTTTAGGGTTTGTTTTTTCCCGCAATACGAGGGTCAGCTGAAAAGTTTATAGGCTGACCAGGATACTTTTATGGAATGTGACCAAATCAGGTTTATTTTTCAACCTAGTCCCTGTTGTAGTCCAGACACTTCTTTCATCAGTGTTGCAGTGCTTGGATCCATATGTTAAACAAAGACAACAGCAGACATGGCATCATCATCTGAACTTTTCAGCCCAGCCTCAAATGTTAAATTATCATCTTTCATTAAAAGAGGATTATTACCATAAATTAGAAATGTTAGTTGGATTTTGGGTGCGGATTGGATTATTGCTTGATTTATAAAAATAATGAAATAACTGTAGCATTTTATTTGTCCAGTAATTTCTTTAATACATTTTTTGTTGTGGGATAATTATTTTCATCTGACTGTACTCGGGTGAGTCAAAAGTTTTGTAATATTTAGTAATGTGAGACAGAATTTAGCAGCTCTGGGTGTATATGCCAAGTTGTGAAGGTGACAAACCACACTGGACATGATTTTAATTTTTAAAACCACCCCACAACATATATATATATATATATATATATATATAACATTGAAATTTGGTCTTTGTGGGTCTTCAGCTATTTTCATTTATAAAAGGATGCATACTTGGGTATTGTTCAAACAAACATACAGAAAAACTCAATCTTTCTTTTGATATATATATATATATATATATATATATATATATTATATATATATATATATATATTATTATTATTATTATTATTATTATTTATTTATATTACAAAAGCAATTACAATGCGTATAAAAAAATAAAATAATATCCAGTGTCTAATCAATTCCGAAGAAACTTCGTCTTCAGAGACTGTTTTTGAAATGGGCGTGGTCTTGTGTGTTTCTTGTTTTGGACTTATAAACATGCATCTCGTGGGTTGTTATAATGCCACGCAGAAGAGCTGTGATATCTGTTGTTCAATCAATTTCAATTTCATTCCTTTTATTTATTTATTTATTATTTTTATGTATATGTGTATTTATGGAATGTGTATGTTAACTAATTATATATTCAGTGTTTAATTTTAACCTAGGTAGACACTGGACATTATTTTTTTTATGCATTGTAATTGCTTTTGTAATATAAATAAATAGTAATATACTTAACAATGCTTCAAGCAAATTATATATATATATATATATATATATATATATATATATATATATATAATCAATTTTTTGATTGCCCTTGTTGATATTGGAGTGTCATTTTTAGGTATTTAACTTCCTACATGTTATAAAGAAAAATGAAGAATGCATATCATCTTACTTTTATTTAAAAGGTATTGACAATTATTTACTAGGGTGAGTCAAACATTTTGCAATATTTTGGTAACGTAAACACAATTTGGCAGCTCTGGATGCATTTACCAAGGTTGTAAAGGTGGAAAACCACACTGGACTTTGAGATGCTATGTTGATATCTCTGAGTGCTACTTACTGGATTTGCCTCTATGGCTTGGAGCACAGCCTTAGGAATCAGCCGTTTCAGGTGTACCTGACCTAGCAGGATTATCAAGTTTCTCACAACCCAAGCAAAATTTCTTGAAATAACTGGTTTCTATACTGTGATCAACATCCCTTCAATTTTCACTCAACAAATGTTTTTAGTTACTTCCGCAGCGTTATGACCATGAAACATAAGTTCCAAAATCAGACTACATTGCACATTCATCTGTGAGGCTTTTAAATTATACACCCAGTGAAGCAATGTCTGTGTCAGCACACCAACTACCACAATACTACCAACGACAATAGATTCCTACTGCAGAATCATAGAATCAAGATATAATACTCACCTTTGCAAGATTGTTCCAAGCTAGCATCCAATTTTCATCTGAGTTACTAGGGTGAGTCAAAAGTTTTATATTTTGGTAATTGTTGTAGGTGACTCACCTATGACCAGAACAATGGACTTACCCAAAGGGTACTTTTAGCAGAGCAAAGCTGCTCAAGTGAGAAGTAGCAAGTGCATGTCTTCGTGTACGCTGGTACCAAGGAAACCCTCCTCATTTTTGTACATTGATATATTGTTGAATACATCTGTTCTTTACTTTTATCTTCGTGTTGAGTATTTATTTATTCACCCTTAAACAGGTCATAACAGTAATGTAAGACACAATTTGGCAATTCTGGTTGTGAAGGTGATGAACCACATAGGACTGTGAGATTCACCTGATATTCTCTAAGTACAACTCACTGGATTTGCCTCTATGGCTTGGAGCATGGACTTGCAATCCATGACTTTAGGCTTTGCCTGGTCATCAATGGTTTTCAACCTGAGCAAATTTCTTGGCTCATCTGGTTACTCTACTGTGATCAACTGTCTCTTCACCTTTTACACAACAAATGTTTTTGGTTACTTCTAGTTATTATGGCTCAGTTTGAACTCGTAAAAAATAAACACTAGATGCTTTTGCTGAGGTCATGAAAGTGATGAACCACACTGGACTGAGAGATACCCAGAATACTTCCCCTTTTACAAAACAAATATTTTTGGATGCTTCCATAACATTATGGCCCATTTCAAAAGTGTAAAGCATAAGTTCTCTAATTAGATCATGTTACACATTCAGCAAGGACCAGTTTAGCTCTGTCGGTAGAGCGTTCGGCTTGAAACCACAAGGTTCATAGATCGATACCGGCCCTCGCCAACTCATTTTATGAGTAGCACAGGGATCTGTGCAATGAAGCAAGGAGCTGATGGTAGGTGTGAATTGATGCAAAAACAATCTCCTTGGTCTAGCACTAGGAAAAAGGGGATAGACTCTCTCGCCGATTGGCTGATACCGACTTTAGGCCACTTTACTTTACTTACACGTTCAGCTGTATTACCTTCAAATCACACATGGAGTGAAGCAATGCACAACATGTTGGTGCACCACCTACCATGATACTAGCAACTACAACTGTTTAAATTACTTTGGCCATGTGCTACAAACTACCAAGTACTAAGATATTGCAAAAATCTTGACTCAGTGATTTGTTTCACTCGTAACTTAATTTCCTCGTATATTAAATCAGTTTTTCCCTTTGAAATAAACTGAAATGCGATTAATCCATTTCAGTATCTCCTCCAAAAAAAGACCCTAATTTTTTTTTTAAGTACCAAAAATAATACTCTATTGTATATAAACATGATAAAATAAAATGTAATGAATTATGTGCTGTAATATATTTTAATGTTAATTCTTTAACATAATAAATTTAGAAACTTAAATGATTTTAGTGAACTTATCAATACAAGCTCACACATACCTCAAATTTTAGCTCATGACACAAAGCAAAAAATTGATCGAGTGACAAACTCATAAAACCTCATAAGTTGGAGTATTCATAAGTCAAAATACCACTGAACACCTTTTCATTTATGAATGCTTTTAAAAGTACATCAACAAATAAAGTATCTATATTATCGTTTTGCTGTCAGTAACATTTTCGAAAGCTATTTCATAAATTGCTTTATCTATTTACTTTCTTTCTGCTTATTTCCTGACCAATGATTTCGTTTTTAAGACTTTTTCGGGAGAATGATTGTTGGTTGATATATTATTTCCTGGAATGGAATAAATATATAAGAACAATTTGCAATGTAGTCATAACAAGTATGCTTTATTACCTGAGAAAAATATTAATAGAAAAATTACCGAAATAACAGGAGATACAAAGAAACTTATTCATAGTTGTAAAAAGAAAAATGTCCTAAAAGGCAAAAGAGTCTTTTATTGGTAAAGTTTTGAGTCTACTGGTTAAAAAGAGTATACAACTTATAATACATCAAATCATCAACATCATAATATATTATTCATCTTTATAATATTATTTATAAAATTTTAAATATAATTTTATATTAATAAAAGCAGATTTTAACAGGTTCAAGTTCAGAGTTTTCCTTCTCATAGACCGGTTGCCATATCATGATTAAAGAGACCAGTCTCCCCTACTATTTCCCACAGCTAGAGGGAGAATAATTGTATTTATACATTTTCTCAAGGGTATTAACACTATATGAAATGCAAACAGCCTTGTTCAGTGTTTGAACACGAGTTCCAATGACAATAATGGTTACACCAAATATAAGTCTGTCCTGTGTATGACATTAATGGTGAAGTTTCAATTTTGGAGCTCTGTAGATTGTAGATTACACCTTCATTGACATTAATCCCAGGCCAACTCTGACCCAGAGTTGTAGTACCTGTAAGGGTCTTATCTATGGGTTAAATAGAAAAAAACTGAGCTTAAATAAAAAAAATAATACCCATCAAAAATGAATTAAATAAAACGTATTTGGCATAAAATAACCCAATAAGGGTTGACGTCATAAAATCCAACCAACCAAATATAAGTCTTTTAATGTCTTATTCAGTGAAGTGAATCAAAATGTTGACTTTGATTTTTTGTTCAGAGATTAAACCACTCTGTTATTTGAGAGTTACTTTTATATGTAAACAAAATGTCATCTTTCTAACAACATTTGTTTGTGTCTCATCTGTTGCCTTGAAAACCAATCAAATAAAAGAAATGTAATGATCCACCTGTGTACACGGACACTTGTTGATAAATGAAATAAACCCTTGGGATCTTTGTCCTGCCGGCAAAAATATGAACTAACAATATAATTATCTTCTAATTAGTCTTTGTGTTCTCATTATCTTTTGGTTCAAGAGAGGCATAAGAGAACATAATGGAGAAATTGCCTGAGAGAGAGAATTTCAGAAAGCGAAGTGGATGGAAAAAAAAGAAAAGAAAAACGAAATGAAAAGGAAAAATATTTTTGTTTGATGAGAAACAATTTTTGGAAAAGAAAAAAAAGCTGAAATGAACAAACAAAAAATAGAAAAAAATATTTTTAAGCTACAAAAATGAAAAGCCAAATAAAATATGTGAACCAAAAGAATTGAAAAAAAAAAAAAAAATGTAAAAGTTGAAATGTTAAAAAAGAAAAAAAACTTGTACAAAAACTAACTTCCAAATAGACAATTGTCAGACCCCAAATTGCTTTTGATGCAACCAAAAATGTTAAGCAATAAATATTAAATTCAATTAAATAAAGATATATTTTTGTAGATGAGATATGAGAGTAGAAGTGGTCTATCCTGTATCTAAAATAACAGCTCATGGCCGCAACAACCAAATTTGACGCCAAATCCATTTATTTATACATAGAACTTTTAGATGAGAGCAAAATACATTTTGTATTTTTTGTATAAATTGTATACATGTTGGTATGATATTTGAAATACTTATAACTTTACCTACCAACACCCCTACCTAAATTTGTCAATATATTCTGAATTGGAGACATCAAAATTCCAGGGATTGGCAGCTATGAGGGTAAAATATGAATATATACAGATGTAAAACAACTTGAAATAGATATGAGTCCCCTAAAGAGAATTGAAATCGGTATAAGACCGGCATTTTTTATAATTCTGGAAGGAATTTCAGTTTTAGGGAAATTTGTAGTGTTCACAGCCAAATGTAAATTTTCAAAAGAATTCTTTTATTCAATTCTTGACAAATATTTGATGAGTGAAAGGAATATATTTTTAATCCTTGGAAATTATTTTACTATAAAAATGCATTGGAAATTATATTACTATAAAAATGTATTGGAAACGATTTACTATAAAAATGCATTGGAAATTATTTTACTAGAAAAATGTATTGGAAACGATTTTACTATAAAATGCATTGGAAATTATTTTTACTATAAAAATGCATTAGAAATTATTTTTACTATAAAAATGCATTGGAAATTATTTTACTAGAAAAATGTATTGGAAACGATTTTTACTATAAAAATGCATTGGAAATTTCTTAATAAGATTATTAAATAAATCTTGTAAATAAATGTCGTAATAAATGATTTTATGTTCTTGTGAGGAATTGGAGAATAAGTTCCTGAATTCAAAAATAAAACACAAAAAACTGAAATGCAAGGAAATAACAAAAATTCCATTTAAAGCTGAAAAATTCCCAAAAGGAAAATAAAATAAATGAAGTTTTCAATCTAAAATTGTCACTTGAAAGACAAAATAGGAAGATAATTTTTTAAAAGATTCTCAAAAATTGAATAAATATGAATGTTCTATTTTTAGCAAATAACAAACTGAAAATCTAAATCGGAAATTATAAACACTGAAAAAGTAAGAATAAAAGGATTTTTTGAAAATGTTAAAATAAAATCTTCATGAAACCCAAATTAAGTTGGTTTTTTTTTTTCAAAAATACTGAAGACAATAGAAAAATGTTGAAACAAAAACTATTTACAAAATAATCTCTTCTAATAAAAAATACACAAATGAAAAACTGAAAATAAAAGTAAAAACAGTTAAATACAAAGAAAAAGAAAGCCATTTAAAAAAATTGTAGCTCAATAAATGAAAAAAAAAGAAAAGATTTGAAATGAAAACACGAAATATTTGTAAATCTAACACCCTAAATATTGGCCAATAAATGCAAAAGAAATTCAACTGCATATAAAGATGTCATCGTTGAATCAACAAGATTATATGATTATCAATTTAAGTCTCTTTGCTTTTCTCGTTTTTGAAAGAACAAATAATAATCTGAACAAATTGAAGGTCATGTTTCCATTTCTTTTCCTTCCGGAATTTTTTTAGTTTTTCCTCTGCGTTGCGTTTGGCTTCCGTCTTTTAGTTTTACCGCATTTTCTTTCGTTTCAAAAACGGATATCCTCAATATCAATGTTATTATTTATAGAACTGAAAACAAATTCAAAAGAATAAACAACCAGTTGAGAAAATTGGCTTTTTTATTTCCTGGAAACGAAAAACTGTTTAAATTCAGAATACCATTATTTCTTTGGTTTATTTATACAGGGTCAGACAAAATGATCTGACACATTTGTAGGTTTAATAAAATGCAAATGAAGTAAAGAAACAAAAAAGTGTTTTTTTTTTCAAAAAGTACATATAATGCCATTTTGTTTCATTATGTTTTAAAAATTAAATCAGTCAAATGGGATCCATTATTGTCCATATACTGTCGAAGGCGTTCACGAAAGTTGTCTATAACTCAGCGGGTCATTTCATGTGGAATGGCAGTAATTTCTTGAATGAAGTTGGTAACCCATAACAAGATCGTGTTTCGAGCTGGTACGGGATCATGTCTACCAAGATTGAAGTGCAAACGGAACGCTCTTTGTGTTGCAGTTACAGATTCGTTTGTTTTGATAAACGTTTCCACAATAAAAACGCGATGCTCACCAGTCCAATTCATGGTAGCAAGTGAAAAAGAAACGAAAAACAATGGCATTATAAAGAAACAAAACAAAATGACATTATATAAAAAAAAATGGCATTATATGTACTTTTGAAAATAAAAACACTTTTTTGTTTCTTTACTTTATTTGCCTTTTATTTAACCTACAAATGTGTCAGATAATTTTGCCTGACCCTGTATCATAAGTGACTAAAAACTAATTTTGTGCAAAGAAAAAATTAAATTCTTCAATCAAACAAAGTTTGGCACAAGACATATTGATTACTTAATAAAAATCTTTGTTCCTTGTTGAATCAATATTGTTCTCATTCGTCTCCAAACAAAAATTCCTTCCTACAAGACTTGGAACAAGATTACCTTTATAGAGTAACACATGCAATCAAACTTTGTCGATATTGACCAAGTATAGCTTAGTCTAATACAAGGCCATAATAATCAAGGATTCAACTTATAGACGAGAAAATCTATTTGTGAGATTTTCTTGCTAACCATCATGTAATGTGTTATATATCCCTTTTCTAGAAAGCGCGTGGTGTAATGGTTAAAGTCATAGGAAATGGACTCGTCGCCCCGAGTTCAAATCCTGGACGTGGTAATTGCATTTCACTTAGCGCTAATACCCTTGGGAAAGGTATGAATTCTACTCTCCCTCCAGCTATGGGTAAATAGTAGGGCAGACTGGACTCTTTAACCTTGGTTAGGCAACCGGTCTAGGAGAAGGAAAACTCTGAATTCAAACCTGTTAAACTCCGCTTAAGAAATTGACCTTGTGTCACATCCTGCTCGTGCGGAGGGGTCGGTAAATATATATATATCCCTTTTCTTCTCTTCTTATTTTTATAATATACTTAACTTCTCTTAGCTGTTTGGGTCATCTATCATCCATCTGGGTATCTGGGCTGATTCTCTATTCTTTCTGGTTCGCGACTACTTGGGACTTCTCATCTTTGTGTCCACTGCTGTTTTTAGTAATGAACACAAGACTTGATATTGTTTTTAGATGTCTTTATTCAACCCAATTAAGAAGGCACGCGCGGAGAAATGTTCTAAAGCTTGGCTCTAGCCAATCAGAGACCGAATACTTGGTTAATAAAAGGCTTAAGTCCTGTCAATAAATTATACGTTTATTTTTTCTATCATCAGAATCATCATTGTTTTTACTTTCTATTCTACCGTACATAATTCATAGGCGCCATATCAATTATGTAATGTTTGCATCAAACTCTCTATTAATGGCTTGCAAGATCTGTATCCTTTCTGTGTATTTCCACAGTA
>CM042167.1:45175745-45178245 GCA_023376005.1 Doryteuthis pealeii
CTCTCTCTCTCTCTCTCTCTCTCTCTGCTTTCTCCATGTATTATCTGTCCACCTCTCTCTCTCTTTCTCTCTCTCTCTCTCTCTTTCCACATGCACTCTCCTCTCCTCCTCCGCATATATTTTCTCTCCATCTCTCTCCACACATGCTCTCTCTCTCTCTCTCTCTCTCTCTCTTTTAACACACACGTACTCTCAATAGCCCCACTCTCTCTCTCTCTACCCGCACACGTACTCTCTACCACGCTCTCTCTCCCTCCCCCTCTCTCTCCATCTCTCTCTCTCACTCACTCACTCACTCACTCTCTGCACACATACGTACTCTCCATCTCTCTCTCACTCACTCACTCTCTCTCTCTCTCTCTCTATCTCTCACTTTCTCTGCACACATAAACACACAAACACACACATACATGTACTCTCCATATCTCTCTCTTTCTCTCTGCACACACACATGCACTCTCCCTCTCCATCTCTCTACGCACACATGCTCTCTCTCTCTTTCTCTCTCTCTCTCTCTCTTTCTCTCTCTCTCTCTACTCTCTCTCTCTCTTTACATATTCACTCTTTGTCTATCTTCCCCCCTGACACTCCCTCTTTCTCATTCCATATCGACATAGCTAACCAATCATCTCGGCCTATTTCTAGTTGTAAAATATTGTCACATTTCGCTTTTATTTCACTCCATTTAAACTCACATGACAGTTTCTTTCAAGATGTTTTCTTCACTTCATCTTTTGCAAACGATGAACGTTTTTACCAAATTCACTTTTGCTGTTGGTAATTGACATTCAAATCTGGCACATCTTCATCTTTCAGGATTTTTGGTCAACTCTCCATATTCAAAATAATATGAGGCTTAATCTATTTCATGAACCTTTATATACTCTTAAAATCTGCAATAATCTAGTTGTATATCAATTCGTACACAAATAGATATAATCCCAGTGAAGGTATCTCTATGTTCTCTCTTCTAAACATATGTTTTTCACTCCATTTCTTAAAACTTTTCTTTTTTTACCTTCCAGATAAGACTAAGATCGATAAAGATTGATTTTTTATTATTAAGCTACACAGATTTTAAGTATCTTGTGAGGATCGAACTCGAAAGTAAGTTGATCATTGTCATAATACCAGCAGATAATCAATAAAAAAATCAACATATCGATTTTATATTTGATAAGTGATCTGTATTATGGAAAAAATGCAATTGAAAAATCTTTTCCTTCTGTGTCTTCTCTAAATCGTTTCAGGTTTTCTCGGTATTTTGGAGAAAACCAAAATCATTTCAATTGCTGTATTTGCTGGTTTCTTGTTGGGATATCTGGATATATAAGGTGTGCTACAATACAATAATTTATAGACTAATCGAGATCATTTGGTTTATTCCTTCGCTAATCCAAAGCCATAATGCGTGGCTGGTTGACTACTTAATCGCTGATACTGACAGACGTTCATTTGCAATCAATGATGAGGGACTTGCAATACTGAGGAGCACGAAGGAACAGCCAAAGAATTTTTACCAAGGATTTCCGCTGGACAAACGCTCTTGCTTGAAGCCCAAAGGCGATGGCCCATAAAATCGTAACAGGTTATGGGCCCAGCACGCTTTTACTCAAAATAATATTAATCTTAGACTTTGCAATGAGCTGGGATTAAAGATGAGAGGTTGCGTTACTGTGAAGGTTCGAACTGTTAGGGAACTGGAATGAGCTGGGGTGAACAGAAGTCTAACAAATGCCTTTGTAAAAATAGGCGTCTTATCTGCTGGCAATTACGGTGAATAATAGACATATATTTACCAAAAAGTAGGGCTTTGTGGGAGTAGAGTATAAACGGAGGAAAAGGGAGATTTAATAAAAATAAACTAGAAACGGTGGGATTTCGAGAGAAATAATAATAAATTAAAAAAAAACAACATTTATAAGCAAACTGCGGCCCGTGATACTTTCTGAATGGTCCATCTAACACCTCAATTGTTTTGTTTTTGTTTCTTTATAGAAAACTAGCAGCGGCTACCCGGCGTCGCCTGGGTAGAGGGGGATTTTTTAAAAGTTAGTTCCGCAGATCCATTATTACTGAATCTGTGAGTTGAATCCTCGTGGGATGCCTCATTTAAATCCCCATGTAAAAAAATAGACCTTGCATTGATCCAGCTACTCTGAAAATAAATGTTAATGTCTACTATCTAAAATATTAAATGAAAAAAAATCCATGCTGTTATCATCTAAATTTTATTTTTTAATTATCTTCACGAATATATATCAAATCTGTATTATTTTTGCTCAAAACCAAGCCCTGGTGATATTTAATGTGTACATATATTTACTTTGTCGTTAATTGTTTTATTTTCGAGGTTTTCTCCGGACATACATATACACACAACTGTCCTTTATATATGTATAGATATCTTTTTTTCAGCGAAGAGAAAAATAAAATAAAAATTTCCATACCTACTCGTATGGTCTTCTGTAGTAAAAATAGTTGTGCTACCTTCAATGTA
>CM042167.1:45183245-45263245 GCA_023376005.1 Doryteuthis pealeii
CACTCTGACCCGGAGTGGTAGTACCTGTTAGGGTCCCATCTATGGGTTAAATAGAAAAACATGAGTTGATAAACAAAATTGTATTATCCATTAAGAATTGATTTATTTCAAAACTTTATCGGCATTAAATAACCCACTGAGGTTGATATGCCGTAAAACAAAAACAAACCAAAAACCATCTGACATAAATGTGTTCATGGTAGATTCTATAAAATAGCAAAATGTGAAGATCAATTATTTCCGAATATTTCTACTACTAACCTGCTTAAAATTCTTCTAAATTTCCTGGCGGGTCTGGCGTGTGCTGCTGCTGCTGATGCTGCAGAAGTTACTGTGAATCGATACTTTGATAGATTCGTGTAGCACTGATAGCTTTATTAATGAAGTAGTTGTGAAAAGGTTAAAACTTAATCTGTGTCCAATCACTAAGAGGGTCTCCCTTACATCAAAGGATCTAAATATCGGCACGACTGGAACGTGAATTGTCTTATTTGAAGTGAAGGGTTAAACTTATCCATTCACAATTCGGTTTATTTAAGGATTTGTGCTATGATCTACTCTCTGTCAGGACATTCAAAAACAACATCCGCCCTGTCGGCTGAGGCGTTAGAATGCACCGACTGCACCTCTGCAGAGGGGTAAGACTCCTCCAATGGGGCCACCTGTTGGCCGTGGGTGGCGACCCGTGATGCTTAAGGATAGAGCCCAGGGGGATGAGCAGTTCATGACATGCAATACTCCACTTTGGCCCTATCTTGGGCTAGACGGGTGGTCGGAGAGGCCCCTCCGATCAATCGGCTGGTCACGTCAAGCCCAAGTACCTATATGATTTTTCCCAACCCTATTGCCCTTATGGCAAACCCCAACCCCTTTTTATCACATGGGTGCTAGAAGGCGGTGGCGGCGGGTCTACATGTCCTGGGAATGACGTTAAACTTTATCTGATGGTGAGGTTCCAGTTCTGAGGTTTGGGGAATGTGGAGCACCCCTTCATCACCATTGCTCCCTGGTCCACTCTGACCCGGAGTGGTAGTACCTGTTAGGGTCCCATCAATGGGTTAAATAGAAAAATTGTATTATCCATTAAGAATTGAATTTATTTCAAAACTTTATCGGCATTAAATAACCCACTGAGGTTGATATGCCGTAAAACAAACAAACAAACCAAACCAAAAACAACATGAAACGAGAGACATTCATCCGATTTGAAGCGTTTTCTAGTGTGTATGACTGCCAAGTCCTGGATGCATGCTTGTTATTAAGATTTTGTGTAGGTGGGGGTTGGTTTTGTCGTGGCGTAAAGGGCCAGGATGTCTTGATGGTGATTGGCTAGCAAGTTGCTTTGAAACCAATGGTAACAATCACACCATAAATATATTGTACTCCGAATCGAAGTGACCAGCCTGCTTTATTAATGAAGTACGCTGCGAAGACTGGAAGACATAATACATGATAAAAAGCAAGACATTTCAACTTAACACAGAAGCCATAGCTGCATTTGAATTGTTAAAACACAAACTCTTGGCTGTAACTCTATGATCGATCGGTGAGCATATGCCAGTTCTTATAAAGTGTGATGTATCAGATGTGCCAATTTCGGCAATATCAAATTAAGGGGGTCGTCTAGCCACACTTGTCAGAACTTTGTAATGTAGTGATCTACACTACCCAGCTGATAAAAAGCAACAGTTATCATAGAAGCAGTTGGCAAGTGGAGTCATTTCCTAGCGAAACAACAGATCAATGATCTGTGGCTTCTCTGTTGGATAAAGGAAGACCGAGTAAGATAAAAACAAAAGATAAAGTAGATTGGAGCTGCTGGCATTACTTAGTTATACGATTCAATATCGTATTTCTTGTAAGGAAAATATCATCCTAGGTATTCTAACCAGAACATATTGTTGTTTGGCATTTTCAATATTTAATCTCAAAGTATTGCATTATAGAGTAAGCCATCCTTGTGTAGTTCACCTCCGACCGATTTTTCATATTCATAAAATAGAAAAATAAAGTCCATTCTCTTTTAAAAGTTTTCTCTTTCTCGCAAAAGCAATTCACATTTAAGTTATTTTTACTTGCATCCGAAACTTCCACCTCATCTTTTCTTTACTTACACCTCCACCCCTTTTTCTCTTACAAGCCCTCCTCCTTTTTCTCACCTCCTCCTTTCCTCCCCTCCTCCTGCTCCTCATCCTTTTTCTCTCTTCTCTCTCCTCCTCATCTTTTCTCTCTTCCCTCTCTCTTCCTCCTTTTTCTCTCTTCCCTCTCCTCCCCCTCTTTCTCTCTTCTATCTCCTCGTCATCCTCCTTTTTCTCGCTTCCATATCGTATTCTTTTCTCTTCTCTCTCTTTGCACTCCTCCTCATATCTTTTTCTTTATCTTCGCACTCCCCTCTCTCTCTCTCTCTCTCTTTCTCTTTCTCTCTCCCCCTCTCTCTCTCTTCTAGCAACTCCTTTCTCTTCTCTCTCTCTCTCTCTCTCTCTCTCTCTCTAACACACACACACGCACACTTTTCTGCTAAAAAAAACAACAGCACAAGTCCATACGATAGCAACATTATTGGAACATATATTGTTTAATCTATCGTGATGACATTTAATCAGTTAAATGAGAGAATATTGTTGCAGGTTTTAAAAGGATCTTCGCTATTTCATTCTCAATAGTGTGTATTTGCCCAATGTCTCCGCGACGTGCAGGATGTGACACAGGGTCATTTCTAAACGAAGTAAAGCTGGTTTGTATTAAATTTTCCTTCTCCATCAATGATTACATAACCAAAACAAAAGAGCTCTCAATTGCCCGTAGATTGAGGTAGGGAGGAGGGATGGATTCATGTATTTCCCAATGACATTAACGAGAAGTGAAACACAAACACCCTCATCCAGGATTGTTGATTCCCTTTTCTGCATCGATAACCGTTATACAGAACACGCCTCCTTAAATCTCAATAGTATTGCGCCAATTTTCCGCCTAGAAAGGGTTTCTGTGAAATCCGGGCTTTGAAGTGGATTCGAACTCTGATCGCTGATTCTGATAGGAAAACCGGTATTTGTAGATATTAAGAAATCTTAAATTTGTTGGAATATTTAGGTATATAAGGTGTGCTACAATACACACTTACATTTATAGACTAGATGGGTCACGTGGTTTATTCCTCCGCCAATCAGCATGATGCATGGCTTGTTGACTACTTAATCACTGATACTGACAGACGTCCATTTGTAAATATTGACGAAGGAACTTGCAATACTGAGGAGCACCAAGGAACAACCAAAGGATTCTTTACCAAGGATTTCCGCTGGACAAGCGCTCTTGCTTGAAGCCTAAAGGATGGCCCATAAAGTCGTAGCAAAATTCATGCGTTGAAAACATTTTAGAAACAACATTTCAACGGCATTTCAATTGTAGCAGTTTCTCTTTGTTTAAAGTTGTTTCCTTTTGGCTTAGGAACTCTTTTTGGCAAGATTTAAGGAAGAAAGAGAAGAAAAGAAAGTAGATAAGCATAAAAGTTTTGTCCCTTTTACAACTGCAGCCAATAAGATTTCACGCTAGATAAACTTGAAAAACAGAAGAAAATGATTTGTGTCTGTTATTGCCAGCAAATAAGGAACCACAAACATTTATTCTCTTTCCAGTTTTTCTTTTATAGGATTTTTGTGTCCAGTTTCACATTCTTATATCCATTTATTTATTACAGGCAGAAACTTGAAAGTTATTTTATCTTTCGACTTGGGATTTTGATTGATTTTAATGGCATGTGAATTCACCTGGAGTTATCTTATGCCCGACTGTACCTCTGCATAGGGAAAAAAACCTAAGGGGCCATCTGTTGGCCGTGGGTGGTGATCCATGATGCTTAAAGACGGAATCTTAGAGACTGAGCAGTCCATGACATTCAACTCTTGGCCCTTACCCAGGCTAGACAAGCGGTCGGAGAGGACCTCTTCCGAAGAATCGGCAGGTAACGTCAAGCCCTAGCTCCTATGAGGATTGTCCGACCCTATTGCTGTTAGCACTGCCCCTCCCAACCTTTTGTACCATCTATGTGCTAGAAGGCGGTGGCTGGGGGTCTTTAGTGTCCTGGGTATGACGTTAAACTGCATCTCATAGAGAAGTTCCAATTTTGGAGCTCTGGGGAGTGTGGAGTACCCCTTCATCGCCATTACTCTCAGGTCCACACTGACCCAGAGTGGTAGTACCTGTTGGGGACCAATCTATGGGTTAAATAGAAGAAAATGAGTTGGCAAAATGTGTTTAAAAATGAGTTTTAAAGAAATTCAGTAACCACCAAGAATTAATAAAACAATTTATTCGGCATAAAATAACCCAACAAGAGTTGACATGCGGTAAAACCAACCAACCAACCAACCCAACTTGACTTTTGTGCGAATCCCTCTTTTGTATTTAATACTTTTTTTAAATGAGTCAAATTTTAATAAATGTCGTTCTAATCTTTTGATAAAAACCAAAATTACATTTTGATATTTTTTTCTTTTATAGGTAAGTATTTCCTGAATTGTTTTGCGCTTAAAAACACCGTGACAACACGTAAGTATTTTTATTGTTTGTCCTTAAAAGATCTGGAATGATATCTTTGAAATTGGATCTTTCTGATCGGCCTTACTTTAAACATGACACAAAAACTGTACACATTAAGATAAGACACGCAAACAATTTTGAGTGTTTAGCTCGATTTCTGTTTGGGACCACTGAAGAGTTTAATTGACTGTAAGTTTGTCTTCCGGTTATTGTCGTGATCATTATTCACAGCATTTTAATCGGTAGATTCCATAGCTTTTATTTTTTATTAGTACGGCTGTCTAAATTGTACTAAGAAAAATAAAAGCAATGGAGTGCACCGACTGTGATACCAAAGTACTCCGTTCACTGAGTATATAATTCTCATTACTCTTTTTTTTCTGTCCAAGCATTCAACCCACATTTTCTCTTTTCTGTCCAGAAATTATATATTCATGTATCTATAAAAAGAAAAAGTAACAAAGAATTACACTGGTTTACAAAAAAATATTTTTGTCTCAGGCAAGAATGTGAATAGACGTTTTTTACTAATTTGGGTGCTGAATTCAAATTTATAAACAGTTTTGCTCTATCACCTCTAGTTTTCTGTCTTTTAAATAGTCTCGTTTTAGTATATACAGAGTATATACGTGCTTATTTCAACAGTTGCAGCAGCTTATTACAGATAAAACAGGATAGATAAAGAACATTGACGGAATAAGTATACTTGGATGACACAATAGTACCGCAGACAGTTAGAAATGTGTTTTCTGAGATGATCTGCAGACTGCCAGTGCACTACTGGCCAATGCACTACTGGCTGTTGATTGAGACGTGTTGGCTACTTAACTGCCAAAATCCGTCTTGATATATATATATATATAATATATATATATATATATATATTGTAATGCTATCACTTACATTTGTTGCATAATAACTAAAAAAGAAGACATAATTCACACAATATTAGAAATTAACCCTGAATGCATATACGCAATGTACAGTATGCATATCTAAAAAAAACTAGAGGTGATGAGTAAAAACTGATTTCAAATCTGAATTCAGCACCCCCAAATTAGGTTAAAACAGCTATTTTTGTGCTTGCCTCAATTTCTTTGTAAACCAGTGTTATCAGTGGTAGTCAGAAATAATATATTCTTGGTGTTCAGGATCAGTACATGTGGAGTTCTTCTATAGTGATACAGGTCATCTGCAGTGGGAGCTCGATATACATTGTTGCAGGCGTGTGAACAGAAAATACTGATGAATAAAGGAAGGAACAACTTTAAATTTGCTTCATGTAATAATTTATTTCAACTACAACAAGTTTGGATAAAGCAACAGTTGAAATTGTAGTGTAGTCCTCGGTGTCTGGCCTGCAAAATGAGACATGGTGGAAGAAGGAATGTGGTTGGGGCGGTACGCCACTGTACCCACTCTGAGTAAGAAGTATCAAGAAGTTGGAGGGGCAGAGTGGACTTTTTATAGAGGTTGCAAGGCATTATGGGTGACTACCCATAGTGCATTGCAACTTTTGTTTGGCTATAAAAGCGACCCATTTTTGCCAGAACGGTGCATTGCATTTTTGTTCTTAAAGTAACAGAGTGTCTAGGAAGAAGAAGAGAAAGAGAAGAAGAGAGAAGAAGAAGAGAAAGAGAAGCTGGTGAACAATTTAGAAATACATTATTACATGAGGCAAATTTTAAGTTTTTTTCTTCATTTACCCACATATATATTATTCTTTATAGAGTACAATACATTTAAGGTGCGATTGTTACTATTGGTTTCAAAACATGTGAGCCACTTATAATCAAGACAACGCAGCTGTGAAAGAATATGCAGTGGTTCGTTGTATATTGTTTCACAGGCGCGTCGTCGAAATGGTAAGCGGCTAACACGTTGCTTTGAAACCAATGGTAACAATCACACCTTAAATTTCATAATTCTTCATGGGGAAGTGCCGACGTATAATTGAAAACGCACATTTTCATTTTCCCGATTGTAAAATCTCTCTGCTTCATTCCTCCCTGTTGGCGGGGCTTAGAATACGCTGACTATACCCCCTGAAGAGGAACGATACCCCTCAAGAAAGGTGTACTGATATAGCACTAAACTGTATCTGGTGGGGAGGCTCCAATTCTGGAAATCAGCGTTGAGTAGCACCGTTAGGCTCTCAACTATGGATCAAATAGATCTGTTTGCAAATCATTTATATTAAATAGGATTGCCTGAGCATATAACTGTGGACACAAAAAAAACAACTCTTAAACTATGAGAAACATAAACATATGCAATTCCCGAACCTCTAGGTATTTAATAACCCCAGACAGGTTGACATGCCGGTGTCTGGGCTTTTTCTGTAATTTCATATAGATCTTATTTCTATGGAATTTATCCTTTTTGAATTGGTCAAGGAGTGTCGTCGTGTTGCCCCAGTTTATTGAGCAAGAACACTTATCTTTTCGTATGTTTGTCGCTGCCATTTTAGGACAAGCAAACAAACACTCCCACCCCGTTCATTATATAAATTGAGGACACCTGACATTGAACTTCATTGACAACCGAAATGCACGTTTTTATCTATCTACTTTGTCAAATAATCTCTATAAAATGTTTGTCTGTAAAATATCGCTAGATGATCATGTTGGACTGTTTTGATTTATAAGGTGTGCTGCAATCCATCATTTAAATTTATAGACCAAGCGAGGTCACGTGGTTTATAACTCAGCCAATCAACAGCCCGAATACGTGGTTAGTTAACTAGTTAATTCTTATTTTGTCACCTCAGCTAAAAAACGGACCATTCCATTTTTATTAGAAAGAAAGAAAGGTAAGAAAAAGGATATGCTAGACAGAAGAATATATAAGAAAGAAAGAAAGAAAAAAAGAAAGAAAGAAAGAGTAACGCGCGGAAGCAATAATGCTAATCTATTTTAATGAAAACACGAAAAGAAAGAAAAACATAATGTGAGCGCGTTAAATCAAGATTATCATTTTTACATCATAAACTATTTTATTAATTGTATTCAATAGGACCGTCGAGCAAAAACCTTATAAGAAACTACAGAGAAAATGTAAATATGAAGGCAATTCTCTAACCTCAAAGCATAAAATAATCCTAGACTGGTTGACATGCCCTTAAAATCAATCAATGCAAACCTATTACTACACAACAACTAACCCTCTATAATTATCCCATGTCAATTTCTGATTTGAGGATTGGCACTATTGACAGTATTGCCTCATTTTTGCACACGCAAATATCCTGTCTAATAGACAAATCGAGATAAATTGATAGTGACAATCAAATATTCTGATGTGAATTTCTTATCATGCCGTCCGTATTATGATATGTGACTTTCTCTGGTTGGTTTATTTTTTGAAATGACGAATCACTTCTAAAGTTTTAAAACATCAAATTGTACGAAATGAATTTAGCTAAATTCTTAGTCGGTAGAGAGTTCGACTAGGAACCACAAGGTCCCGGGTTCGATGCTGGCCCTCGCCAATTTAGTGTATGAGTAACACAGCTTGAATCTGTGCAATAAAGTGTGAGGCTGATGTTACAAGTGACGCCTCACCTCAGAAGCAAAAACAATCTCCTTGTGTTACATAATCTATGCATAGATTATTGCCAACCCCCTGTATTTCTGAAGGGATGGCCCCTTTTCATATCACGGTCGGGACTTTCCATGGAATATTACAGAAAGCCCGCGAAATACGTGAAGTCACGTGGGACCTGGTTGGCTCTCAGTTTCAGCTTGGACGTCAGGCAGATAAGGCCTATCTGCCTTAGTTGGGACTCACCTGCACACGCGTGCTATGTTTAGTTAGAGAAATATGTTTAGTTAAGTAAATAAAAGTTTACATAAATAATATGGTTTTGTGGTTGATGAATGTCTTGGCAACAAGACTGACCTAGAAAAGAAATGAATCAAGGACGACCAACCAGCAAGAACAGAGAAAGACGAAGTCCAGATGCTAGAAGAAGAATGTAAGATACCAAAGATGAGCAGAAGAATAATAGAAGTAAAGAAAGAATATACAACACTTGGTATAGCGCTAGTGAAAAGGGGATAGACTCCCTCGCCGTCAAGCTGATACCGACTTTAGGCCACCCCGATGAATTTACTTACCTGCTTTGGAAACTGATCAACATTATCGAGTGAACGCTATACTTATTTATATTCCGCAATTCTTCCTTCTTTTCAGGTGCGCCTCATAGTTTAGTTATCAAAAAGAAATAATTATCTTTTACAAATAATAAACTCGATTAATCGTTTCAATTTCCTCTATTAACATAGACTTTATATTGGCCAAGCAACAAATATTTATCTGAAGTTTTTTCATCAAGTCTTTTCATAGCAGTACATTAGTGTACTTCTAAAATCCTTAAATCTTTTGAAGCTATCGGCATCACCGACCATCATTAGATGCAGTGATGACTTAATTCCAACCATTGTTAGCTCCAGAATTTCTAGAGAGCAACCTAATTTCTCCAAACAGCTTAATTAGAATCTATTTCGACTTTCATCTTATCACAGATTTCATTTCTTTTTACCTTTTTTATTTCCAAAACCCTTCGAGATGAACCTGATTTACTCTCTCTCTCTCTCTCTCTCTCTCTCTCTCTCTCTCTCTCTCTCTCTCTCTCTCTCTCATATTTTATCCACTTCAGATAAGACCCTTTAGAATTTGAACAAGTTGAACGTCTTTCCCAAGATCTAATGTGTCTATATTTACCGTATATAATCGTGTATAGATCGGGTTTTAAAGACCTGATTAAATATAAAGAAAAGGACGATGGCCAATTGTTGCCATCAGAAATTGATACCATAAATAAATGGGCGGTCTATACACTGTATGTTCACATAGAACTAATACCCTTGTGAAAGGTATGCATTCAACTGCTCTCCCTCCAGCTATGGGTAAATAATGGGACAGACTGGACTCTGGATTAGGTTTGACCTTGGCTAAGTAACCAGTCTAGTAGAAAGAAAACTCTGAATTCAAACCTGTTAAACTTAAGAAATTGACCTTGTGTCACATCCTGCTCGTTCGGAGGAGTTGGTAAATATGTAAACACGGTATATTCACAGTGTTACGACGACGAAAATACAGGACTGGACTTTCACCTACTGAAGCCTAAAGCAATATGAAATTGAAACCATTCTCAAATATTTTTTTTTAAATAGAATAATATGTATAATTGTTGAATTAGTGATACTATTTAGCATTCTATATGCTGGTACACAGACTGAATCAAGGTAGCTTTTTGACTTACGGACTGTCTAGCAGCATATACTCTTTTTTAACGCTTTCATCCACACCGACACGCGTACCGCAATTGAACCAACACTAACGACTCTATCCCTGTTCCCATATGAGCCACAATTCCTCTCACAATGCTGTATTCGTGACCACAGTAAATTCACGTTGAACACATTAGCCAATCACAGAAAATGGTTTGTACCCTTTTTGAAATCACATGACTATACCTCAAACACAAATGTATAAATGTAACTTATATATATAAAATAACCCCAGGCCGGTTGACAAACCTTAAAAACCAATAAATCAATCAACACATTCACACACAAAACAATAAGCCAAACCCACAGGCTAGAAAAATTATGTTTCTTGAACTTTGAACTAGAAAAATTGATTTCTCTGAATTTTTTTAGACGAGGCTTGATAATTAATATTAAACAAGAAGGGTCCCGAGTTTGAGAAGGCTCCCGAGTCCGACAAGAAATACCTGAAGAAGTCCAGAGGGCACATCGGCCGAAACGTTGTTCAGATAACAATAAAGATGAGGACAATAGTCCGAATAAACCAAATGATACTAGAAAAACTGAGTCTGGTCGAAAAATTATAAAATTGTCTTGCATATTTCCTGTATATGAAATAAAGGGACCGGGTTAGCTCAGTCGGCAGAGCGTTCGTCTAGAAACCTCAAGGTTCCTAGTTCGATACCGGTCCTCGCCAACTCAGCGTATGAGTAGCACAGGGATCTGTGCGTAAAGTAAGGAGCTGATGTGGCGCTCCACCTTCAGATACTAAAACAATCTTCTTGGTCTAGCGCTATTGAAAAGGGGATAGACTCCCTCGCTGACTGGCTGAGACCAACTTTAGGCCGCCCCGTCGACTTTACTTTTTTTTACTTATGAAATATACTCATTTCTTGTTAAAGCTATTTGTTCGATTGTTTCCATTTCTTGAACCACTTCTTGTTGACGAGGAAGTAGTACAATGTTTTCATTGACAAGTAACACTTTTTCTATTCAACTCACGTTCTCTCATCTTCTGCATTGTCACCCACTGAGTATACGGTTCCGTAAATTGGAAAATTATATACTATGAATCTCCATACTTTATGGATACGGCAATACCATTGCAATATGAAAGGAGAGAAGGAAAAATACTTATTTATGTGTTTTTTCTGTGCGTGATGGCCTTTGCGAGTAAATAAATATTTCCTTTCTTTCGCTAAACACGCCTTATATCAACCTTTTCGTTTCTGAATAGATTAATGTTTTATAAAAGTCATTGAACGCTGACCAGGCGAGCGATTTAGAAACGTGTTTTCATTATTTATTTCCGATAAGGATTTGTTTCCCCGGGCGATCATTTTCGGCAATGTTTATTCTATCATTATGACTGTTATAAACTGTCCATTGTAAAAAAGTTACAACTCTGGGGAGGTCAAAGGAAAATAAGCTAATTAGTTCAAAACGAGGCCACACTTTCTTTGTTTACGTATTTTGTTCAGCAGAATTTTTTTTGTACGTGTTATTTTGTTCATATGCAACCCGTAAATATTTAATAGCATATTGCCTCGTTTCTTTATTTATTAGATCTGAAGGGAAATCTCAATAAAAGTGTTTCTTTTTAATCCTTGACCCGAGGAATCTCTTCGCTTGATCCGCGTTCTTTGTGGGACTTTGGGGAATACACGAAACTTTGCAAATATTATCCCCCGTTATAAATAATGTATTTCTCTGAGTTTTTGAGATGAGATTTGATAATTTGTATTATATGGATTATTCGGACTATTTTCCTCATCTTTATTATTATGTACACAACGTTTCGACCGATGTGTCCTCAGAAATTCAGAAAAATATTATCATTATCCGTTATCTTTTTTTTTTTAGATAGATAAAGGGTGGCCTATAATCGGTATTAGCCGGACAGTGAGGGAGTCTATCCCCTTTTCACAAGTGCTAGACCAGAGAGATTGATGTTGCTGAGGTGGAGCGTCATACCTACTACCCCACTTTACCACACTGATGAGGTTACCCAAACTGTGCTACTCATGTGCTGAGTTGGCGGTAACTAGTATCGAACCACGAACCTTGTGATTCTAGGCGGGTGAGCTAAACCGCATTTTACCGCAATTCTCGTCGTCATTGTACAACAGCTTGAAACTGCGCAGATCGGAAAAAAATAGGATAGTCTCTCGGTAAGTTTCGAACTTACATCGTCTTTGACTCTCGAGAAGTTAAATCAAACGGACCATTTGAGCTCTAGATTTTCAGAAGCACAGATCAAAACTATGACATTTCTCTCTCCTTAGGCTAGACGGACAGTCGTAGAGGCGTCCTCCGATCAATCAACTGGTAATATCAAGTCCTAGCACTTATATGATTGTCTCAATCCTATTGCCCTTATGCCAAACACACAACCCTTTTTATCATATGTGCTAAAAGGTGGTAGCCAAGTGTCTTAGTTTTCTGGGCACGCCGTTAAACTGCATCCAATTGGAAAGTTGCAATGTTGGAGCTCTGGGGAGTGTGGTGTACCCTTTCACCGCCATTATTCCTAGGTCCACTCTGAGCCGGAATATTAGTGCCTGTTAGGGTCCCATATATATGGATTAAATAGAAAAAGGAGTTTTAAAAATTGAATACCCATCAAGAATGAATAAAACAAAACTTCTTGGACTTTAAATAAACCAACAGGGGTTGACATGCCGTAAAAAACACCCGACCAATCTTTCTCTATCTCCCCCCCTCTCTCTCTCTCTCTCTCTCTCTCTCTCTCTCTCTCTCTCTCTCTATCTCCGTTATCTATCTATCTATCTATCTATCTATCTATCTCTCACTCTCTGTCTTTCTATCACTATCTAATCTCTCTCTCTCTCTCTTTGCCTCTGTCTATCGGTCTGTCTGTCTGTCTGTCTGTCTCTGTCTCTCAATCAATCTCTCTCTGTCTCTGTCTCTCAATCAATCTCTCCCTGTCTCTGCCTCTGTCTGTCTGTCTGTCTGTCTGTCTCTCTCTTTTATCTATCTATCTATCTATCTATCTCTGAAAACGAAAACTTCTCAAAACATGTTTTTGGTTTTGGTAGAATGTTGGATGCATCATCTAATAAAATTAAAATAAATGTTATTTTTTATTCGCGTTTTAATTCAGTTTCATTCATCTATTTTAATAAAGTATTTTGGTACATTAAAATTGAAATACTCGCACTCTGCAAAGGTCGCATATTTTTTCTTGAACATAGAATTTACTTCAATAACTTATTCCTGATAAAAGCTTTTTTTTTAAAACTGTACCACATAAAAATCCGGACAAAATACTAAAAGTGTTCCTCATTACAGAGAGACTGAGACATTTAATGACCGTCCAGGCCAGGCAGATTAACCGACTCTACTGACAGCAACGGTCATAAAACACTATAAGGATGAATGCTTCTATCTCGACAAGACATGTGTTATTTATTTGACTGTGGTCAGGAAAAGAAGAAAAAGTTTAAAAAGCTACAGTGTAGTATCAAAAAATAAACTTCATTTGCTACAGCATAAGTTTGCAAAGTTCTACTAAACTCTTTCAATTCATCACGCCGATTACGCAGCCTCACTCCAATTTTCTTTATCAGATTTTGCTGACATCTTCATATACAAGACATAAATTTATCTCCGATTAGTATTATTTGTATTATTCGGACTATTGTCCTCATCTTCATTGTTATTTGTACAACGTTTCGACCGATGTGCACTTCGGCCTTCTTCGGGTATTTCTTGTCGGACTCGGGAACCTTCTCGAACTCGGAAACCTTCTTGACGTAACGGGAACCTTTTTGTCGTAATCGGGAGCCATCACGGAACTTTGAACCTCCCTTTATTCAGTCCATGGGGGTATCCTGTTCTCATTCCACTAACCATAGCTGTTGTACAGGTGTTAAGCTGTGTTAATTATTATTCTATATCACTGTTGCCCTTGACCAGGATTGAACCTGCAGCCTAGAGATAACTGTCGCTTAGAACTGTCTTAACCTAACTCCTTTATCCACAAGGCTATGTGTCAAATTGTCTCCGATGTTCTTAGAAAAGCTACGTGCAAACATTCTATCGGATAAGTAACGCCTTCTCGTTGCCTATGTCCAAGATCACACAATAAAAGCTGTGAAAATTCCAAGATCTCCGTATTTATTTGAGGGTTCTAATTTCAACCAAATCTCCTTGTGCTAACATCTTGTCAAAGACTCCCAGTTTTCCTAATCGAACGTAATAACCATTCCTAGCTTCATGGGTTCATACAGAGCAACAAGTCTCCCCCACCCCAATCTTCTTCCCCGCGTTTATTTTGAATTCGTCTGTCCAATCGACTGGCTGTTTGAACGCCAGGAGATCTAGGTCCAATGAATAAAATTACCGGCATCTTAATAGTTAATTTCTGCAGACAGATTCCACCAACTGCTGTCATTTGATTTTGTCATGTAACGACTACGGACCATCGCTACGTTTTGACATCCACCCCCAACCCCCGCCCCCAACACCCCCCGCCCCCATCGCCCTGTTATTTGCCATCTACACGCCTCCCACCCTCACCCTATTATTTTCTTTGTTATCCTATAAATATCTGGTCATTAGGAGATATTGGTTGGCAGAGGTCCGCAAAAAATGAACAACGTTACAGACTTTTTTCCCCTTAAAGTCATTATCCCAGGCTCCTCTCTCTCTCTCTCTCTCTCTCTCTCTCTCTCTCTCTCTCTCTCTCGAACCCACTCTCTTTTTCTTCCTTACCTCTTTTGATAACTTTACCATCCCATCCACATCCCACACCCTCTCGTTTGTTTGGACACTTTTTTCATTATTTATTTTTGTTCTTTTCTCTCCATATAAAAAAAATCTGCTTTTTTCTTTCTTTTCTTTTTTTTCCTTTCTTTTTTTATGAGCATTTTTCATTTTGTTTTCTCTTCGTTTTTTTTTTAATCAACTTTTTTGTTTGTTTTTCTCTTTCTTTCTTTTTCCTTCCATTCTCTTTTAGAAAGTTTTCTCTTTCTCGCAAAAGCAATTCACATTTAAGTTATTTTTACTTGCATCCTAAACTTTCACCTCTTCTTTTCTTTACTCACACCTCCACCTCTTTTTCTCTTACAAACCCTCCTCCTTTTTCTCCCCTTCTCCTCCCCTCCTCCTCCTTCTTTTTCTCTCTTCCCTCTCCTCCTCCATTTTCTCGCTTCTATCTCCTCCTCCTTTTTCTAATCTCCTCCTCCTCCTTTTTCTCTCTTCTATCTCCTCCTCCTCCTTTTCTCTCTTCTATCTCCTCCTCTCCTTCTCCTCCTTTTTCTCTCTTCTATCTCCTCCTCCTCCTTTTTCTCTCTTCTATCTCCTCCTCCTCCTCCTTTTCTCTCTTCTATCTCCTCCTCCTCCCTTTTCTCTCTTCTATCTCCTCCTCATCCTCCTTTTTCTGACTTCCATCTTCTATTCTTTTCTGTTCTCTCTCTTTGCACTCCTACTCTTCTCTTTTTCTTTATCTTCTCTCTCTCTCTCTCTCTCTCTCTCTTTTATCTCCTCTTTTCTTTTTATCTCGTCTATCTACTCCTCTTCTTTTCTCTCTCCCTCTCTCTCTCTCTACTCCTCTTCTTTTCTTTTTTCTCTCTCTCTACTCCTCTTCTTTTCTTCTCTCTCTCTCTCTCTCCCCCCCTCTCTCTCTCTCTATATATATATATATATATATATATATATTCTAGCTACTCCTTTTCTCTCTCTCCCTCTTTCCCTCTCTCTTCTATCTACACCTCTTCTTTTCTTTTACTATCTCTATCTCTCTCTCTCTATATATATATTCTATTAACTCTTCTCTCCTCTCTCTCTCTCTCTCTCTCTCTCTCTCTCTCTCTTCCATCTCCCCCTCTTTTCTTTATCCCCTCATTAAGTTCTGTACCGAACTTTGAATTCACTTCGCCAAAATCCACACTGTCGGATTCTCTTTTGCCTTCTACACACACTTGTCTGTTTGTATAATTCACACTTGATCACTAAGCAATTCCCATGACAACTATTACCAAAAAACTCCCACCCCTCCCCCTTATTCTTTGAATGACCTATGTCAAGCTGTTGATGACCAAACGACGTGTTTGCCGGCGGACGCTATCTTTACAAAAGTGATTAAGGAGACGCCAAGCTTTGGACATTATGCTCCTTCCTTCTTTTGCCAATAATGTTTGCAAAAATCAAGAAAAACAGTGAGATCCGATTTACAGAGGAAAACGGTTTCTATTTGTGGTCTTTGTTGGTAGACCATAGATTTTAGGAATGTTCAAATGTTTCATCAACTTAAATGTTAAAGTCTCATGATTTGTCAACTGATAGAAATTTTACCTGCCAAAAAGAAAGTGTGTACGTATATATATATATATATATATATATATATATATATATATATATATATATATATATATATATATATATATATATATTGTTGTGATGTTAGTCCAACAGTAAAGAGAAGTCAAGTCGAGATAGGGTAAAATAAGACAAGCGTATTTACAATAATGGTACATGTACGACTAGCTTGTCGTTAACGGGAACAGTACGACCTTTCCACTCGGTGTCTCACTATTTATAGTGAGAACCGGTGTCTATTCTCCACTGTAGGAACGGCCGGTACAACAATATATATATAAGTTAAAAGAAAGGATATGAATCCGACAATATGAGTAAGAAAAGGTGGAATGAAAACATCACACAATGCTGTTAAAGAAGAAAACAATTTATAATATAATCATAGCTGATACTGATCAATATTTCGATTTTACAAAAATCATCATCAGGGCTCATTCATTCCCGTAGTTGTTTGGGTCGGAGAGGAAAGTCAAATCAAAGTATTTGACTTTCCTCTCCGACCCAAACAACTACGGGAATGAATGAGCCCTGATGATGATTTTTGTAAAATCGAAATATTGATCAGTATCAGCTATGATTATATTATAAATTGTTTTCTTCTTTAACAGCATTGTGTGATGTTTTCATTCCACCTTTTCTTACTCATATATATATATATATATATATATATATATATATATATATTTCATGTATGAGTAGTGGTTATCGGTGGGTACGGGTACGATCGTTAGGGCGCACAGAATCCAGGGGTTAAGACCGTGAAAAAACAAATACAAAGTGCTCAATACAATGTAGAGAAAAATTTATTTAAGAAATGGATATAAAGTAACCTACTCGAGTTTCATCATCTGAATCGTCAGGGTTACATCCGCTGAATTAATCGAGTTTTCGATTAATATCAGTTGATACCACGTATGTCTGTTGGAATGGATTTATCGTTATGATAAGATCCATTCCAACAGACATACGTGGTATCAACTGATATAATCGAAAACTCGATTAATTCAGCACCCTGACGATTCAGATGATGAAACTCGAGTAGGTTACTTTATATCCATTTCTTAAATATATATATATATATATGGTATTTGTGGAAAAAGTAACTTACCGGTGAACATGGTCACAATGGTTAGTTGATGCAAGTTTCACAATGATAAGACAGCGATATAACAAATATAAAGTGCTCAATGCATTAGTAGAGCAAATTTATTAATAAAATATATTTATATAATTATAAAAATATCAATAAAACCACGTTTAATCACTACAGACTCTGTAATGATATAGACAATCCTCATCATTGTCATAAACCTTTAAAACAATAGCACAAAGCGGATTTCTAACAAAGTTTATATTTTGATCCCTTGAAAAAAATGGAACTTCTGCTCTTTTTGAATTTTGGAATTTCAAATCAGCGTTCTTCGACCGCGGGCCTATAATCAACCGTTTATCGCGAAAAAATACACACGTGTAATCGACTGCAATTAATCAATATCTTGATTCATCCAGTGGATTTAACCCTGAAGATCCTCATGGTGAAACTCGAGAAGGTCATTACTGTATACCTGTATGATAATATATATATATATATATATATATATATATACGTGTGTGTGTGTGTGTGTGTGTGTGTGTGTGTGTACCTTCGCACGAGCAGGATGTGACACAGTGTTAATTTCTTAAGCGGAGTTTAACAGGGTTGAATTCAGTTACGTATTTATAATGTACTGTAGGGATTGTCTTCCCTTGTTTATTGTGGTTACCGTTAGGCGTGGAATTATTTTCCTCTGCTGCTGCGGTTTGCCGTTAGGTGGCATTTCGACCAGGATATTTAAAGGTAGTCCCCGAAAGTGACCCTCTCTTTCATGTTGAATCTCCAGTCGTGAACTAGACACACGTGTGTTTCCGTCCCTTTGGACTGGGGAGGAGTCCGAATGAAATTACAAAAATAATACAATTAACAACAAAGTAAATATAAATACACAATAGATATCACCAAGTCTGGCTTTTTGTGCAAAAATTGAGATTTGATTTATATTAGAAGATATTTAGAAATTAAAATATGCATAGAAATAGCATTGAAATTCTAATTAAAAAAAATGTCCAGCATTTGTAAATATCAAAAGTAAATAAATCAATACACCAGGTATTTTTTACCCCTTCTACGCAGTTGCCGCTGTGTAGCCGCTTCTAGAACGTTTATGAGGTGTTTTATGGGTAATTATGAACTTTTGTTTAAGTAAATTAGGGTGTCCCAGAAAAACAGAACCCACAAACTTTGTAATAAAACTGTTAATTTTAACTAGGGGGTTTAGGGTTTTGGTTAGGGTTAGGGTTAGGGTTTAGGGTCAGGGTTAGGGTTTAGAGTTAGGGTTGGGGTTTAGTGTTAAGGTTTGGTTTAATGGGAAAATGAATAATTTGGGTTCCGTTTTTTCTGGGTCACCCCGTACAGGGTGATCCATAAAAAACAGAACCCAAAACCTAACCGTAACCCTAACTCCAACCCCAACCCTAACCTTAAACCTTAACCCTAACCCTAAACCCCCTAGTTAAAATTAACATTTTATTACAAAATTTGTGGGTTCTGTTTTTTCTGGGTCACCCTAATTTACTAAACAAAAGTTCATAATTACCGTTTTATGAATATCTACTTGTTGTTAGTAATGTAAAAAAAAAGAACAAAGCTGAAAGGCCTGTCAGATTCTTGTCATGAAGAAAACACTTTAATTCCGCCATTTGCAACTGGATATTCAGCTGAATGATTCTAAGGAGATATGGAATCGTGCTTTACAGATAATTTTTTGTTTTATTTTTGCTTCTTGACTGTTGCAAGAACAAAGTACTTTGAAGATATTCTTTGACAAGTTGCTGCAGAAAGATTTAAGTGTTCTCTTATGAAGCGGTGAAAACGTTCTCAGTGTGATGATTTTTTCCAAAATATCGCTTCAAGGAAAGCGAATTATTTCCGATGTATCATTCATACACATTCCTGCACACGGAGTAGGCATTTATTAATCCTTGAATCAGGTAAGCGTAAATTCAACAGGGACAACCGAGTAACGGCATCGCAGGAACGAAATGGCACAAATATCGGCTAATACAATGCATCTGATAATGGCCGGAAAATACACGGCCGATCCATTGTGTTATATATATATATATATATATATATATATATATATATATATATATATATATTGGTTTGGAGGTTGATTTTGAAGGCTATCACAATGCAGGTGTAAAGAAAAATAATAAGGTAACAATGGTGTTGTGTGTTAACCTGTAATTTATTCTTGAATTTTTGAGATAAATCTCTTTTTCAGAAGATCACTGGAACTGAAGTCGTCTTGTTATGGCATTTCTAGTTAAAATTTAACTAAAAATGCCATAACAAGACGACAACTACTTCAGTTCCAGTGATCTTCTGAAAAAGAGATTTTATCTCGAAAATTCAAGAATAAAATACACGTTAACACACAACACCATTGTTACCTTATTATTCTTTACACCTGCATTGTGATAGCCTTCAAAATCAACCTCCAAACCAATATATACACAATGCTTCAATCAAATTATAAAACTCTCTTATATATATATATATATATATGTATATATATATATATATATATATAATTGGTAAAGAAAGAAGCTTAAAATCACCCATTTTGTGGTTATCGGTCTATTTCTACCCACTGGTAACTGAGTTTCGACAGACCGCTAACTTTGAAAATGGTAAACAGAAATTCATGGGGTTTTATATATACATTTTATTCTGGCAATTTTTGAAAAAACTTTTGGTATCAGTTCCTCTCACCCCCTTATGACAAAGGATAAATTAAACAGATAATATTAAGCACTCCTCTAATAAGAACGCGATCGACTGTGACACTGAAGTAAGCGAGTTCGATCTCCAGTCAAGTAATAACGTTCAGTTTCGGACTAATACCCTTGGGAAAGGTCTGAATCTCTTCATCGTCACCAGCTACGATTTAAATAGTACTATAAGATTCTTTTTAATCAGTGCTTTTTTTTTCTCCGGTGTATTTTGTTTTTTCTCTTTTTCCTTTTCCTTTTCCTTTCAAGAATGGCTTTGACATAAATAACCCATGACGGTTTCTATGCCATTAAACAAAGAATCCAACACAAATCAATATATAAACTAAAAGAAAATTGAAATAGACAAACTGATAAACCAACTTCTTACTTCCTTCCTTTTTATTAGGGGACTTTAACCAACACGTGAGTCACTAGGACTGCAAATATTTTAATTATCTGTACCGTACCACAGAATCCGCATTAAAAACATGTGATCTCCTAAATGATGAATCATACGCTTATCTCAATCTAGCTACAGGCTCATTATCAGCCATAGATTTATCTGTATGTTTCTTAACGATTCTCATGTATTTGAATAGGAAAGTCCGTAACGATCAATGTGAGAGCGATTACCGCTTTATTTTAATAGATATCTATAAACCAATTCCAGAGGAGATGGTTCTAAATTGGCATCTTTATAAGGTTCACTGATCTGCATTTACTGACCTTTGTGTGATATTAATCAATAGCCAATAGCCAAACATTTACAAATATTAAGGATCTTCACACACACACGCACACGCACACACACACACACACACGTACGTGTTGATACAGCAGAACAAACAATTGCGAAATCCTCCGTTAATTCACATAGTAAACACTGACCCTGGTGTTTAATGTAGGATGCAAGAAAGCCACAAAATATCGCGGAGGGAAGATATACGAAAGTTTAGAAACCAACTACCAATCAACGGAACTCCCAGAAAGCTGGTGCAAAAGCAAAGGGGTATCATTAATAAGATAAACGTGGAAACAATACGTTTCTAAACTCAACCCCAAACACCAGTATTGACAAATGGTCGGAAAAATAAGCGGAAAATATTCATCTCCGAAAAAAAACAAAAAAACACTCAACTCATAAATAAAAAAAAAATAGACATAAAACAAATCCATTTCTAAACTTTTATTTTTTGCTTTTAAAACAACCACGTATTTACTGAACCTAGCTGAACACACGCACACACACACACACACCACACACACACACACACACACACACACACAGACACAACACCAATCACATTTCAAGAACATCTATATATTAATACTCTTGTTCCTGAATCTTCCAACCGTTATCATCTTGCAACACCCTCTGGTTAAAAACGAAACCGTCAAAATCATTCAAGATGAGATGCAAAAGTATAAATCCTGATTATATGGTGTTGCTTATCTGCCGAATTCTTAGTTCTTATGAGTGTCGTCACCTCAGTTAAATAATTGAACATTCCGTTTTTATTATAAAGACAGGCAATAAAAAGGATGTGCTACACAGAAAAATATAAGAAACAAAGAGTAGGGAAAACATAGAGAGAGGTAAGTGCACGGAAGCGATAACACTAATATATTTCATTCGGACTTGATGAAAAGAATGAACAAAGAGTGTGAGAGAGTTAAATCAAGATTATTATACATTTTTATATATTGAACTATTTTGGCAATAGCTCTTAAGTAAACATATCAAACGTTGTAATATTTATATTACCATACTGTGGTATATCCACAGGACCTGCTAGTTTACTAATAACGCAAAACAATTTTTCAATCGTGAAAATCATACGCTGATCAAAAAAGAGAAACGAAGTAGATAGCTGTGCCATTCACAGAAACAAAGAATATCTAAAGTGATAAGGAGGGTTATCAACATATGATGCTGAGATCACAACCATTGATCTCTTTCTGGATACAATAACAAAACAACAAACTTAATAAATAATCTTTTCGGGCTGAAAATCTACAATGAATAGCAGTGAAAAACAAAGACTTAACAAATCCATTAATTATCAAATTGATAAGGAGAATTAACTCTTTTCAAAGCCAAAACCATCGTCCTGTGTTGGATGCTGAATCACATCGGCATCCAATGATAATGAAAAGACAAAGAGAAGTGCCAAAAAGATTATTACAAATAAATCCACCAGGAATCAAAATCCCCTACACACACAGCTTTGAAAACGATCAATCATAGATTTATCAACAATAAGTGGCAGAAGGAGATATGGAAGGATGTAAAAGCGAAAGAACTTTGCAATATTCAACAGTCTAATCAGCGAATGACATACCGGATGTACAGGATGGTCCGAAAATATTGTCACCCCTACCAAAATATATCACCTAATTAATCAACATGAAATGAAATAGAAATAATTATTTCACCTCTTGTGAGTTTTTCACACCAGTGTTAGCTGATGGTCTTCACGGGAGTCTGAGTGACAACGTTTCCTCAGATCTCCAGGACTCTCCTGAGTATTCTAGCTGATTTCAACAATGCTGTTGTCTAGATGGTCTCAGTTCTTTCTCTGATTTCCAGTTCCTCTGGTCATTTTTCTAAGCTTTTGGGGACCGTTCCAAGTGCACCAATTACTACTGTATGACTTTCACCTATTATTACTTCACTCTATTCGAGTTTTCACACCTGCAAAGCCGGTGTTTCACTGGAGGCTGAGTGACAGCAAGTCTCCTCAGGTCTCCAGGACTCTTCTGAGTATTCCAGCCGTTCTCAATAATGCTGTAGTCTGGATGGTCTCGATTTTTTAATTCATCCAGACTCCTTTCCAATCCCTTGGGGATTGTTCCAAGGGCACCAATTACAATTGGTACGACCTTCACCCTCATGTGCCACAGTTTTCTCAGTTTCTGGACAAGGTCCAAGTATTTGTCGATCTTTTCGTTTTCTTTCATTTTCACTCTGTGATCGACCGGGACGGCAAAGTCCACGAGATGACAAGTCTTCCTCTTATACAATTAACGATATTATATATCATTAGAACAAAAAATAATGGAAGTTAAAACAATATGTAGGTATGACAAAACTTTCGGACCATCTTCTAGGACCGGTTTTGTTTGTCCATATAGCATTTGTCAGTAAGCTCAAACTTTAGTCCATTGCATGATTCTTGGTGGATCCCCTTTCCCACCCAATCATGCCTAACCTGGTATTCCTTTTATGCCGGTTCACTGATTATCTTATTAACCGTGATCCTACTTATAGCATGGTAAGCAATTTTGTTAAATAACCTTTTTTCCTATTTTTTTCTTTTTACTTCAATTAGTTAATTGTTTTTATAAAGAGACAAACCCATTTCACTGCAATTGTAATGGATTACTCTTGCCAACTGGTACCATGTCACCAGATACAACTTGTCACATGTAACTTGGAGAGGGATTCACACTGCCAAGTAACCTTCCTATTGCTCTGAGAGATGTCATGCTGAGTAATTACCCGGATTGACACAGCTGTGTCACAATAAACTATTGTTGTATACTCTCTTTACTTCTATTATTCTTCTGCTCATCTTTGGTATCTTACGTTCTTCTTCTAGCGTCTGGACTTCGTGTCTTGTGGACTTCGTGTCTGGTCTTCCATTGGGATTTCTCTTTATCAGAAGCCCTGTGTCATTGGTAGTTTTTAGATAATAACACAAGACTTCGATTTGCTTTAGATCATATTTTATTCCGAAAACCCCACCAGACTACCTGTGCAGATTGAGTCGGCCGTGCGCTTAACACGGACTTACCACCTTCGTGGTTTGGCCGATACTGAACTAAAACTCTTTCTAATCTAAACCGGAAGAGGGTCTTCCCCACCGCTTCTCACGGTATCCACCGGAAGGATCAGGATGTGGTCAAGCCTTGTCATTCAATGCTTCAAGGCCGCCGGCTGCAACTTATAACAACCATTTTGGTTTCTACAATACTGTAAATAAGTGTTAGGGTACTAACAATTATGTAACACTATGAGGCCACAACAATTGTAATTGTACGATTACTCCTATAAAAATTAATGGTTAACGACATGGGAAGCAGAAGAGAAGAGGCGGATATGACATAAGGAACGAGAGTACAACGAAATTGCAACAGGTTTATATATAAAGGCACACAACAAGAGAAGAAGAAAGTGTTCTGGTTTAGTTCAGACAGCTTCGCGAGGTTTAATAACTTCTTTAGAAGCTAGCGGCACCTCCTCGTTTAGGTATAAGCCGTAATGTTATTATGGGTTGTTTAAGGTATTTTAAGGTTGCAAAAGTTTATTCTGCTAGCAGCCTATTGACTGCCAAAGTGTGAAGCCTGTCCGTTGTTGCAATTTATCTTGTCGGCTCCCTCAGTTGTTATCCTGGTGATATTGTAACTGTCAGCCGTCATGGGTCAAAGACAGCTATCTTTAGAAGCCGGGTTTGGTAACATGGTAGAAAGGTCCGTCGTGGGTTTTACTATCAGTAACCTAGTTCGTAGGGAGAGATAGAGCAAAGCTCTTACCTGTAGTAGTCAGAAGGATTCGCCAAGGGGAGAGGGACGCGTGAGTGCCGGTCCCCGAACTGACCCTCAGAAGGGTTACAACTAGAAAGAGGAAGAATTACTAATGGTCAGGGCTATTTATTGAGATCACCACTGACGGTGATGATGATGACTGCTGCTGCTACTGTGACAGTCCCCTAAGGCCTAAGTCCGGTGTAGACCGTAGTATTAATATAAAATTTCAATACTCCTTTCGGGACCGATCATAGTTAGATTAGTTTTCTTTGCCGAGAGTTGTGTTCCACATATTATTAATAAAATGGCTTTTGTTTTTTGGAGGGAGTGAGTTAAATCAAAATTCTAATGAATAATGGAATATATGCATTTGACTTATATGCCATTCAATGCAGTCAGTTATAAGTGTTGGGTAAGGGATACTTGTTGTCAAAAATCCCCCTATTAGTGGGGCTTAGAATATACTGACTATATCCCTTACAGAGGGGTAACACCCCCCCCCCCACACACACACACACACACACACTCGCGCTTAAAAAGTGTTGTCTAGGATATGACACTAAACTACATCTGATACTGGAGGTCCACTTGTTATTTGATAGGATCAGAAGTCTTGAAAGAAATCAAAAAGTTCAACAGGGGCAAGTAATAAATTTAAAAAAAATTTTTTTAAAAAAAAAAGATTGAAATAGATCACTAAGTAGGCCTGAAACTATTCTTGTGATGATCAGGTTTGAATTCAGTTTTTCTCTTTTAGACTGGTTGCCTAAGCAAGGTTAAAGACCATAGTCTACCCTACTATTTACCCATAACTGTAAGGAGAATAGTTGGATTCATACCTTTCCCAGGAGTATTAGCGCAATGTGAACTGTAGCTTCGTCCAGGAATTGTATATATATATATATATATATATATATATATATATATATATATATATATAGAGAGAGAGAGAGAGAGAGAAGAGAGAGAGAGACAGAGACAGAGACAGACAGACAGACAGACAGACAGAGACAGAGAGTCATACAGACAGATGAACAGACAGACAGACATGAATGCGTCATATTGGACCCCGAGAACATTTTTGGAAAACTGTGGCTTCGTCCAGGAATTGAATATATATATATATATATATATATATATATATATATAGAGAGAGAGAGAGAGAGAGGGAGAGAGTGGGGAGGGGGGGAGAGACAGACAGACAGACAGACAGACAGACTGATAGAGACAGACAGACATGAATGCGTCATATCTGTGCCCCGAGAAAATGTTTGCCTATACTAAAAGCAAGCATCCACATAGCTTAACAACTAAGAGAATAAAAAGGGTCCTAAAATGAAAATGTGTACCCTGCGATAACCATCTTCGGAGGCCTTGAATAAGGAAATTTGTTCGAGGGATGTTAGATTGTTACTTTTGTATGCTTGTAAAATTTCAATAATCAATGGCAGATAAAAAGAAAATAGTTGGATTCATAACTGTTCCCAAATGTATTAGCGCTATGTGAACTGTAGCTTCGTCCAGGAATTGAACTCGGGTCGACGAGTCTATTGCCTGCGACTCTAGCCAGTACACCAACGCGCTCTCCAAATAAAGAAAGTAAGAAAGTAAATAACCTATATAAGCAAAACACCAAAAAATATGGCCGACCTGCTTTGCTTCCATATTTGATTCTTGGCGCTTACCATTAATTTCCTGTCTTGTGTGATTTGCACGTTTGTATATTTATGGCTCTTGTCTTGGTTGAATGATTAATTGGCTCGGTCCCCACTGCTCAAGTCACGGTTCGATTTTTGTTACTCACCCCCACGCCGGTTTTATTTATTGGCACTACAAGACCCTCATATCCGATACCGGAAATTGTTCTGGCACTGTGTAAGGGCTGTAATCATTTTAGACTGTGAGCATTCAAATGAGAGAGAGTCAGTGAAGATAAAAAATAAGAGAAAAGAGAAGGAAACTAATTGAGACGAGAAATAAATAATTGAATGAACAAAAGAGATTATTACTATGAAGATTAAGGAAGAGAAGCCACAAATATGATTAAAGAAATAATGAAGATAATTGCTGTGATTGAAACAATAATCATCATGATGGCAAAATAATATTTTAGACTAAAAATTGGCTTAAAATTGTCAATAATAAACGAAAGGACACAAAATGTTAATTAAGATACAAAATAAAACATATTATTGGTGATCTATTAAAGATGTCTCAACATTTGCACCACAAAAAAAATGAATGAAAAGGCACAAAATGTTAAGATACAAAAACAAATATTATAAGTGAACTATTAAAAATATTTCAACATGTTGGATCACAAAAAAAAAACCCTTTGAACTTTCCCGAATCGAGCGGTGTTCAGTAAATTCTTTACCCTAAAAGAATAAAACCATTAAGCGATAGATAGGATTGGACAATGCTGTATAGTGAGGCAATTATATCATTAAGAATTATTTTAGACGTAAAAGTTCAGAATACTCCGCCGTACACGGGTTAGGGATAGGGGTAAGGATAATTCATTTAAGCAGATATGCTAGATTCATATGTTTATGAATTCTTGTGGCGAGAGAACATAGAAAGTAACACATTCAATCAATTTCTTAATGATATAGTTGATTTACAAACCCCTTTCCAAATACATCTATCGCTTAATGGTCTTATTTTTTAAAGTATGAATAAAGTTCAAGAGTGCTAGAATTACGCCTTAGTTACACAATACTTACATACTCTTTTATACCCAAACAAGACGGGTTGATATGTCGTTAAAATCTATCAACCAAACAACCAACCCCCCCCCAAAAAAAAGAAACCCAAATAAAAAAAAAAAAAAACTGTTGAATCTTTCTTGATTTTAGGATGAACCGGAGATAAAAATTCTCAATTCAGATTATTATTTTTCTTCACTGAATATGAATTTAGAAACATTTCGGATCCATTCTATGAAGTTCTCAAATGTTAATATGAATTACACCTTCATCACCATTACTCCCAGGTCCACTCTGACCCGGAAGAGTAGTACCTGTTAGAGTACCATATTAATTGAATAGAAAAATATATGAGTTTAAAAAATGTGCTTAAAAAAACTGAGTTATAAAAATGAATCCGCATCAATAATGAATAAAACAAAAACATCTTCGGCATAAAATGACCCAACAAGGGTTGACATGCCATTGTAATAATTAAGTCTTATAAAAAGTTAGAAGGCAGAGTAACCTTCCAACGTGGGTACATATAAGTACAAGAAATACTCCGACAAACTTAAAGGTAATAACAAACATAGACTTTAATAGTAAGCACATAGAAATACATTCAAGACAGGAATAAATATAAAAACAGATACATGAACGCATTATATAGAAAGTGGGACGTAGGACTTCGTCCTAAGGCATGTAACTTACTGATAGCTGGTTGGGGAGCAAAGCCCCCACTTAACGGTAAGAGGCACAAGTGTCTAACCTATGTGAAGTGTTTGACTGTCCCGGAGAAAGCGATATAATTTTCCCGGTCTCCTATTTAAATAGTCTAGACCTCTACTGGCGAAAGCCTGTAGTAAGGGAAGATAACTCAGCCCAAACAGGGGCAGACAATTGCTACGCCATAAACCCAACCAACCAACCAGCCGCTGCAGTTCATTTGATTAATAGAATCAGATATAAATACTAATATGAAACAATTTATTTCTGACAGAAGACACATTAAAATTCTAGTTTATTTTCCCTTAAAGCTCCAATTGATTAAATTCAGACAAGTTCCCCAAGTTGCTTACTCATCAAACCACAACTGAATATTTTATGTGATATTAGAAACCTGAAAGTTCCAGTTTATCCTGATTGAAAAGTTGGCCTGTCTTTTATGAAAACTAATTTCGAAATTTGAAAGCAATCCACTTGGGGGAACGTCTGATATTGGAACGTTACAGCTGGGAGCATAAAAACTCCCTTTTGAGAGATGGCTGACATAAACACATTTACACCGTCATTCAACAAGTCACTAAACTCCCAACACAGATGAAATATTTACAAGTTAAACATGATGCTGTCGTGCTTCCATACTAAAAGGCAGCATGACGTCAGCCCTTCAACCAAAGAGCAATTTGTTTAATAATTAATGGAAAAATAAAATTGTTTTCGATCGTGAAAATCTGATGTGGGAGATTTGCTTCGTTGATGATTTAATGCATTTATGTATTTAACACTAATTAAAGCACTTTATTTTTATTTCTACTAGCAAATATATGCACCCTCCGGGTGCAAGTATTTAAGTTTTGATATAATAAAATTAAAATATCATATTAAATTAGAAAGGCTAATGAAACTGACTAAGAATGCAGATAAAAAGATCTGCAACAGAGGGGGTATAATCGAAAAATAGAACAACTTTGAAACTAACTATTCCATCATTTTCCATTACTCCCCTCTTTCATTGGTAAATTTTCCTAATTTAACTATTTAGTTAAAATAGGAAGTGAAGGATAATATTACTGTTATTTCTTCTTGTAAATAAATTTCTTTTAAGATTTATCCACGAGATGTTTGTTTATATTTCTTAAGATAAAACCAAACAATTAGAAATCAATAATACCAAACACATATTTATTAAAATAAAATTTTAAATATCAATATGCAAATTAGCCTTCTCGTTCAAACTGTAAACCGCTATTTTGTTGTATATATAAATACAATTGCATGTTATTAGTACGTAGATATGGTCAACAGTATTAATAATGTAAAACAATTTTATTAATAACTGAAGGTTTAAAAGAATGAAATCATGGAGAATTTGACGTAAATAATTAAGGGAATTGTAACTTGAGTAGTAATATAGTTTCGGTTACAGACAGAAAAACACACAATCTCCATTATAATAAGATGTTACATTGTACTTTTTAGTCTGTTTGTGGAGGATAAAAACAAACTTATTTCTATTCTTTTTTTAATGCTATTTTTTAGTGCTATATATATATATATATATATATATATATATATATATATATACTGGATTTTTCAAAGTATAAAAGAATAAAAATGAAAAATTGAAGAAATACTCAAAAATACATCAATATTTTTTCATTTTTATTAATTTTATTCTTTCATTCTTAAAAATTAAAAAAATCCAGTACATTTATTTTTCTACATTTTTGGCATCTAATATTTAAAAGATCTTTTGTATGGCGAATTAGTAAAAGGCTCCCAATCGGTAGGCAGACCACGCCTACGGTTTAAATATGTCTGCGGGAGAGACATGAGGATATTCCACATTGACACAAACACGTGGGAGGTAGAAGCAAAAAATCAAGCGGCCTGGCGCCTTAACGTTAAGCAAGGCACGGAGAGAGGTGAGGCGGAGAGGTGAGTAGCCTCGACAGCAAAAAGGGCCAGAAAGAAGGAGAAAAGACAGCAGCGCCAGAAAAAATCACAGTTTGTGTGCAGTCAGTGCACCAAAGACTGTCACTCAGGAATTGGCATACATAGTCACTTGCTCAGATGCAGATAATTTATTTATTTTTGGACACTACGCCATCATTCGTAGTGGACGGAAAGGTGCCAACATTTAAAGCTTACATGGAATCCTCATATCTTAAGATATATATATATAATATATATATATATATATATATATATATATAAAGAGAAATGGAAGTGAATCCGACGGTATGTAGTATAGTGAAAAATTTGAAAAAACACAGGTTTAAATAAAATGAGTGGTAAGTTTATTAGCCAACGCTGCAGTGTTTCAATCTGTTTAGTAGATCTTCTTCAGGGCTTTTGTTTTAAGGAAAATAGATTTATCACAGATAATAAGGAGATTGTGAGAGTCTTTTGTTGATCAATCCACCTTAAAATGCTGAGTGAAAAATTAGCGTTCTTAGATTGTTTGAAATTATGAAATTATGAAACGCTTCTGAAGCTGACACAAAATTATATATATATATATATATATATATATATATATATGAGATTGTCTCTCCAAAATTAACAACACATATATTGGCTACACGACGACCACATTATCCCGCAGATTAACATTACACTTATCTGATTCCAGCTCCATTAATCAACACTTTAAAACACATTAATGCCCTCCGCCTCTACCTACCGCAAAATTCTAACCGAAAATACACGCACACTACATAAAGAAAAAAACAAACAAAAACTTCAAATAATCGTAGCTTTATATATCAAACAAAAAAAACCTAATTAAACAAAATGAACTTTGAAATAAGTCAACATATTCTCAAATGTTTATGATTTTCCGCCTATCCTCCTTCCTCTATAACCCTCCCCTTCTCACAACTTGTGCCCCCCTCCCACATAAAATCACTACTGCAAAGCTCGCTCGAACCACTACCATTCCTACAACCTCCTACTATCAATGGTTATTACCTCCCACTTCTAATTCCTTGCTACTACTCGTTCTCGTTAAAAACGAGACACGAAATAATACCATCGTTTCCTACCTGAGGATGGCAAATTGTATTGCCGAAAGCGCTCGTTTTGAAACCTTTGGGGACTGTTATACCAGTTACACTCCGACACCGGAAAGATGGCCCGAAAATTGGAACGGATCAACGAAAAACTTGTCCGACAGGAATTGTCTGTACAGTTCAACAAAATTTGTATAAAAGAAAAAATGCTGCCAAAATACACTTATTTTAATATATATATATATATATATATATATATATATATATATATATATATATATATAAACTGATATATATGCATCATACTGTGGGTAATATTTGAGTTTATCACATGTGTAAATATATAATTTTAGGGTGGATATCTTGATGATATTATCAATAGTAACTGACATTTCCACCCTTATAAATTTCTTAAACTATTTTCAGAGTCTTTGAGTCTGTGATTTCCAGACATCTTCAAAACGAAAATCCTCCAACTCTTTAATTTCTGTCTCAATTTGAACTGAATTGGAATCTGAGCGCCAATCTTGATTCTCCTTTCTATTAATTGTAGAATTTGATCATCAAAAGACTCGGATCATCTTGACAAGTTTCATTGAAAAGATCAAAGTTAAGAAAGATCATTCGCCGATCATCTGTCAATATGGAGACGGTTCAGTCTTCACAAGTTATGAGAGGTAGATAATATGAAAATAAAGAGGAAGGAATTATTTTCACTCTTCAGATGAAATTCTATTGAAATGATCTCTCAGGAGATGAAGATGAAGAAGAAGATGAAAAGTCCAATCAATGTTGGTCAGAAAATTACAAGCATAAAAGTGTGAACAAAAGGATAAAAGTTTCTTACTTATCATGTGAAGGTGACTTTGCAAGACATCAGAAATCGATACAATTAGAAATGAAGGGCAGACAACTCCAGATGAAGAAGAGAATGCTCCTAAAATAAGTTGAATTTCATAGCCACTAACAGATTTGACTATTTGTAAGGGAAGGAGAAACAAAAGTTAACATCTACAAAAAGCAATATATATATATATATATATATATATATATATATATATATATATATATATATATATATTAAAATAAGTGTATTTTGGCAGCATTTTTTTCTTTTAAATATGTTTTGTTAAACTGTACAGACAATTCTTGTCGGACGAGTTTTTGTTCAATCCTTTCTAATTTTCTGGCCATCTTTTTGGTGTCAGGGTGGAACTGGTGTAGCAGTCCACCAAAGGTTTCATTACAAGTGCTTTCTGCAATTCGATTTGCCATTTTCAGGTAGGAAACAGATGGCATGTTCCGTGTCAATACAGTTTAACACAACATATATATATATATATATATATATATATATATATATTATATATATATATATAAAAGTTAGAGTAGTGTAGATAGGAAGTCAACGGCGCTTGGTTACTGACAGTTTCTTGCCTAAGTGATTTGAGAATCACATAGGTGAGAAATTGTCAGTAACCGAGTGCTGTTGACTTCATGTACATGCTCTATTCACAGTATTGAGCACTATTTATAAATATACCACTCTCTCTCTCTCTCTCTCTCTCTCTCTCTATATATATATATATATATATATATAGTATTCATGGATAGTTCTCAATATTCGAGATTGTACACACACACACACACACAGACACACACACACACACACACACACACACATATATATATATAATATATATAATATATATATATAATATATATATATAAGGATGTTATCTGACAATTAACAACCATTGCTGACTCTCACATAATGATAAACTGACAAGCACTGATAATACTATGCTTTTTCTAGCTTTTGTCTGTTGTCTGTCTGTCTGTCTGTCTGTCTGTCTGTCTCTCTCTCTCTCTCTCTCTCTCTCTCTCTGTAATTCTCAAAATGATCAGCGTATATAAAATGTCAAAATTATATCAATTGGTTTCCCTATACACACACAAAAACCGCGCAAAATGTTGACCATTTCCAACATATGAATGCAATAATAATTTTGATTATATGATTCTGAATTTTTCAATCTTTTTAAATTATACAAGAGAAACAACAGGTTTTTATTCTTTAATGACACGAATAAAAATTATCTCAGTATTCTAACTTCAATGGTCTTGACTTTTATAGAAACGTATCTTTCCCTACAAACCTTTTTAAAATAGTTGTTTTGTTTTTATTTTTATTTATTTATTACTAAATTATACAGGAGAAACAACGGGTTTTTATTCTTTAATGACACGAATAAAAAATATGTCTCAGGATTCTAATTTCAATGATTTTGATTTTTATAGAAATGCATCTTTCCCTAAAAACCTTTTTTCAATTATTTGTTTTTTATTCTTATTTATTTATATATTCCTTCATTCCACACTTCAGATAACATTTCTTAAATGAGTTTTAGAAAAGAAAACCCAAAGCTTTTCTAACCTTTTGTGAACTTTCTGGTCCATTTAATTCTTGATTCAAATGAGATAGAATATTTATACAGTAAATGTTTGAATATGTGGTTGAATACGGTATTTCTTGATAATTTTCTCATTTATTAAAAAACATCACTGCTAGTGTAATTTTCAATGCCTTCATTTTAAATGTATATTACTTTTAATTGTGTGTGTTCATGTGTCTTTGTCTGCACTGGGCGGATCTCTCTCCCCCCTCTCTCTCTCGTTCTCTCTCTCTCTCTCTCTCTCTTTCTCCCTCTCCATCTCTGTGTTTTGCTCTCTCTCTCTCTCTCTCTGCTTTGCTCTCTTTCTCTCTCTCTCTCTCTGCTTTGCTCTCTTTCTCTTTCTCCCTTTTTTCTCTCTCTCTCTCTCTCTCTTTGCTTTGCTCCCTCTCTTTTTCTGTTTTGCTCTCTCTCCCTCTCTCTCTCCCTCTCTCTCTCTCTCTCTGTTTGCTCTCTCTCTCTCTCTCTCTCTCTCTCTCTCTCTCTCTCTCTCTCTCTCTTCAGCTCTTTCTTTCTTACTTTTGCTCTTTTTTCATCCACACTTTATTTCTTTTGCTCTCTCTCTCTCTCTCTCTCTCTCTCTCCCCTTTCTTTATTTCTTTTGCTCTCTCTCTATACAACCCTTCTTTTCTTTTGCTGTCCCTCTCACCCTTTCCTTCTTTTTGCTATGTGTCTCTTATAATCATTAGATATTTCCAGATGATTGCAAAGAGAGTGTGGCCTTAATTCTTACATCGGATCAAGTGACCAAGTAAAGGGATACTTCACTGACCATTAATGGATTTAGATTAGATAATTGCTACTTGACAGCCGATATATACACATTTGTGTGTGTGTGTGAACATACACTTATTGGTCAAAAGCTGATGAGTCAAAGTATTATTGACCACCTGCTTAATAAGGTGTTGGTCCTCTCTGTGTCCACAGAAACAACTCTTACTTACGGATATAGTGCCAGAATTTATTAAAAGTGTGTTCTTTTAATTGCTATGAGTTATGTGATAGAGGCCCTTTAGAATAAATTTGTTGGTTTAAATATCTCATAAATGCTCAATGGTATTGAAATTTAGATATTTTGGTGGTCAGGTCATCGGAGAAAAGTTATCTTCATTGTTCTGAAACCATTCTAATACATCTAACTAGCCAACCTCATTCTAAAAGAAGAACCTCCACCTGAATGTTCATGTGGAAACCAATATAGAATATTGAAGAAAGTTCTACAATATTAACAATATGAATGAACGATTTAGAAAAATAGATCCTAAAACCATATTGAACTTCTTAAAAAGCGTGCTGGGCCCATAACCTGTAAAGTTTTTAAATGCCATCCTTGGCCAGTTGAAAAAGGGCTTAAAGTAAGTCCTGAGTTATGGAATCCTTTGGTGAGCGTAGAAGTCCTATCCTGCGTATTGGTAAAGGTCCAGTGATTTAATTCTATGTCCGTCGTCCATGTATGTGTCAGTAATTATGTCCAGTAGGGTCGGTTTAAGTATTGTATCAACCTCAGAGTACTGCCAGTGATTGACCAAGAGAGATCACATGGTTCTGGCTGAGTCTATCAGTAGGAGCGGGCAATTAACACACACCTTATAAGAGAATTTTTTCAACAGTCCTCCTATCAAGGATGTAGGCTCATAGACCTACAAGAATGATATATAAACCCATTCAGGAGAAAAGATTTATTGATGAGTGGGATAGTGTCTAACATGCTTGATTGCAATATCATAGTAAACAAATTCGAACTCCAGTCACGCTATTATGTTCACTTTTAGATTAATACCCTTGGGAAATGTATGAACCCTCTCACCCCCTGGCTATGGGTTGAATAGTACCACTACTATTCTTCTACAAGGATGGCTTTAGTATCAAATAACTCATGAAGTTTGATGCACCATTAAGTAAACAAATTCGAATACCAACAAGTATTCATTTTTACCAGTCACAAATGTGGCCAAATTGAATAAATATAGAATATAATTTCATAATTCCAATTCTTTTATTTCATAGTCTATATGGCTTACATTACTTGATACCCTTACTACTCATTGTTCCCTTAATGGTTAATTAGTTTGTCTGTCTTTCAAACTCTACAACAAAGGGTTAAATGTTGAAAACCTGGCACATTTTGAGTGACAATTATTTGTCTTCAAAGTAATTTAAACATTAGAAAACCTTCAAGTGTCCAAGATAAATTTATCCTCCTCGGTGATTTCTTCAACGATTGGGGGGAAATTAAATTGGAATTGACTTTTTCACTTGGTCAATTGGCGCTTAGAGACAAGCACCTGCCGCATGAGTGTATCCGTTGTCACTTAAATAAATCTAGTCTGGTAGAATGGACATTAGACAAAATGACCACAATGACCAAAACTTTGTCTTGACCAGAGTGTTTGCATCATGTTATTATAATGGAGATTGTGTGTTTTTCTGTCTGTAACCGAAACTATATTCCTACTCAAGTCACAATTCTCTTAGTTTTTGACATCACATTCTCCATGATTTTATTTTTATCTAAACCTCAATTATTAATAAAATTGTCATTCATTGTTAACTATCTCTATATACTAACAACATGCAATTATATTTATATATACAACAAAATAGCGGTTTACAATGTGAACGGGAAGGCTAATTTGCATATTAATATTAAAAAATCGAATTTAATAAATATGTGCTTAGTATTATTGATTTCTAACTGTTTGGTTTTATTTTAATGAATATAAGCAAAAATCTCTTCAATGAATCTTAAATGAAATCCATTAACAAGATAAAATAACTGTCATTTTATTCTTTACTTCCTCTTATAACTAAATACTTAAATTAGAAAAAATAACAATGAAAGACGAGAGTGATGGAAGAGTAAGTTTCAGTTGTTTCATTTTTTATTATACTCCCTCTGTTTCAAATCTTTTATTATACTCCCTCTGTTTCAAATCTTTTTATCTGTATTCTTATTTAGTTTCATTAGCCTTTCTAATTTAATACAATATTTTATTACATTAAAACTTAAATACTTGCACCCGGAGGGTGCATATATTTGCTAGTGTTATTAATGGCTAGATGCTACTCTCATAAAATTTTATGCACTGAAATTAACGGCTACGTTATGACCTTTATCTTTACTTATCTTTACTTATCTGTATATAAAGTTCGAAATTAAATGGTTAATTTGAAATGGGGTATAAGGACCCTAAGATCTGCTTCTTGATGATAAAACCTATGATATATACGCTGTAAGAATTAAGGTGATATATACTTGCAGATATAAACTCCGACAAGGGTTGATAGACAAAACATTTAATATGGTACAGCACATGGATAAACAGGGTACATAATTTAGATAAAGTGTACATAAACATACATACAAAAGTAGAGATAAAGACACATTCATGAATGGTAAAAAGATAAACATAAAAGCAACAGACATGAGACTAGGAATAGTCCATGCTGTATAAATCACTTACAGTAATGTAAGGGGGCCAGAGCCCCAACAAGAGGGGGGTAGACCAGAGTCTAACCCATAGTCGTGTCTCGTGGATCGAGCAACCGGAAAAGAGAAAGAGACGTTCAAACCAGCCGCTTAAATATAAACGGTCCCTAGCGGGAACCAGCGAACTAAACGGGCAGACAACTCCCCAGGCAAATACGAAACTAACGCCACAACACAAAGGGGAAGTTAGGGGGAAAACATTCAAATAGTAGTTGAGGCTGCTCATTTCTACTTGGTGGGGGGGGGAGGATTTCCTGTGGTGTACGGACTAACATGCTGGTCTGTGACATTGAAGTAAGCAAGTTAAAACTCCAATTACACTATTATATTCAGTTATGGACTAATACTTGTGGGAAAGGTATGAAGTTCCTAATACTTCCACCTATGGGTTAAATAGCATCACTACTGTTCTTCTACAAGGATGGCTTTGGCATTAAATAACCAACAAATATTGATATGCCATTAAACAAAGACACCAAACCAATCCTTTTTATCTTCTAATAATGCACTTAGGAAAATGATGAAACCATTCCTCTCTGCTTTTGTTCTTAACCCTTTTGGTGCAGAGAGCAACTTACAAAGTCACTCCAAATATACTTAATGTGTGACAGCAAGATACCACTTTAGTCCACATTACTTTTGGTGTGGAGAGCATCTAGAGCTGTCCAAATCTATTAGTAATGAAGATTAGGTCTCACTTTGTCTGTAACCTAAACTATGTCACTGCTTATGTCACATTACCCAAAATCAGCATAACATAGAATAAATACACCCAAAATTTGAGCATGCAACCTTAGACAGGCATTATTGTTTTGTAAAGTTTTAATAAATACATGCCCGGTATTATATATAGTTTGTTTTATTTTAATAATTTTTAAATTTTGATTTAAAGTTATAAGAACTATGTTTCCATTTCAAATTGTATTATTTATTCACTTCTTTAATAAATTTGATGATTTTACTTATGATATAAATCCTCTTACATTGAATTTTTAACTCCTCCCCCTCCCCCACACCCAGGAAATATCTTTCAAAAATACATTTTTATTTTGCTAGTATACTTAATGTGTGAAGGTAAGATGCTGCTTTACTTTACACATTCATTTCAATATATATATATTGTGTGTGTGTGTGTGTGTGTGTATATATATTATATATATATATATATATGTGTGTGTATATATATATATCCCTTCATTAAATAAATGTATTTCATTATTGAGAAAAATTTAGTTAACATTGAATGGCTGACTAAATTTAGACTCAGACTAATGTTGTCAGTTCATAAGAAGGTCAGTATTTTGATAACAATATTTATTGCAGTCAACAATAATTACAAACATTATCAACAACAAAAAAAACTTGCTTATTTAAAAAAGAAGAAAAAGAAAATTTTCTTATTAGAAAAGATAAGATTGGCAATAATATAACAATTAATTTTCAATCATTTTTTTTTTTTTTGTTGGATAACCAGTTTTCTTTTTCTTTTTCTTTTTAATAAGAAATTTTTCAAGCAAAATTGTGCAAATTAGCTATTAGGAAAAAAACACTTGTTTGTCAGGAATAAACTATCTAAGTTAGGGTAGTGGAGACATAAAGTTAATGGTGCTTCATGACAGACAGTTTCTTAACTATCTGATTTTCAAACCAAATTAGCTTCATGTCTTTGCTATCCTAATTTAGATATACATGCTCTATCAATAATATTGAGAACCCTTTACTTGTATATATTAACTATATATATATATATATATATATATATATATATATATATGTGTGTGTGTGTGTGTGTATGTATGTATGTGGTCGAATTCTGCTTTTTAAGGCTGGATATGTCAATCATAGGAAATCTCACCTGGGTCAATTCATGCAAATTCCAGGAACAAACAATGTGTATTGTGCTATCTGTGACAAGGTCTGTAAGTCGGCTTCTGGTCTTAAGAGACATATGGTAGTGTATAAGCATCAAATGTTATCATCTGATTCATCTGAATCATCTTATTCATCGGGAAGAAAGTCCTTTCAATGTTATATTTGCATCAAACTTTTTGGATCTGCAGCGGATTTGATGAGTCATTTGAGGGTTTGTGCAAGGAAGGGTTCTGGTGATGGAGTTGTGGGATTGTGAGGGGACGGCAATGATCTGTAAAGTTATGCTATTACTATATGCTATATGTATGTATGTATATGATGTGTGCCATTATAATTATTTAAAAATATTTGCATCAAACTTTGTGGATCTGCAGCGGGTTTGATGAGTCATTTGGGGGCTCATGAGAGGAAAGGTTCTAGTGGTGGAGTTATGGGATTGCAAGGGATGGCAATAAAGATCTGTAAAGATTATGCTATTGCTTGCTTGCTTGCTTGCTTATATGATGTGTATGGTACCTACTGTAGTTCTTAGTATCATGGCAGTTGATGTACTGACATCATGTGTTGTGTATAGCTGTAGTCCATGCGTGATTTGAAAAAAGATGGAAATGGTGGTTTATGAGTTTAAACTGCAGAAGCAAAAAGATGAAGGCACAGTTGATCATAATATAATAATCAGATGTTTCAAGAAATTTCTTAAGGGTTGCAAGAACTTTGACAACCAGGAAGTTCAGGTTGGCCAAAAACTGGATTGTGAGGCCATGCTTCCAAGACATTGACGCAATCAAGCTCAGCATCTCAGTCCAGTTCATCACCTTCACAACCTCAATTGAAGCTTCCAAATAAAATAAATGTATCCTCTAAATTTGAGTTTCTAATAGGTTTTTAAGATAAAACAAAATCAAAACTCCTACCATCACAAAAAAAAAAAACTTGTTTGTTTTTACATAATAATCATCTGGAAAGTTTTTCTTATCTAAAATAAAATAGAAATGAATTTGCAGGAAGAATAGAAAATCTAATTTTGGTAAATGCTGGAAATTCAGAAGAAATGTTTCAATTTTTATGATTAACTGCCATTCTTTGCAAACAAAACTGTTCTGTTTCTCTAATGCAAACAGTCACTTTTGAATTTAATAAGATTTGAAGAGTAACTTCAGGCAATAATTATGAAACATATACACACACAAAGTTGATAGGGTTATGACAAGATATTCAATTATGGATTCTTTTGCATGAAAGGAAAGAGGAAACTTTAATAAAATCATGACAGGGTTAACTAATTTCAGATAGAATTTAAACATTCTTAAAACTTAATCTAATTTGAGTTTTAATTTTTTTGCTAACGCCAATCTAATCCCAGCAATAAGAAGTCTCATGTTACCTAGCTCACTTTTTATCATCATCATCATCATCATGTTGCGCATGCAGTATGGATATCCATGACAATCTCTCACCAACCTGCCCTATCATTCATTGCACCTGGGAGGTCCTCCGTGGAGCAACCAGCATCTTTGCATAGCTGGTCAATGTAGGTCCTTGCTGGATGCCTCACACTTGCATGTCCATGTGTTGGCTTCCACAGGAGAACGTCACTTATGAGCTTGTCCTTGCTTCTCCAGCAGTGTCCTGCATGCCTTGTCCGTCTTACTCGGATAGTTTGTGAGATGGGAGGCAAGTGACCATACAGCTGCTTCCTCGTGGGGTGCTGCTTCCACGATTTGTTCAAGACTGCATGCAGCATTCTTGTGCAGCTCCCATCTAGCTTATTCTTAAGACGCTTTGTTAGGGTCCAAGTGGTGCAGCCATATAGCAGTACTGATACAACCACAGCCTGGAAAAACTGTCGCTTCAGCTTGTCAGGAAGATTGGACCTCCATATGACTGATAATTTGTTGGAAGTCTGTTTCAAACATCAAGTAGAACCATATTGTCATAAAATTGACATTGTGTCACATCCTACTTGTAGTGAAGGGGTTGGGTAAATACATATTGTCATAAACTGGCCCAAACAAAAGATTGACAAACATTTAAACCTCAGTTATGTTCAGTTTTGCATTAAAATAAATATTAGAGTAGTGACCACCAGATTTTTACATCTGTAGTTTCACACATAAACATTTCATTGAATTGTGAGAGACAAGAAGAAGATCAGAACAAGAAAGAGTTAACCAAATTAAATGTTTTACAATGGAAAAAAAGCAATAAAATAACAAATGTTCACAAGTCACATGAGACATTGAGTCAGTAAGTCTTAGTGAAAGAAATTCTTCAGCTAAAAATACCCATGTCAGATTCTGTGCCATTTTTGGAGTATTCCATGGAGAAAGAAATTGACACCAATGGCTACACTTTACTATTTCAGTCAATTGATTAAAAAGACAATACACACACACACATATATATATATATATATATATATATATATATATATATATTAACCAACAGTTTCACATGAGTAGGATGTGACAAAAGGTCAATTTCTTAGGCAGAGGTTTGAATTCAAGTTTCCTTCTCATAGACTGGGATTTTGATTTGGCTTATTGGTTATTTTTCATGCTAACAGATGTCATGATTATTACTGCCAAATCATATACATACATACACATGATTGATATATATATATATATATATATATATATATATATATATATATATATGGTCGAGAATGTTTTTCAAACATCGGACTTCACAGTCACAGGAGGCACTGTAACTTCATGGGCACATAAAAAACTTTATCATAGTCTTCTGAGACTGAAATGCCAATGGATATATATATATATATATTTGAGATATATTTTTGTATCTGTGTCCGTTTTTTTTGTTGTTTTTTTTAGTTCCTTTTATTTAGTAGCACTACTAAATAAAAGGAACTAAAAAAAAAACAACCGAGTTTTCTGATATTTATTTCCAGATGAATATATTATGATAACTACATTATCATAATGTAACACTTTAATGCTTCACACTAATACCCAAACCTGGTACATGTACTTCCGAAAAACGGATACAGATACAAAAATATATCTCAAATATATATACTTACTAGATGCATACGGAAACACAAAATCAACAACATATATATATATATATATATATATATATATATATATACTATAGTGTGAGATGGTCACTGTTTCAGCTTTTGCTGGAATGGTGTACCAAAGGCAGTATTACTGGTAGAGTGCTCAATATAAAATAGAGCTGTTATATAATAATAGGAAAATCCGTGGATGTAAGGAAAATTGTGGATTTTCCTTACATTTGAAACATCTTCACCTGATGATTGCATCGCATGAAACCAATATGGTTGTGATTGTTCCTTTATCACCTAATAAATAGATATGTAAAACCTTTATATATTTATCTTATTATATTATATATATATATATATATATATATATATATATATATATATATATATATATATATATATATATATATATATATACATATATATATAATAATTCCAGTCTATAACTCTGCTGATGAGGCATAATAGGCCGAAATGTACATACAGAGATTGACTTTTTCTCGATTTGTTTATGCCTTACATTTGAACAGTTATATTCGCCTAATTCATTAATTATCAACTAATTAATTTTCAAATTAGGTATGACTTCAATTAAACGCATATTCTCCCAAAAATTGTCGGCATAGCCATATCAAACAAACTGTTTGCGTACTTTCATATATATATATATATATATAAGTAAAAAGAAAGGAAATGAATCCGACAATATGAGTAAGAAAAGGTGGAATGAAAACATCACACAATGCTGTTAAAGAAGAAAACAATTTATAATATAATCGAAATATTGATCAATATCAGCTATGATTATATTATAAATTGTTTTCTTCTTTAACAGCATTGTGTGATGTTTTCATTCCACCTTTTCTTACTCATATATATATATATATATATAGTTTGTTATATTTACAAGAAAAGAGCGCTCAATATTATTGATAGAGCATGTATGTAAGAGTAGCAAAAATATGAAGCTAACTTGGTTTGAAAGTTACTTTATATACTCAAATATCATCTGATAATGTCCAGTGTTACTTTTACATTTGAACATTCTAGACTTATCAGATGGTCTAGGTTTGATTAATACCTAAACAATCTTTAATGGAAATTGAGTTTCAACTTTGTTGATCTGTCAACTGCTTCACAATGTAGGATGCAGGAGATGAGTTGTGGTCTTCTAAATTCTATTCTACTTATCTCTTAAATAATTCTCTTACTAATTAATGGAGGTGAATGGTGTAATGGTTATTATCATAAGTAATAAACACAGCAATATGAGTTCAAATCCTGGACAAGATTGTTTGCATTTCACATTGCACTAATACTCTTGGGAAAGGTGTGAATCTAGCTATTCTCCCTCCAGTTATGTGGAAATAGGGCAGACTGTGCTCTTTAACCTTGGTTATGGTTAGGTAGCCAGTCTAGGAGAAGGAAAACTGAATTAAAACCTGTTAAATTCTGCTTAAGAAATTGACCTTGTGTCACATACTGCCAATGTGGAGGGGTTGGTAAATATCTATTAATAATGGAGATTCGCTTCCGGTTTTTGTCTGTAACAAAAACTATGTCACTGCTTATGTCACATTACCCAAAATCGTCATAACATAGAATAAATACACTCAAAATTTGAACATGCAACATTAGACAGTCCTCATTGTTTTTTAAAACAAGTTTTAATAAATACATGATTGGTATTAATATCTATATATAGTTTGTTTTATTTTAATACCTATTTAAAGTTTACATTTCAAATTGTTTTATTTTTTAATCCTTTAAGGAATTTGATGATTTTTACTTACTTAGGGTACAAACTCGCTGACATTGAATTTTTTACTCCCACCCCTCAGGCAATATGTTTCAAAAATCTATTTTTACATCGCCTGGAGGGTGTTTTTTTATTTTGTACTAGTACAAATAATTCTCTTACATTTCATGATGACTTTTACATGGTATCAACTTGGGCATTTACTAATGGGATTATTTTATCAAAGGTGCCACTTCCTTTCTTTTACAATGAGATTATTTTAATCAAATTTATTGTAGAAAGAATTGAATGAAACCTGAAAAAAAGAATTGTCTAAACAAATTGATATTAACGGATCATATCAATCTCAAACACTGAAAGCTTTTAAAGAAATGACAGACAATTTTCCCCAGTGAATCTATTCATTTTTGTCAACAGAAACTGGAAGAGAATTTTATAAAATGGACATTTTTGACTATTTCTATTTTTCAAGAATTTTCCTTGGTGGCAAACACAGGACTTTCACAAAACTAAGTTGTATATTTATGCTTATATTATACTCACTAGTACAAAATAAAAAACACCCTCTGGGTGATGTAAAATAGATTTTTGAAACATATTGCCTGAGGGATGGGAGTAAAAAATTCAATGTCAGTGAGTTTGTATCCTAAGTAAGTAAAATCATCAAATTCCTTAAAGGATTAAAAAATAAAACAATTTGAAATGTAAACTTTAAATATGTATTAAAATAAAACAAACTATATATAGATATATAATACCAGTCATATATTTATTAAAACTTGTTTTAAAAAACAATGAGGACTGTCTAATGCTGCATGTTCAAATTTTGAGCGTATTTATTCTATATTATGAAGATTTTGGGTAATGTGACATAAGCTGTGATGTAATTTTTGTTACAGACAAAAACCAGAAGCGAATCTCCATTATTAATAGATATTACAGATTTTAAAATAATTTGAATTACCTAAAGACTTAGTACCCATTTTGGGTCAAATAGATCTGATTGATAATCATTTGTATTTGATAAGACCATGAGCAAAAAAAAATTAAATGTATTTTATATATTGATGTGTGTACCATCATTTTGGACAGTTAGTGTAGAAAGAGATTTGAGTTCAGGTGTTGCTGAAATCAAATCTGGACTGTTACAATAATTGACGTTAATAACCTTTGCTTAACCTTTTATTTCAGGTTATAAGCAAATGGTGTGAATAGTCTTTTAGTTAGTTCATCACTTGCTAGACGTCTGAATGTAAGATGTACTTAGCATCGTCTCCTGCATCCGGTTGAGAAATCCTAAGTTTAAGTTTAATAAAATGTGATCACAAAAACTATATGTCTTGAGTTTGTCTTTAAAAACTATGACAACCTCAGCATATCTTGAGACACCAGTTAGGAGAAGTTAGCTGAAACCACCCAGAACAGAAGAAGCCATGAAAACAGCTACTCAAAAAGTAAGATTTCATATGGAGATATAGCCACAAATATCTCTCATCTCATAATACAGAATTAATAGAGACGGATCAAACTCTCATAATATATTCACAGCAGAGTATAGGTATACAACATATAAATGTACAATGAATGCAATTCCCTAACCTCCAAGGTACAAAATAACCCTAGACTAGTTGACACTAGAATCAAGTATTAAAATTGAATTGTCTGAATATTTTTAGAGGGTTTCAAATTTGACTCCAATCCCTCCCTGAGTGGATCAGATAGGAACTTAATTATATAAGTTAAATATACAGAATTCTTCAAAATGTTTTATGTGCTAACATTACTGTCCTTTTGTTGTCTCTTTTAAGTTTGCAAACTAGACATTCTCTTTTTAAACTTGTAATTTTTTTATTTTGCTGTAAAAGAAACCATTATAATGAATGTGTTAGCTCATTGAAATTGTCTGTTTTCACTCAATTATGAAGACAAAAACATGGTGTATTATTCATCCTCCGTTACAGAAAGTGAATCAAATAAATTGCACACTTCAACAGCATTGAAAATAAGATTTCTCACATTTTTCTGCCAATCTCAAGTTGTCTATTTCCACTTGATTATAAAATACAAACATTTTCTTGATTGCTAAGCACAAAAGCAACATACCATAATTAGTTCTGTCTCTATGCCTATCTGTAATTTTCTGTCTACTTGCAGTTTCTATTTGGGTTAGGTGTTTACTTGATAATACAGGACAAATTCAATTCTTGTCTCTCAAATAATTTTAAAATCTAAAGACTCAAAGTTTTGAAAAATCTTTTCAGCGGATCTACATGATTTTCTCAAGCTGCAAACTTTTTCATTCATAGCTTTATCTGATTTTATTAGCAATGCACAAATTAAAGTTTTATTCATAGAAGTTCAGGAATAAAAAAAAAATTAGCAGGACCTGTGGATATACCACAGTATGATAATTAACTACTACAACATTTGATATGTTTACTGAAGAGCTGTTGCGAAATACTTCAATATGTAAAAAGTATAATAATCTTCATTTAACTCTCTATCACCCTTTTTTTTCTTTCCTCTTCAACATGTTTGATTGAAACAGATTAGTTATGGCTTCCATGTGCTCACCCCCTCTCTATCTTTCCCCCACTTTCTTCTTTCCACCACTTTCTTTCTTTCCCCCAGTTTCTTTCTTTATTATATTTTTCTGTGTAGCATGTCCTTTTTCTTTCTTTCTTTATAATAAAAACAGAATGGCCGATTATTTAGCTGAGTTAATATAAATAATTTGGGGGAAAAGCAACACCAGATAATTGGCTTCAATTTTGTTTGTATTTTTTCTGTTCAATTAAGATAAATCGTATTGAAGGAAGTTTAGTTTTTTGTGCTTTTAAAGATATATAATAAAATACTAGTATTATGTAACAAGAAGAACAAGCACTTTATTGACTTAACTCATAATATTTTCCAATGGCCGGTTTAGCTCAGTCAGTAGAGTGTTTGACTAGGAACCCTCAAGGATCCTGGTATGATACTGGCCCTTGCCAACTCAGCATATGAGTAGCACGGGGATCTGTGTGGTAAAGTATGGCGCTGATAGTAGGTGTGGCGCTCCATTCAGATGCCAAAGCAATCTCCTTGATTTAGCACTAGTGAAAAGGGGATAGACTCCTTTGCTGTTTGGCTGATACCGACTTTAGGCCACCCCGACGACTTTACTTTTTTTACTTACTTATTTAACACATGAATTTGTATAAATTATAGTGATTTTTTTTCTTTACTATATTTTTATTGTCTCTCTCCAGGTCTTTATGCAAAGAAGTTCTAACTGACAAAAAGAAATTTTCAAAATCGATGATTTTCTCAACTTATCAATTATTTATTAGATATCTGAACATTTCCTGATCAATTCTATACATAAATTAACATGTTATATTTCGTTGTCTTTTTCTTCTGACTTTTACTGGATGCATTTTGAAAAAGATTCAAAAGACCCCAAAGTATTGTGCGCAAAAAAGAAAAAGAAACACTCATAAAATCTTCTCCTGTTTCTGTTAATGGTTAAAATAATAACGTAATTGTTACAGATTTAAAATTGTTTTTTGCATCTGTTTCTCTTTTTCTCTATCTCTTCAGGTGCATCTCTCTATTTCTCACTCTGTCTCTCTTTCTCCATCTGTCTCTCTCTCCCACTCTCTCTCACTTTCTCAATCTCTATCTGTATCTATCTGTATCTCCCTATCTCTCTCTCCCTATATATATCTCTCCTATATCTCCCTCTCCCCTCTCTCTCTCCCTATATCTCTATCTCCCCATCTCTCTGTTCCCATGTCTCTATTTTTCCTTTTCTCTCTCTATATATATCTCCCTCTCTCTCTCTCTCACTTTATCCATCTCTATCTCTCCCGCTGTATTTATCTGTATCTCCCGATCTCTCTCTATATATATCTTTATCTCTCCCCCCTCTCTCTCTCCCTATATAGATCTCTCCCTATATCCCTCTCCCTCTCTCTCTTCCAATGTCTCTATCTCTATCTCTCCCTCTCTCTCTCCTATATCTCTATATCTCCCACTATCTCTCCCTATATCTCTATCTCTCCCTCTCTCTCTCTCCCTCTCTCTCCCTATATCTCTCTCTCCCTCTCTCTCTCTTCCAATGTCTTTATCTTCCCCCCTCTCTCTCTCTCTCTCTCTTATATATATATATATATATATATATATATATATCTTCCCTTTCTCTCTCTCCCTCTCTTTCTCTATATATATATCTCTATATCTCCCACTATCTCTTGCTCTATCTCTATTTCTCCCTCTCACTCTCTCTTCCAATGTCTCTATCTCTCGCTCTCTCTCTATCTCTCTCTCTATATATATATATATATCCCCCCTCTCTCTCTACCTATATCTATATCTCCCACTATCTCTCCCTCTATCTCTATCTCTCCCTCTATCTCACAAATGCATACATGCACTCCTTCCTCCCTTCTGTCTCTCATTTCCTTCTCTCCCTCCCTAACCTCCTCCTCCTCTGTCCCTTTTCCTTCCTCCTACCCACCATATCTCCTTAATAAGAAATATGATGAGAGACCTTGTAGCAATTCTCACACTGCAATGCTAGAAACAATTAAAAAGAAAGACAACAACACACAAAAAAAAAAACCTTCAACTATCAGTTACAAATTAAATCAGCGTCATTATGAAATTGTCAAACGGATTGTGGCATTTAATTCCCACAATATCTTTTTTTTTTCTTGCCTCAATCCATTTATAGTCAGATTATTTTATCTCTTTCAGATTTCATGCAAAATGGGAATGATTAAAGAGAAGGGCGTTGCCAATAACTTAATTTGCCAGATTCCCTGATTCCAATAAACAGAATCTTTACCAATTTTATACAAACTGAATCTTTTTTTGGTCATCATTTATTGGATCCTATGAGTCTTTGACATTTAATGTGGATTTATGTTGAACAAGAAAAATTCAAAAAGTGTTGCCCATTATTTGTTGCAGCTGCTAAGAACATTTTTAATGCAAAATGAATATTTGTGAATATCCAAAATGTAGAGATTTGCGTAGACCGATCAGTATTCAACTGTGTTGAAAGTTGAATCTGCTTCTGAGAATCCAGTCTTTTTAAGTGGTTTAAATATCAGATTGGGCTATTTTACTTTGTGAAATGGGCAAGTCTATTTCCAGGATTTTGATGAGCTCATGGTTTTAGTGTGGATATTTTTATCTATATATACTGAACACTTGACCATGTCCTCTCAGCTGCTACAGAGTGTATTGTAAGTTGAATCTGCTTCTAAGAATCCAGCCTTAGTTAGTAGTTTAAATAGTAGGTTTGGTTATTCTACTATGTGGCATGGTCAAGTCTATTTCCAGGATGTTGATTGGCTGGTGGTTTTAGTGTGGATATTTTTATCTATATATACCAAACACTTGACCATGTCCTCTCAGCTACTACAGAGTGTATTGTAAGTTGAATCTGCTTCTAAGAATCCAGCCTTAGTTAGTAGTTTAAATAGTATGTTTGGTTATTCTACTATGTGGCATGGTCAAGTCTATTTCCAGGCTTTTGATTGGCTGGTGGTTTTAGTGTAGATATTTTTATCTATATATACTAAACACTTGACCATGTCCTGTCAGTTGTTACAGAGTTTATTTGTTTATGCTCTGTATGTTTTTGTCTGGTGACTGGATGCTAGTCACAGCCTTCCTATGAAGGTGAGTATGATGTTCATTCTACACAAAAATCATTCACTCCAATTGAAATCGCAAAATCTGATGTTCTAAATTAATTCTCCATTTTGTTTGTTTTTGTCTTGCTTTGCTTTCAATATTAATAGATTATTATTAGATAGAAATGATTATTTGAAACCCTATAATTGTCTATGAATTATTAGTATTAGATAGGAATACTTGAAACCCTATAACTGTCTATGAATTATTAGTATTAGATAGGAATACTTGAAACCTTATAACTGTCTATGAATTATTAGTATTAGATAGGAATACTTGAAACCCTATAACTGTCTATGAATTATTAGTATTAGATAGGAATACTTGAAACCCTATAACTGTCTATGAATTATTAGTATTAGATAGGAATACTTGAAACCCTATAAACTGTCTATGAATTATTAGTATTAGATAGGAATACTTGAAACCTATAACTGTCTATGAATTATTAGTATTAGATAGGAATACTTGAAACCCTATAACTGTCTATGAATTATTAGTATTAGATAGGAATAATTGAAATCCTATAACTGTCTATGAATTATTAGTATTAGATAGGAATACTTGAAACCCTATAACTGTCTATGAATTATTAGTATTAGATAGGAATACTTGAAACCTATAACTGTCTATGAATTTAGTATTAGATAGGAATACTTGTAGTATTAGATAGGAATACTTGAAACCTATAACTCTCTATGAATTATTAGTATTAGATAGGAATACTTGAAACCCTATAATGAATTATTAGTATTAGATAGGAATACTTGAAACCCTATAATTGTATATACATTTTTACTATTGGATAAGATTACTTAAAACCCTATAATTATGTATAAATCATAAGTATTTGATAGGATTAAGATAAAACTTCATAATTGTGTATAAATTGTTAGTATATAGCATTACAAGAAACCATGTAGTATCAATCAATCAGAACTAACATACTATTTAACAATAGTTTATAGGATTAGCTTGTTACTCATTACCCTATGCTAGCTATGCACACACAGACACACACACACACTCACATACACACACTCACACACACACACACACACATGTATATATGTAAAGAACTTAACTTCTATAGAAAGTACTGTCTTGACACGCACAAATGATTCATAGTTTTATTTCATATAGAATTATAAACATTAGTTTTATATGTAATTGCCCTACTTGCAACAAATAAACAAGGGTTTTAGTATTTGAACTTTATTAAAAGAAAAACAACTAATATATAAATGTAATCATGGAATTAAAAAAAAACATTTTTATTACATAACCAAGTTAGACGTACAAAGACATGGCTAATATTTAAGGCTGCTAACTTCCATAAAAATTATTTTCTGACAATTGGCTCTCAATTTTATGGGCAAAGCAAATCTTGTTTAAAACGTATAAATTGATAAACGGATCCCCATAAAAAAGATGAAGAAGCTGAATAAATAGAAATGATTTTTGTTTTCAGATGATCCTCTTTTCTGTTGCCTTTTCTCTTTCGCTTAAACAAATATAAAAAGTCTTTTGACCAAATTTGGTTGCAATTAGTTTATCACACAGATTATTTGAAACTGAATCTATAGAATTATTCTGATTGTGTGTATGTATAACCATTCTGCTTTTCTATCAAAGATCAGAGTGTAGTATCTGCCTGATCTCTTGTTCTTCTGAACAGAAATCATTCTTTTGAACAAACCCCCCAACAAAAAAAAACTACATAATATAAAGTGGAAAGAAACTGGAAGGAAGGACGGATAGAAAATAAGAAAGCTGAAGAAAAAAACAGAAAACCAGGTGAATGGGGAATAATATATATATATATATATATATATATATATATATATATATATATATATATATATAATGCAAAAATCCAGAGAAGAAATCTTCCTTACGACACAAGAGTTTTATTTTTAAAAAACTTGTCACAGTTTGAGAGCTCAATGTGTGCTCTTAATGTTAGAGTCACAGAGCAAATATATAAGTAAAGAAATAACAAAAGACTTAGAGATTTAGCTTTATAGTCTATTTCAGGGAGCTTAGACAAATGTCTAACTCTCCCGACACATCAGATGAAATAGATTATAATGCTAATCCTCTAAGTCTTTTGTTATTTCTTTACTTATATATATATATATATATATATATATATATATAATATATATTGAACAGATATATTTGCCTAATTCATTAATTATCAACTAATTAACTAATTAATTTTCAAATTAGGTATGACTTCAATTAAGCCCATATTCTCCCAAAATTGTCGGCATAGCCATATCAAACAAACTGTTTGCATACTTTCATATATATATATATATATATATATATATATATATATATATATATATATACACACATATATATATATATATATATATATATGTGTGTGTGTGTGTGTGTGTGTGTTTAAAATAATCCAATTGACTGGTAAGTAGGGATGATATATATATATATATATATATATATATATATATGTGTGTGTGTGTGCGTGTGTATGTGTGTGTGTGTGTGTGAGTGTGTGTAAAATACTCCAGTTGACTAGTAAGTAGGTGATGACTCTATTTGGGATCATCAAAATCTCACTGTACATCCACAATATAAGCTTATGTAGGTGCAAACTAATAGATTTAAACAAGGATTTTTATAAAATGATTTCCCAGGTTGTATCATCATTATACTCGGATACACTGAAAACACCTGAGGAAGGTCAGGGGATTAATGGCCGAAACATTTTGTTATAAAGGCCAACCAGGGGTCAATTTGTCAAATAGTGAGTGTGGGGAAGTTTTATGAAAAGTGCCTGCCAGCCAGTCTTCTCTGAAAGTCTGGCCTTTTATTTAGGCTTGAACACTGACCACCAGTGTCTGTTGACAACACACAGACACACACAGACACACACACAGACACACACCCAGAGGTTTTATATAGTATAAAATCAATCCTTGTTGACTGTCCCATTATGTCACACTTAGGCTGAGTAAATCCTAATATCACTTCAAACTTCTTAATACCTTATCCATTGACCATTAGGCACTTGCTCGTATTGTTCTGTAAGACATGAAAGCAAAGATAATGTTCTGAAATTATTCTCTGATTAAATCGGATTGATTGATTTTAAAGGCATCTAAGGTTATTTTATGCCTAAAAGTTAAGGAATTATGTTCATTTTGCATTTGTATTTACATATTTTGTGAGGAGTGAAGGATTTAAATAAATCCGACAAAATGTGGTTGAGAATAGTGGAAAATGTGGATATAACAATACAAACAACTAAATTCAATTGATATTTTGCCTCATTATTAGCTGAAGCTTTCTCAAAACTTTAATGACTTAAATGCTTGTACATTCTACTTTATAGTGAAAAGTCAGCCATTTACTTTTTCACTACAAACGCAAAATGTTTATTAAAAAAAAAACTAAAATTGACAGAGTGGCCTATTGTCTGTATCAGTCAAACAGTGAGGGAGTCTATCCCCATTTGACTTGTGCTAGAACAGAGAGATTATGTTGAGTTGAAGCACCACACTTACAGTCAGCTCCCCACTTTACCACATAGATCAGATTACCCAATCTGTGCTAATCATGTGCTGAGTTTAGTGGGACTGGTATCGAACCTAGAACCTTGCGATTCTGAGGTAGGTGCTCTACCAACTGAGCTAAACTGGCCTCTTTGATAGACGGATTTTAATGGTGTATTATTATGGTTTTTTTTTTTAATCTATTCATAATGAGAAATATGTTCAATTAATGTCTGTGCTAGGAGATCTTAACAAAATAGTATTTTCCTCTAAAGTAGAGTAATATCTTTAAGACTTATATTTTGCATTTCATCTTGGATGATTTGGATGGTCTCATTTTTAACGAGGGTGTTGCAAGATGATAACAGGCGTACATTTAAGGCACACGAATATTAATATATAGATATATAAAGAAATATTCTGTATATCTGTATGTCTGTGTTTTTTGTACATTTTTGCATTTCATCTTAATGATTTGGATGGTCTAATTTTTAACCCAAGGGTGTTGCAAGATGATAACGGGCATACATTTAAGGCACACGTGTATTAATATATAGATATATAAAAGAAATATTCTGTATGTCTGTATGTTTTTTTGTACATTTTTGCATTTCATCTTAGATGATTTGGATGGTTCATTTTTAACCCGAGGGTGTTGCAAGATGATAATAGTCAGATTAAGGAACACTAGTATTAACATACATTCTTAATACTTAAATCCAACCGGACATGAGATTTGTCAGAAAAAAATCTGACCCAACATCTGATTCCAAATAACAAAATTACAGACTTTGGTCAGTCGAACTTACTTTTAAGCGCATCATATTCTCATGATTTTAATCAACAGAAATCATTTCAAATCAGAGAGGAACTCATGTTGTGCTTATGTTGCTCCATCCTTTCAATTTTTTTTAGAGAGTGCAGATTTATTCTGGTTTGGGCATGAAATGTCAAATGCAGTGAAGTAAAAAATGATTGCTTAACCTGGTCTCAGTATGTATGTAAGTACATATGTATGTTATATATATATATATATATATATATATATATATATATATATATACATACACACACATGCCTATATATAAATATATATATAAAAAATGTTGTTCTGGTTCCAACGGGAGAAGATGTAATATTTTATAAAAAAAGAAGAAGGTCCGCAAAATGTATCGTTCTCAGAAAAAATGTTTTATTCTTTTTATTTCACATACGCAACACGTGTTTCAGATATTCTGGTATCTTCTTCAGGCTTTGATCAATACATATATTGATATACATATATATATATATATATACATATACACATACATAGGTTATGCGTGTTTCTGTAATTTTTCTGTTATGTTAATAACAGAAAAATTACAGAAACACGCATAACCTATGTATGCGTATATGTATATATATATATATATGTATATCAATATATGTATTGATCAAAGCCTGAAGAAGATACCAGAATATCTGAAACACGTGTTGCGTAATATATATATATACTTTTATCTGAAATTATATAGCATCCCATCCTCAGTAAATATATGTGCATGCAGGCCTGAATTTTTTTCCATGTGATTATATACATAGACAAATGTGTGCATCAGTCTGTATTTTATGTATGTGTATGTGTGTGTGTGTGTGCATGGCATGAAAGGATTGTTAAATGTCTTCTATACATTTATGATTATATATAATATATATATATATATATATATATTATATATATAATACAAATAATATATATATATATATATATATATATATATACTTATTTGTCAGAATGTAAAGTTTCAGCATGAAGATTTGTTTACCTCAGTGTCTGTGTATGTCAATCTAACTTTTCAATTCTGATCAGGTCTGTCATTTTTAATGCATCTGTCTTTATCTATTTGATAATATATTTCAGTCTATCAAATCTCTGATTATATCACTGCTTGTTTATCTCTTTATCTCTTTCCTTCTTTTTCTTTTCTCTTTGTGTTTAAATGCATTCATCTAAATTTGTTTACATCTGTCTTGCTTGTCTGTATTTAAGTCTTGACTTTCTTATCAAGAAACTTTATCTTTTCTGATTTCTGTCAAACTTTATCCATTAGGTTTTCTGATTTCTCCACCATCCACTGATAATGTATTTACTTGGACAGTTTTCAGTCAGACACAAACATGTGTATTCCAATGGTCTTTTACAAATGCCTGTAGTTTTCTTTTTGTGTGTGTGTGTGTGTGTGTTTTTTTTTTATTTATCCAAACAAATGTGCAAAACATATTCATATATTACTCCTACTTATTATATATGAATAAAAACAGTTGTTATTGTTGATGGTGTGTTGACTGATTTTTTTAGAGTTGCCAGCAAACCCGGCAGTTCATATCAACTAATTTCACAACCCGTCACAAAGACACTCCGACCGAGTTGCATCGATCCCAATTCTACAGAGGTATTGAAAGAGCAGCTGACTGGAGGCTCATCCAGTAGTGTTTGTCATAATTCATACCCTGACCAACATACTATCCCCTGGGCCCAATACGGTATGGTGTGATATTCGGTCCCGTGTCAGGATCTGGTTATATTTGTTGCAATACAATACGCAGGATCTTGTACATGTTATGATATTGGGTACGCAACACAGGATCTGTCATATGTGTGTGTGTGTGAGTGTGTGTGTAGATGAGGGGATTTATTTTGGACTGCAGTATCCCTGTTCTGTTGACTGTTCTTTGAGCCACTTCTTCACTACAGATTTCACTTCCTCATCACTGGAATAATGTTTTTATTGAAAAGAAAAAAGGAAAGAGGGTTTGAGAGGCAAACATTATTGTTCTATTTGTTCTGAGTTGAAACAGTTGGAAAATGTTATGGTTTATTCCATGATAAACAGGTTGAAGTGATTTCCGTTGGATGCAATGATATAAAGCTTATTGCCTATAGAACAGGATTTTGATGAGGATAAAATACAAACTATTTGTTGCCATCACAAGCAGACCTTGTTCACTAAATATGAATGGCTTGAAAAGAGATGTATTCCATTTAAAAATTATAAAAAGCAAATTGAAGTGACTATGCATGGTAAAAGAATTTCATCAGAGAAGAAGTGAAGAAGGATACAGCTTTCATGAAATTGCTGCTAAATTGTGACTAAAGCAAACAACAGTTACCCTAACTCTTCATTCAAAAATGTTGTGATGACTCAATAATTATGTTTGCAAAGAACAGAAAATCATCAAAAATGGTTTACTCACTGATTTGCAAGAGGTGCTAGATTGTGACTAAAAAAGCACCATTGCCCTTATTCATTGGAGATGGCAGAAGGGCAAAAGAGTAAGTTGGTATTAATTCCAGACCACATCTGCAGGTCCAGAATTGGCTGATGAGCCACCAGTGGGTCCACAACTGTTGAAGACATGGAGTGACATCATCGTCATCTGTGACAGACTTCCAAAGAAGAGAAGAGATGGAGTAACTGGAACTGCCATATTTCCTTCATTCCAAAATATTGCAAAAATTCTGACTCAGCCAAGTGTAATGTTATTAAACGGTCTATAGAAAATTTAAATTGAAAAGAAAATAGTAATCATGTTTCTGGATAGAGAGAAAGAGAAAAAAATAAGAAATAAAGAAAAGAAAGTTTTTTGTGGACTAAGATTCTAAGCACTCAATGTATGTCAGCCAAGGACCAGACAATGACCTCTAAACTCAGTAAAAAAAAACCAAAAAAAACGGAAGTCCTAAATTTTTTCCAGAAGAGCAGAAATGTATATCTCTCTTTTCCCACCCTGAGACCACAAGCAGAAGTAAAGGGTCTCATTCTCTTTCATTAGGTGTCTCCCAAGAAGACACATCAACATTTTCTGCTCTGCTATGGGGGTTGTTTTGATTGACCTCATAAGTTGTGCAATAGTGGTAACAAATGGAATTTATGATAGAAAAGATTAACCTACTTTTCCACTCTTTCACTGAAAAGACCCCAAGAAGCAAGTAAGAAATAAACAACTCCTTATGCCTATCTGCAACCCACTATTCTTTCGTATGTCTTTTTTTTAACACATTACCTATGTTGAATGTCACTCATAACCTATTAGCTGCATGGTCTACCACACTACTACGTAAGCCTTTTATGACTACACTACACTAGTAACATTTTAAAAAGTTCACTTGAGCAAAATGAACAGAATCTACACTTTAATCTTTCATTGACACAAGTAAAAACAATCTTACTTAAATGGCTCACATCACTTAGCTTTATTTTTATTTTTTATTTTCAATTTCACATTTAATTAAACTTTGACAATAAAGCTTAAAAACTTATCAAAATCAACGCAGCCTGAATCCAATTCAATGCAGAAATTGAACAATATAAGTAATTTATCAGGTAAGTTACAAAATAGATATACAATAGCAGAAAGTGTTTTATTTAAATTACTTTTTATCTACACCCCTACCCCACCATCGACTCTTCAGTGAAGTCGGACATCATTGCAAAATTTCTAAATAATTATCAAAATAGAAGAACTACTTGAAATAAATTGACAATTGACATCTACTTTGTGAAAATGAATGTCTGGAGGGTTAGGAAAAGTTGATGGTTGGTTTTAGCAAAATCAAATGGAAGAAAAATAAAAATGAATTCCCAAACAAAAGAAAATAGAAATCTTTCTTAATTTCTTGAAATCTTCAATGTTTCATTGGTGAATCGTCCATTAGGTTTCAAATTAATCACTCTGTGAATTATAAGAAAGAAAGAAATGAGAACATGAGAGGAAAGGGAAAATGGGTTTTAAAAAAAAAAAGTTTTCTTTAAAACAACAATGGAAAATAGTAAAATATTTATTAAGGAAAAGAAAGTAGAAAAATGGATAAAACAAAAACAAAGGAAAACTAAAATGTAAAAAAAAAAAGGGGAAAATTTAGAGAAAGAAATTTATTTATTTTAAGATTTTAGAAAAGATTAGAAAATATTTTTAAAAAAGCACAGAACAAAGATTTTTGTGAAACTTGATTTAATCTCTATTTTAATCTGAATTTAAAGGAGTTATTTTGTCAGCAACAATTTGTAATCTTAATTATTAGGGTGAGTCAAAAGTAAGGAGCTGATGGTAGGTGTTTCACTCCATCTCAGATGCAAAAACAATTTTCTTGTCTAGTGCTAGTGAAAAGGGGGGTGGACTCTCTCGCTGATTGGCTGATACTGACTTTAGGCCACCCCAATGACGTTTTACTTTATTTATTTAATTATAATTCATTACTCACAATGTTTCTCTTCACATACAATATTTGAAATTCTTCAAATGAAATTAAAAGAAAGTAAAAATAAAACAATCAAAAGAAAAGAGAATGAATGGAAAGAAAAGAACATCAAAAAAAGAAAAAAAAAAACATAAAATAAATGTTCAAACTCCTGTTGTTTTTTTTTCTTGTTTTTTTTTTCAATCTGAACATTAGCTACATAAATGAAAGTAACCTCGGTAATTTATGCCTGCCTCCGAAATTGCTGCCCGGTGAATTTTAAAATAACGACCCCAAGCTTCGGTGCCACATCGGTGTTACTTGAAAGAAAACAACCAACTTAGGGCGTTAAATGTATTTTGGGGGGGGTCTCTTTTTAGTCTTAATTCTTGTTTATTTATAGAAATTTGTCGTAATTTTGTATTTATTTATCGTAATTTGTTGTAATTCTGGGTTTATTTATTGTAATTTGTCATAATTCTTGTTTACTTATTGTAATTTGTCATAAATAAATAAAATCTTAGTATTTAATAGATAGACAGATAGATAGATATGAAGATGGATAGTTTTGAATAGACTGAGATAGATAGATAGATAAACAATTGTATCACCTATTTTACCCCGTGAAATTTACCCCCCACCTTATATTTAACGCAATGAAACTTGCAGAAAAATTAATATTTTCTTGAAAAGATTTTTTCCATTCGAAAGAAAAAACATTAAACAAACTCATAGATTACCTCTTATTTTTCTTTTTTTGTCGTAATTCTTATTTTCTTTTTTGTCATAATTCTTATTATCGTAATTTGTTGTAATTCTTGTTTGTTATATATATATATATATATATATAATACATACATACATACATTGCCCAGTTTGAGCTTGTAAAACATAAGTTTCCAAATTAGATTATGCTGCTTGTTCATCAGAGCTTGAACTACTTCAGTTACATGATATATATATATATACCAACTCATCTGCATTTGTAGGATATGATACAAGGTCAGTTTCTTGACCTGAGTATAACAGGTTTGGATTCAGTTTTCCTTCTCCTAGACTGGTTACTTGGTCGAGATTAAAGAGCCCAGATTATTTTAGAATCTGAAATAGAGCACCACACCTACCATCAGCTCCTCACTTTACTGCACAGATCCCTGTGCTACTCATGCACTGAGTTGGTGAGCACCAGTATCAAACCAGGAACCTTGTGATTCCTAGGCAACGCTCTACCGACTGAGCTAAACAAGAAAATCTCTAGATGTTCTGATTTGACATAGAGGCACACGGTGTAATGGTTACCAATGTAGAAAATAGACTAGATGAGTTCAAATCCTGGATGTGGCTGTTTGCATTTCATATAGCACTAATACACTTGGGAAAAGTATGAATCCAACTATTCTCCATCCAGCTATTGGTAAATAGTATAGCAAACTGGACTCTTTAATCTTGGTTATGCAAATAGACTAGGAGAAGGAAAACTCTGAATTCAAACCTGTTAAACTCTGCTTAAGACATTGACCTTGTGTCACACCCTGCTTGTGTGGAGGCGTTGGTAAATAAATGATGTCATGATTTTGTGAGTTGAAAGATTGTTTCAATTGACAAAAGATCTGAGCAACACTCAAAGACAATTAGATGCCACAGACACCTGATCCATGTCGGAGAATATATTTGCCAAAATGCTTCGGGTTATGAAGAAAAAGATTCAATCCAAAGAACGAATGAATATTTAAAATACATTTAGTTACAGGAAAAAGATGCTGTTTACAGTGTAGCAACAGAAGTCCAAACGACATTAAATTTGTGATTCAAATTGTCTAAATCTTTGACGGGCACTCACACACTTGTAGAAATATATTGTATTTATTTATGGAACGTGTAGAATAATAAATCAAGTCTACATCCTGATATATAGAAATTTTCAGAGTATGATATTTGTTCTGTCAATAATGTACACAAAGGTATAAATTACATTGATATGGAAGGATTATGATTAAACACTGGAATCTATATATATAGCTTTATATATATATATATATATATATATATATATATATATATACTGCATGGGAATTTTTGTGATTGCGGGCTTCATGGTTTTTATGTATTCATCAGACAGTGAATGTGTAAAAGCATGAAACCTAGGGTCACAAAAATTCTCCTGTAATATATATATATATATATATATATAATATATATATATATATATATATCACTGATATTGTGCTGATATTGTGAAATCCTCTAATATATATATCATTGATATTGTGAAATCCTCTAATATCAGAAAAATAAAAAAGTTTCTTTTGGACTAAAAGAAATCTTTGATAAAGGGTAATGTACCTGAAAATTAATGAAAATAAAGAAAATTAAGAACACAAAATTCATCACTAAGATTTTTATCTTGATTTCTACTCTTCAATATTTCTCCATGTTTCTAAGATAACCAAAAAATTTTTTTGCCAACACTCATCTCACACACACATGCACACACACATGCACACACACAAATCTATCTATCTATCTATATATATATATATATATATATTTGAGATATATTTTTGCATCTGTATCCGTTTTTTGGAAGTACTTATATCAGGTTTGGGCATTAGTGTGAAGCATTAATGTGCTATATTATGATAATGTAGTTATCATAATATATTCATCTGGGAATAAATATTAGAAAACTAGCTTGTTTTTTTTAGTTTCTTTTATTTAGTAGTAGTGGTGAATTTTTGGGATTGTAATGTCTCCCTTCTTCATGACTCTGAGGACAGTGGTGATTTTTCTGGCTGCTGGTTGCTCTTTTTGATGAGGAGATGCTGGATGTTGATTGGTTAGTTGGTGATTAATGAGTTTGTACTGTGTGTGTAGTAATCTGATAGGAAATATGTGTAAGCTTTTAGTGTGCCTGTGTCTGTGTTTAGCCCTCTTCTGTGAGTGCCTAATATTTATACAAACACACACATACACACTAAAGATGGGTGGTCTAGGGGAACACAGTCACAACAATCCAGAGGCAAATGAATTGTACATTTTCAGAGCAAATAATTGTTTTAAAATTCACATAAGTAAGTAAAGTTGACAAGACATCCTAATGTTGGTATTAGCCAGACAGCAAGAGAGTCTATCCCCTTTTCACTAGCGCTAGATCAAGGAGATTATTTTAGCATCTGTGGTGGAGTGCCACAACTACCATCAACTCTTTACCTTAGCACACAGATCCCTAATATTGCAACCAAAATGAAGCCTCGCATTATTTTTCATAAGAAACATACCTGGAGTTGTATATTTAGCAATATTAAGTCAGAATGTTACATACTGAGGTTTTCACAGTACCAAATCGATATAATGTTGTATAGCCTTCTTCACTTCTAGTCGTCTTCTATATCTTGGACATCTATTCTTCTGGCCGGCTTTGGTTCTTCTATCATCTTGGTCTGGTCTAGCGTCTGGTGTTGACTTGGGGATTCCAGTCTGGTTTCTATGGGGATTTCTCCTTATCAGAAGCCCTGTGTCATTGTTAGTTTTTAGGTAATAAACACAAGACAACGATTTTCTTTTAATGTTACTTTATTCAGTAAATCCCCAACCAGACAATCTGTGCAGATGAGGAACCGCGTGTATAACACGACTTACCCTTCGAGCTCGCTGCTACCTTCTAACTGCCTGAGTATCCTTAAACTGGAAGACAGGGTCTTCTATGCCTTCTGGTTCACACGATTTATCCCCGGAAGGCAAGGTGAGAGTGAGGTCAAGCATTGTCACTAATCCTTCAAGGCCGTGGTCTGCACTAATCGCCATTATGTTTCTACACTATTGCCATAAATATTAGGCATCTAATAATTATGTAACAAGAACACCATTGCCCTAATGGCATTTTTAAACACTAGGGGACAAAAGAAAATGTTAAGTCCAACTGACTAGAATTGCTTTCCCACATAAGCAAAATGTGACACAAAGTTTTTTTTAATGTTCATGGTCATTATATAGACCCTTCGAAAAATATTTATATGTAAATCAGAATCATTTATTACAATTTTAGGTATTTTCATGAAACTGTTCTAACAGTGACTAATTAAATCTATTAAAAAAGCCATGGAGTTGGGTGGAAGAAAAATTAAAAGAAACAGGTAATTTTCTCTTTAGATTAAACTTAGTATTATCTGCATTATTCGGACTATTGTCCCCATCTTCATTGTTATTTGTACAAAGTTTCGGCCAATATGCCCTCCGGCCTTCTTCTTGTTGGACTCGGGAACCTTCTCAGACTCGGGAACCTTCTCGGACTCGTGAACCTTCTTTTCAAACTCGGGAACTTTCTTGTCATAATCGGGAACCATCAAGGAACTTTGAACCTAACCCTTTATTCAGTCCACGGGGGTATCCTGTTCTCATTCCACTAACCATAAGTTCCTTGATAGTTCATTGATGGCTCCCAATTACGACAAGAAAGTTCCCAAGTTCGAAAAGAAAGTTCCTGAGTCCGAGAAGGTTCCCGAGTCTGAGAAGGTTCCCGAGTCCAACAAGAAATACCTGAAGAAGGCCGGAGGGCATATCAGCCGAAACGTTGTACAAATAACAATGAAGATGGGAACAATAGTTCAAATAATGCAGATAATACTAATCTTCAAGCCTCATCTCAAACATTCATAAATAGATTAAACTTGTTTGTAATTTAAAAAAATCAAAATCAAACAAATTTAGTTTGGCATTTTATGGTGTAGTGTATTCACTTTCACACACGAACAACAAAAATAATTGCTCAAAGGATCATTATAAAAATCTGAACTTCTCTAGAATCATTTTATCTGAAATTAACCGCAGGTTATAAGATTTTCCCCTCTTTTAATATGCCCTGCTGAAAAGGGTTTTCATCTCATGATGTTTGGAAAAAATGGCTCAAGTAGAATGGGAAAAATTGTTGCAATAAAAAGAAAAACCCTTTAAAATCAGATAATAATCACCTCATATTTTAATTACATTTTCATTAAATGAAATTATTTTCAAACATTTTTTCAACTTTGTAGAATTAATTTTAAAGCCCAGGGAAGATACAAGAATTTTAAGTAATTTCAACTAATAAAAATTGAATTAAAAATTGAAATGAAAATATCTTTTAAAAATTAATTTTCAGCTTATAATTTTGGGAGCACAATAATATAATTTCGTTTCATTTTACCATAATTTTATTAATTCACAAAAATATAAAAGCTTTCTAATTTCTAACTGAAAAAATATTTGTTTTTTTTTAAATTTTTAATTTTACAATTCAGGCCAGATTTTCTCTGAGGGAAAGAGGGAGGAGGGTTTGTGTTTCAAATAAGGATTTGAATTTTGGTGATACATTTTAAAAACTGAAACTAAAAATTGATTTTTTCTTTGAAGATTTCATTCTAGGTGCAAAATATTTTAAATGAAAAAAAAAGAAAAATTACCTTCTAGGTGATTATCGTCCAATTAGACTCCACTTTCCTTCAAGATTTATGACACAGTCGCAAATATAAAACATCAAGCTGACTATTCAGTAATGGATATGCAAACCTACCTTTCTAACCATTATAACATGATGGGCTACCACTGGGAAAGGTATGAATCCAAGTATTCTCCCTCCATGATATCCACTCGTGATATAAGGTAATATGAACAATTGCTTTTCCAACATATATCGGAAACTAATCATAACTTTAATTTTAATGATTCTACAATATTAGCTCATCTCCATAAAAGATCGATACAAATTTTTGAGGCTCGTGCAGTTTTGCTTTTAACCTCCATTAACACGCAACTCAGGTTTTTCAATCTATCCTTCAGGTAAATAGTAGGGCAGACTTGACATAAGGAAAACTGAATTCAAACCAGACATGGAGAGGGATGGGCTCTGCCAGGCTATTCCTACTCAAGACGTGCTATGCTTCCACGAGCAAACCAAGTTACAAGATAACTCTCCCTCTACCCCCTCTACCCTTTCCCCAGCATTTAGATTTAATTTTTCCTATCACGTCTTATTTCTTTGTTCCGATTTTTTTTTTCTTTTTTTTTTACTTTTTGATTTTAAATTTTTTTTTCAAACTCTATATGGCAGTGAAAGTCTTTTCTTTTCTTTTCATTTAATCCATTTCTTCAACATCCGCCATCTTATTTCCTTGTTTCTCGTCATTTGTCACCAACCTCTCTCTCTCTCTCTCTCTCTCTCTCTCTCTCTCTTTCTCTCTCTCTCTCTTTCACTCTCTCCCTCTGTCCCTGTCTCTCTCTATATGTCTCTCCCCCTCTCTCCCTCTCTCTCATCTTTTTTTTGACTCTTCAGCTTTTAATTAACCTCAATTAACAATTTTGTTTACATTTTAGTTGTTTACTTTTTCTTTTAATAAAACTTTCACCAATTCTTCTTTTCCATTTTGTAATTAACTCTAATGAGTAATGCACCACTTAATTTAATTTTCATCAACTTGGATTATTTTCTCATTAAACAAAAATCTTAAACAAAAATAGATAAGAATTCCTTTTCCCATCATTAAAAGAAAAGAAATTTAGAAACCAGAAAAGCATATTTTTTACTATAATTTACTGCATGTCATTTTTTTCTTTCAGTTACACATATAACAAAAATCCACTGGAATTTTTTCAATATTAATTGGCAATTTAAGTTAATGTTTCTGTCCTTTAAGTAAAAAAGCTAAAATGCACTTTTCATGCTTGTAAAATCTGATAATCCCCAAATATTTATAAATTAAACCATTACATACATGTCCGGTTTAGCTCAGTCAGTAGAGCATCCAACAAGGAACCACGAGGTTGATATGCTGTAAAACAAAACAACAAACTTACAATATATAAATACCTCTTTTTTATAGAATGTTGTCTTAATAAAGTAGGCACAGATATTTTCTCTCTCTCTCTCTCTCTCTCTCTCTCTCTATATATATATATATATATTATATAATATATATATATATCTTTCCCTCTCTCTCCATCTTTTTTTTCTCTCTCTCTCTCTCTCTTCTTTCTCTCTCTCTCTCTCTCTCTCTTTCTTTCTCTCTCTCTATCTCTCCCTCTCTCTCTCTCTCTCTCTCTCTCTCTCTCTCTCTCTCTCTCTCTCTCTCTCTTTCAAATGTGAAACTTCTATACAGTAGCTACATATAGCACAGGCTTCTTTTTCTATTTCTTACATTGAATAGACAGTAATACATAGTGTGTGTATGTATATATATATACAAACATAATATATATATACATATATATACATATATACATATATATATACATACATATATACATATATATATATATATATATATATATATACATATATATATATATATATATATACATATATATATATATATAAACACACACACACACACAATCAGAGGTTCTCACCATCTTACACAGCAAAAGCAAAAAAAAAAGAAGTCTATCTACTCTATAGAATACCAACCCTGTATCCTCCCAACATTCTCTGCCATAATAACACGTGTTTTAGACACTTGAAATTGCATTCACAAAATTGATTCTTTGAGCAAACAAATAAAGAAGAAACTCTAAAATAAATTTGTAGATAAAGTAATCAAGCAAATGGTAATTCTAAAGACAATTCCTTCAGGCAGCAAAAAAACAAAACAAAAACAACCATGATTACTTCCTAAGTTTATCACAAGACTTCCTTGTTTTTTTTTCTTTCCTTTTCTATTTGTCCAATAAGCCATCGTAAAACCAGGTGTATGAACAATTGAATTTCTTAAAGTTCAATTTCCTATCCTTGCACCTTGTAACTAAATACCCTAGGGAATATGACATCCTTACTTACCAACCCTTTCACACATCAACAAGAAAAGAAGAACTTCACTTAACTCAACCTGTTTTTAGTCAATAGAAACTTTTCATAAGCCTTTTCCTTTCTCTTTTTCTGACTTAATGATAAAACTGAATAAAGAAACTGGTAGTAAGATTTGAACCGCTCACTGCAGTTTCATAACTTAAACCTTTTCTTTTTTCCTTTTTCTGACTTAATGATAAAACTGAATAAAGAAACTGGTAGTGAGGTTTGAACTGCTCATTGCTGCATCATAACTTTTTATAAACCTTTTCATTTCTCCTTTTTCTGAATTAATAATAAAACTAAATAAAGAAACTGCAAGTAAGATTTGAACCGCTCACTGCTGTATCATATGCTTCTTAGTCTCTGCTTGAATTATGAGGATGATAAAACCAAATGAATAAACTGATAGTGAGATTTGAACCGCTCACTGCTATATCATAACTTAAATCTTTTTTTCCTTTTTCTGAGTTAATAAAACCAAATAAAGAAACTGTCAGTAAGATTTGAACCACTCACTGTTGTATTTTACCTTTTCATAAACCTTTTCTTTATTTCTTTTTCTGAGTTTATAATAAAACGGAATAAAGGAACTGTCAGTAAGATTTGAACCACTAACTGCTGTATCATAAGCATCTTAGTCTCTGCTTGCATTATGAGGATGATAAAACCAAATAAAGAAACTGTCAGTAAGATTTGAACCGCTCACTGCTGTATCATAACTTAAATCTTTTCTTTTCTCCTTTTTCTGAGTTAATAATAAAACCAAATAAATAGTAAGATTTGAACCGCTCACTGCTGTATCATAAGCATCTTAGTCTCTGCTTGAATTATGTGGAAATTACTTTTGGAAGTTGATCAATGATTCTTTTTCTTTCATTAAATTAGTTGTCTTCTAAGTCCTTTTCACCTGATCATAGTAATTAGCTCTAACTCTATTATCCACAATTATATTCAGTTACCATTAACTCTGATAACGAAATTAATAATAATATAATCATAATTATTGTTATTATATGTATGACTTATACCGGGAAAAAAAGAAATACATCTATCTATTATATATATTTACACAAGCACACCCTGGATGTTTGTTAACTCAAAACATATTTCAGGTATGTTAACCCTTATTTCAGTTCACGTTGTTGCGAGGCTTAGAATACACTGAATGTATCCCCTGCAGAGGTAATATCTCCCAAAAGTGGTGTCCTTCATATGACACTAAACTACATATGATGGTCAGGTTTGACAATCAGGAGATTGGAGAGTGTGGAGTACCCCTTCAATGCCATTACTCCCAAACCCACTTTGACTTAGAGTGATAATACATATTTTAAAATTATTTGTATTTGTGTACTAAAAAACATCTTAAACAACTACACAAAAATATAACCTTCTTTTCGAACTCGGGAACCTTCTTTTCGAATTCGGGAACTTACTTGTCATAATCAGGAGCCATCATGGAACCTTGAACCCAACCTTTATTCAGTCCATGGAGGTATCCTGTTCTCATTCCGCTAACCATAGCTGGGGTTATTTTCCGAGTTCGAAAAGAAGGTTCCCGAGTCCGACAAGAAATACCTGAAGAAGGCCGGAGGGCATATCGGCTGAAACGTTGTACAGATAACAATGAAGATGGGGACAATAGTCCGAATAATGCAGATAATACTAATCATCAAGCCTCATTCAAACATTCAGAGAAATAGTACAAAAATAATGTGATTCCCTAACCTCTAGACATAGAATAATACCAGACAGGTTGGCAAGCCATTAAAATCAGTCAATTAATCAACTTTATAAATCAAGTGGAAACCAACACATGAGCACACCAGTGTGGACCATCCCACAAAGACTTACATTGAAAGCTCTGTATGGCTACTGGATACTGTGCAGTGGACCTCCCAAGAGCAAAGAATGATATGAATGGTTGGTGAGAGATTGTCATGGATATCCATGCTACTAAGAATGATGTGATGATGATATCCATTGTTGTCTCTTATATTCAATGAACTGTGATGAAAATAATGAAAATTTGAGGATATGAATCTTTCAAACTTTGGAAGTAATTGAACACTTGACTTTTAATCAGAAATTGATATTAAAGTGTAATCAATCATTTAATAAAGGAAAGACATTCTGAATGAGGGAAATAAATTCATTTGAATTGATGGTCATTTTTTTACAGTATGAGTTGAATTCTTTCAACATTTTTAACTTGGTGAAATTGCAAAGTGAATTCAGATGGTCATGACTTTGAAGGGGCCGGGTTAGCTCAGTCAGTAGAGCATTTGGCTAGAAACCACAAGGTTCTTAGTTCGATACCAGTCCTAGCCAACTCAGTGTATGAGTAGCACAGGGATCTGAGCAGTAAAGTAAGGAGCTGATGGTTGGTGTGGCACTCCACCTGAGACACCAAAACAATCTCCTTGCTCTAGCGCCATTGAAAAGGGGATAGACTTCCTCACTGACTGGCTGATACCGACTTTAGGCCGCCCCAACGACTTTACTTACTTTTACTATAGATTGTTTATTTCTTTTTTATATTTGTATAAAATTTCATGTTACCTTGGTAAGTCATACACTGATACAATGTACTTTAGTATACTTTAAAAATAAGATAAGACAAGATATTCCCTGATGTCTGTGGTTAACACAAGCTATTTCTAAAACTATTATAAGTCAAAATAATTATCTCGTAGTACGAGAAATAATGCACCTTGGAGCTCAAAATTCTCACAAATGTGTCTTGGGTGCAGGAAGTTGACAGAGGCAGAAATATGGATCTTCTTGGAGTTACAATTTATAAGGCACCTGTCTTGTCTTTGGCGAGACAAAATTTATAGCATATTCAAATTTTGGCTGATCAGAACTTTGATAAAAAGATGAATATGTCAGTTGCAAGGGGGAATCTGAGCTTTGCAGACAGTTGTCTTGCAGAATAGTCATAAGATTACTAATTGGACTGACGATGTGAGTGAGGAGAAATTTACAGACAGACTTGTTTTTTTTGGGTTTTTTTTGTCTTTTTTACCAATTGGATGATTGAAGCAACAAACTTTGAATTTATTTCTCTGGAAACTACATATCAGTAAAAGTAAAAAGTAAAGTCGTTGAGGCGGCCTAAAGTCGGTATCAGTCAGTCAGCGAGGGAGTCTATCCCCTTTTCAATAGCGCTAGACCAAAGAGATTGTTTTGGCGTCTGGCGTGGAGCGCCACACCTACCATCAGCTCCTTACTTTACCGCACAGATCCCTGTGCTACTCATAACGCTGAGTTGGTGAGGACCGGTATCGAACTAGGAACCTTATGGTTTCTAGCTGAACGCTCTACCAACTGAGCTAACCCAGTCCCTGAAAAGAATAATGCTTACAGCACCTGGTATTCCCAAGCAGTCACCCATCCAAGTACTGACCAGGCTCTACACTGCTTAACTTTGGTGATCGAACGAGAACCAGTGCTCAATCACTAGTTTGTGTTGATTTAAATTTTTTTGTTAAAAGCAGATAAAGAGAGGAAAGAGACAAATACAGGGATTCTTAGATATTTAAAGTATGTATTTACCTCCCCCCCCCCACCAAGTACGGTGCAATTTCAAAGTAGGGTAATGCTGGTTTGAATTTAGTTTACCCCATACCAAAGCTAAAGATTCCAGTTTGACTTGCTATTTACCTATAGATGGGGGAAGAAATGTGCTGTTACCTTTCCCAAGGGTATTAGCGTGAAGTAAAATGCAAACACCTTTGTCCAGTATTTGAAGTCTTTTCACCATTTCCTAAGATGAGAACTGTTATAGCAAACACACACACACACACACACACACACACACACACACATATCCACTGGAGATGGAATGACTAAATAAAATGGCCTGTTGAAGCAATGGAATGGATAGAAACCTTGGTGCAAGTTGATGTCTTTGGGCAGACCCCCCCCTCCCTAAAAATAATCACGGAAGTGACAATCCTGAAACCTACCTCATATTTCAGAGGAGAAATTTAAATGTTACAGGAATCTTTTCTTTTTCTTGTGTCCCTCACTTGAAATTGAGGAGTTCTATAGCAATAAGAAAAAAAAAAGTAATATTTACATCAGTTTAAAATGTCATTTTATCAAACATTTATTATTTTTATACTTCATGTTACGAAGGTGAAATTGATGGAGAATCTGACCTTTTAATTTTGGTTGAACAGACAAAAATATTTTCATTGAGGCTGTTCATAATTTGCATGTGAATTTTCATTTTATTCCTTCTATTTTTTTAAATTTGTCGAGAAAAGATTCGGCAAATTGAAAAACAGATTGTAACCTGAAGATAAGATTCCAATGATTCCATGAGATTTGGTTTTTACCATTACCAAAGACTTCCTTTGTTCACTCAGAGAAAATCTTTGAGAGAGACATTCTGGCGCAATAAAAGACACTGAGCAGAAATTCCAGTTTTGCCTCTGTATTGTATTTTCTAGGTTGGTTTGGTTGGTTGGGTTTTACAGCATGTCAATCCATTGGGTAATTTCATGCCGAATATGTTTTGTTTTTTAGTATCTTTCAAGAAAGGCATGAACCTAAATCTCCCTATGTTTTGTCCAATTACAAGTTATTTTTTTCATCAATAAATAACAAATAAAAAGGAAAGGAAAGTTGAAGTAAAACACTATGCATTACTTTTTTCTCCACAAAAAAGTCATATTTTAAAATACTACAGTGAGTCAAAAGTTTTGCTATAATTTGGTAATGTGAGGCAAATTAAAAACAGAATGGTCCTTTATTTAGCTGAGGTGATGACACTCATAAGAAATAAGAATTCGGCAGATAAGCAACACCAGATAATCAGGATTTACATTTTTGCATTTCATCCTGGATGATTTGAACAGTGTCATTTTTAACTTAACAGCTGATAATTGATGATAACAGCCATACAACAATTAAGGAACACAAGTATTTACATCTAAATATATATATATATATATAACCTGGTAAGTTATTGTTGGGAATGATTCTAAAACAGTTATTTTTTTAATATTGAAATATTAGAATTGAGAGCTCAATGCACAATGATTGGGGAATCATATATAAAGCAATATATTTGGGAGAAAAGGCTTAAATACCGGTCATATTAAGTTATAAATTTATTTCAACTGATACACATCAGAATCATCAACATTTTCATGAAAACAGTCTACTGGTGTGTATCAATTTAAATAAATTATAACTTAGTGTGATCTTTTCTTGAAACCTTTTCTTTGCCAAATATATTGCTGTGTATTTAATTTATATGAGGAAATAACAGATTGGGTAAAATCCAACAAAATGGGATTAAAAATTGAGGAATAATAGATAAAACACAAAACAACTTCATTCAATTTATATTTCACCTCAGATGAAATATCAATTGAATGAAGTTGTTTTGTGTTTTATCTGTTATTCCTTAAATTTATTTGTTCAGTGCTTCAATTTCTGGTAATCCTTAACTATTTCCTCGTAAATTCTTACCATAAAATAAACTGAACCCTCATTTTATGTCTGTGTTTTTGCAATAAATGTTTTATTTTTCTTACACCCATGATTTTACAATACTAAATATATTTTATTTATTTATTTTAATATTCACTTCAATGTGTATATTCGAAAAATTTTTATTTTTATTCTATTTTTTGGTACTCTAAAATAAAAATGTCAGATTTTAATCATCGTCGACAAAAAAACAAAATTACTATCATAAAAGGAGGATCCAATTTATGATTAAATTGTAAAACGAGCCCCCTCTTTAAAACTAACCATTCTCACAAAAAAATTTTTTTAGAGAAATCAATGAACCATTAAATGACATAATTAGAACTTTATATATGATAGGGGCCGATTTTACTCATTTGGTAAAGCACCTACCTAGGAATTGCAAGTTCCATGGTTCGATACCAGTTCCCACCAACTGAGCACATGTGTAGCAAAAATTTTATAATCTGATTAATGCGGTAAAGTGGGGAGGTGACTGTTGTAATGGTGCTGCACCTCAGCAAAACCTATTTTCCTGCTCTAGCACTAGTGAAAAGGGGATAGACTCCCTCGCTGTCCTGCTGATACTAACAATAAGCCACTCCACCAACTTTTTTTATTTTTTATATAAAGATTAAAAACTGAGATCTTTGGTTTCTTTGTTGCTTTTTTGGTTCTTTTTTTAACCAAATAATTAATTAAATAAATAAATTTAACTAAATAATTAATTTGAATTTGTAAAATCAGTTAATATATTTTTATCTTTTTGTTATTGTCTCATTTACAAAATCAACAATTTTGCTGATATTGGCTGTCGAGGATATCAAACAATTCTGTTTGCATTTGTCATTTGTCAAAATCTTGAAACTATTAATTACAGATTTCAAATATTGGGGAATAATATTTTATTAATCAAATTTTAAGTTTGTCTGTGAAATATCTGATGAGCCACTCCAGAATAATCCATTTCTTTTCATAATCATCAATGTTTTATTATATTTAATCACCATTTAATTATGAAAATAAAAAGATTTGGGACAGACATTTCTTGTCAGTCACTCCTAAATGATTAAATCTTTTCCTGAAAATCATTCATTTTACTCTTCATAAATACAAGTATTCTGTGCTGTTACGCTGGGTAACATGACAGATAGTTTAACCAAGAGGGTCTATGAAAATAATAAATGATAAAGAAAAAAACTGAAGATGATGGAATGAATTAGAACGATAAATATATGTATTGACAAACACAAACGAACAAGTTTACAAAATAATACAAAATTCAAATTTCTTAACAGACCGTAAATAAGAGGGTAAAAAATGTTCTGCTATGGAGAGATTGGAGATGCGTTTTAACTCAGAGTTGCATCTTTTCTGTGTGTCAGTAGCTGAAGATATTTTCAATTGATCCAAAGACACAGCAAAGGGATGCGGTGTCCATGCGACTTGTGCGCATGTACAGCCACGCACCCGACCCAATTACACAGGTCATAGAAATAAGTCAGTTACCGAAATGGTTATTGAAAAATCTAACATAAAATGATTTGCCGTAAAAGGGTTTACAATGTGTAAATGTGTAGGTATGTGAGTATGTATAAAAAATATGGATGTGAATGGTAGTGTGGAAGAACAATAAGGGTGAATCAAAAATTTTGCATTACAGTCAATGCAGAAAGTTGATCCGAAAGATTAACAAAGTTAAGCAGCAATAAGCCTGTTCAATACTTAATTATGCAATACTCTACTTGGAGCCTTATTTAGGCTAAACAGGTGGTTATAGACACTCTCTGATCAATTGGTTGGTCACATTAAGCCCTAGCACCTATATGATTGTCCCAATCCTATTGCCCTCATATGGCACTAATACACTTGGGAAAGGTATGAATTCATATATTATCCCCCTAGCTATGGGCAATAGTAGGCCAGATTGGGCTCTTTATTGGTTAGGTAACCAGTCTAGGAGAAGGAAATCTCTGAATTCAAACCTGTTAAACTCTGCTTAAGAAATTGAACTTGTGTTACATCCTGCTTGTGTGAAGGGATTGGTATATATATATATATATATATATATATATATATATATATATATATATATATATATAATGTTGTTCTGGTTCCAACGGGAGAAAATTCAATATTTTATAAAAAAGAAGGTCTGCAAAATGTATTATGTTCTCAGAAAAAATTTTTTTATTCTTCTTATCTTACATATGCGACACGTTTTTCAATTCAACCATTATTACACAGCCATTATAATAGAAAAGTTGCAGAATCACACACAACCTATCAAATATCGGACATATTCTGGCAAAATAATAACTCAATGCCTGAAGAAGACAACAGATCAGAAACACGTGTCGCGTATGTAAGATAAAAAGAATAAAAAAATGTTTTCTGAGAACATAATACATTTTGTGGACCTTCTTTTTTATAAAATATATATATATATATATGAGGTTGGTAGAACCTAGGTCACCCATCTCTCTCCTCCTCATCTGCTGCTGACATCAAACACACCAGAACTTTCCCCCCCTAACTGACCCAATAACCTAGGTCACTCAACTATCTCCTCCTCATCTGCTGCTGACATCAAACACCCTGAACTTTATCCCCCTTCCTCAACCCACCCCTGTGCTCATCCACTCCCATCCTCTCTCCACTTCCTGTTTACTACCCTCACTTCATTCATGTCTACCCCTATCCTCCCTCCCTTCACTTCCGTCACTTGTACTTGCACGTAATTTTGCTTTCAATAAAAATCATTTGACCGATGATGTCCGTATAAATCGGACGAAACGTCTCAACTCTCTGATTTGTTTTGAGTTTTCATTTCTTGTTCACCATCCTTCTACCTACCTCCTCATACTGTTGGATTCTACTACATCCATCCTATCTCCATATATATATATATATATCTTTTACTAAATCTTACATCCAAAAAATATCCACCTTCTTCTACAGACATTTTCTTTGTTTTTGAGGAACTTAATATTAGCCATGATATTGGTAATATTACTTTAGAGAAACTTTATAATATTGGTAATATTACTTTCCTCAAAGCAAATCCATCCATGTAGAAATTGGCTAAGAACAGAATATCATTGGCAAGTTTGCTTAAAATATAACCAATCAGTTATCTAATCTGACAATTGAATTTTTCATTGTTAAAAACAAAATCATTTACTATTTCATTTAATCCTGGAAATTGCCTGAAGCTCCGAGTTGAGGTGTAATTACATCGCATCAACCCAGACAGAACGTAACTCGATAAATGACGAATTTTCAGCACCTGTGACACATTGTATCTCGCGAAAGACAAATCATTTTTATTCTTTTATATTCCAACAAAATAATCGCAGAATTGTTTGTGTGAATGCCACTTGATGGGGATATAGACAGTGGAAATGCTTTAACAAATCTAGAAAATTCCTGTAACAGGTGGGTTTATTTTTGTGTTTTTGTTGATTCTTGAGCATTCAAGGGTTTGTCTTGTCTTTAGAAAAGAACTCGAATGTCGAAGTCCGATAAATATCAATTTCTATAGAAATTATCCCAACATTGTCATCATTCAATTATAATGCATTTCTATAACAAAATCACTTGAAAAGTCTTTTAATTTTAAGCTGAATTATTCATGAAACATTTCTGTGAGATTTTAATACTTCAAATTTCTTTCCAGTTCATAATTCTTGCTTCTTTATACAGGGCTGGTGTGTACAACCACTAAACCCTCTTAAGAGCTGTAGCCTGCTTGGGGGGAAGTGTGGGTTTTATATATTTTCAATGAATACTACTTTATGAAAATTTATATGCTCATACATGTATGTATATGCATTGATATACATATATATATATATATATATATATATATATATATATAGTATAGAATGAATAGAGAATGAATGAAAAATGAGAAAAGTATTGGCATGAAAAACTGAAAACAATTGGAAAAGTAGGTGGTATAACCATAATTTAATTTTTAACAACACAAAATATGAAAACGGGCAGAACACCTATAATAAAATGGGAAATAATAAAAAAAAGCCCAGGCATACAAAGGCGGACAACGTAAATGTGATCTCTGCTTAGAAGAAAAGTTGTGTATATTACAAAATGCAAGCAATAACTTGTTAAATAAGAGAAGTGAACTCGTTTCGAAATGTAGGTATTTGAACAAATTTTTACTGTGTAAAAAAAAAAAAGAAATTCATCTGAAAACCACGTGCATTAAAACCAAAACAAGTTTGTTTGATTATCATGTTTTTTTAAACACAAATTTAACGTCATAACATTACATCACGTGAACACGATCCACGTCACATAAACATTAAACAAGCCACAGTTTAAAAAAAAATTTAGCTTTATATATCCCATCGCGTGAAAACGCTTCACGTTTATATAAATGCTAAAAAAATACTGGTTTTTAAAATCTCAACCATTTCACGACTGTTTTTTAAGATCTCAACCATTGGACTCATCTGATGATTGCATTACGATGAAACTTCAAGTTATGAGTGTAAATCCATAATATTACCATTGATTATATATATATATATATATATATATATACATTGTATGTACATACAGATATTAAGAAAGAAAATATATATATGTATTTATGATAATTGAGAATATGCGAGTGTACAAATATTGGAAATCATAGGCGTACACATGTATATTCTTAGGGTTAGGCGAGAGGATGTAAGCACATACAAGATCTAAATTAAGCTATGAAAATGATCTCGTTTAGCAGGGGTGGTGAAGGAATCTAACAAAGTCAAAACTAATGAGTACTACACATTAGGATAAATAGATAAGGACTTTTCGTTGAAAATAAACACGAGGCATAAGCAGACAAACCTAAGTGCCAAATCTAAAGGAAAGAAACTGTTAGAAAGGGACCACCAACCCAAAAGGCTTAGAAGGAAGTGAAACACGATATCATCCCTGGGGCGGAGAAAGATGTATAAATGTAAGCGGAATTTGATTATTTGCCAGTTTGAATAAAGAAAGTGACCTGAAGAAACTCGGAGGTGCTCAGATACGCACAGGTGGAAATAGACCAAAATCGCTATATTCCTGATATTTAAGGCTTTTTTTCTTTACAAATTACTTTGTTCTGTTTATAAAAATTAAAGACTGAGCTATTAAACGTGACCTGAACTTTGCAGCAACCAACTGTTTGAGGTAAGGACCAGCTTAGAATCATTCTAATACCAAGAAACTTGGTACCCCACCAAAGAAAGTATATATATATATTCTTGCGTGGTGTAATGGTTAAAGTCATGGGAAATGGACTCGTCGCCCCAAGTTCAAATCCTGGGCGTGGCAATTGCATTTCACTTAGTGCTAATACCCTTGGTAAAGGTATGAATCCTACTCTCCCTCCAGCTATGGATAAATCATAGGGCAGACTGGGCTCTTTAACCTTGGTTAGGCAACCGGTCTAGGAGAAGGAAAACTCTGAATTCAAACCTGTTCAACTCCGCTTAATAAATTGACCTTGTGTCACATCCTGCATGTGCAGAGGGGTTGGTAAATATATATATATATATATATATATATATATATATATTATATAAGTTAGGGTAGTGGGGGCATGAAGTCAACAATGGAGAATCAGTAACTAAGCATCATCTATTTCATGTCTATGCTACTCTAACTGATATAAATGCTCTATCCTCAATATTGAGCACTATTTACTTATTAAAAAACAGACTATTGTATATATATATATATATATATATATATATATATATATATATATATATATTTATGTATGAGTAGTGGCTTACCGGTGGGAGTGCACAGTATCCAGGGGTTAAGACTGTGAAAAAACAAATACAAAGTGCTCAATACAATGTAGAGCAAAATTTATTTAAGAAATGGATATAAAGTAACCTACTCGAGTTTCATCATCTGAATCCTCAGGTTTACATCCTCTGAATTAATCGAGTTTTCGATTAATATCAGTTGATACCACATAACTGTTGAAACGGGTCTTTCAACAGACATACGTAGTATCAACTGATATTAATCGAAAACTCTATTAATTCAGCGGATGTAACCCTGACGATTCAGATGATGAAACTCGAGTAGGTTACTTTATATCCATTTCTTAAATATATATATATATATATATATATATATATATATATATATATATAGTGTGTTGTATTGATTACTATGTTGTTTCTTGTGGCTTCTTTGAATCTTTCTACTATGAATAAGAATTCATGTAAAAAAACACAGAAAACAGAAAAATGGTTAGCAGCAGCAGCAGCAGCAATAGAAGAACCAACAAGAAAGCTTAGCACTAACAAGTAGAAATAAAAAATGATAGAGAAGCTAGGAATGGTGAATCCATAGAACCTTACATTACAACTGTGAATAGGATTCTAAGAGAGAACTTTTACTTACAACTAACCATGGTGGAAGCGGAACTCTTGTTTCCCTTATACAATGGCAGAATTGTCTGGTACTTCTGGTTTCTTAAAATTCAATAACCAACTTTCAAGAAATATATATACACACAAATTCCAATCAGAGAAAAAAACTCAACACACCATCATCTGGCTATTATAAATTTATTTCAGCTGGTAATGCTATAAAAGAGTCTAGTTTATATATATATGGAGGTGCGTGGGCTAGTGGTTAGAGTCATGGAAAATGGACTCGTCAATTCAAGTTCAATTCCTAGATGAAGCTGTTGGAATTTCACATAGCGCTAATACCCTTGGGAAAGGTATGAATCCATATATTCTCCCTCCAGCTATGGTTTAAATAGTCGGGCAGACTGGGTCCTTCAGCCTTGGGTAGGTAACCAGTCTAGGAGAGGGATAACTCTGAATTCAAAATTCCTGAGCTCGGTCGTTGATTGGGTTTGTGGCAACCCTTGATGCACAAATTCTTTCCTATCGACTGTGCCAAAAAGTGTGGATGGTCCAACACAAGCCTTCACCACTATAAACAAATCACTGTGTGGATGTTCATTGTATTAACACTCATACGTCGAAATCAATGGGAGAGTCCATCATATATATATATATATATAATATGGGCGCTATATTTATTAGTGAACAGTGTTCAATATCATGGATAGAGTATTTATATCTAAGTTAAGGTAGCATGGACATGGAGTCAATGGCACCTGGTTACAGAAAGTTTCTTGGCTATGTGATCTTCAAAACAAGGACCCTTGCTTTAAAGATCACATAGCCGAGAATCTGTCCGTAACAAAGTACATTTGACTCAATATTCATATTAACTTAACTTATATATTGGGTGTAGTTATTTTGGAACTGCTACTTATTCATATGGTGATCATTTCAATGCTTTAGAGCAGTGATTCTCAACGTGGTCCATCTGGACCATCTGTAGGCCACAGAACATTTATAGTGGTCCACAGAGAGTTCAAAGTCGCAAAAATGTTTGAGCCATTTCACAAAAATTTAACCAATTTAGCGCTTCTTATAATGACCGTCCCCAGTTGAAAATCTCTATTTAAGTGCACGTCGATGATCGGCGTAAAATGAATTGTCTTGTCTTACTTTAACACGTGTGCTAGCAGCAACATTCAAGAAAAGTAGGATTGGTCCATGGGAATTTTTTGAATAAAAAATGGTCCATAAGCCGAAAAAGGTTGAGAAACACTGCTTTAGAGTAATAAATAGAATGTTAATGTATGGTTATAAATATTTCCTAATAATATTCATTTTCATATGAGTAGCACAGGGATCTGTGTGGTAAAGTAAGGAGCTGATGGTAGGTGTGGCACTCCACCTCAGACGCTAAAACAATCTCCTTGGTCTAGTGATAGTGGAAAGGGGATAGACTCCCTCGCTGACTGGCTGATACCGACTTTAGGGTGCCCCGATGACTTTACTTTTTACTTTTATAATGTTGAACTAGAAATAATATAATTCAGTTATTTTTGGTTTAGAAGAAACTTAACATTAATTTCTTTACTTATTTAATTCCATTTTTTATTCTTTTTTTTCATTCTTCATCCCTTTTCTCTTTCTAAATAATTCCCTTTTATTCTTACTGTTTTTATTCCTTCCATTTTCTTTTCTTTCCCGCCATTTTTCTTTTCACCACTTCCCGCCACTTTTCTTTTCGCCTTTGCATTCTTTGTCCATCATGAATTTACCATCAATAATTAAAGAGACGCTTCTTTTTTTGCGGCAAATCTTAGAAAGGAGCAAATACAATATGGCTACTCCACAACAGTCAAGACTCACAAATCTGTAATACTAGCATACGACCATCGACCCAAATTTAACGCTTCTTATTTATATTACAGAAGCAAAAAATCTTCCAATCTGTAACCGTATAAATAGAACTGTATGGTTGCATCACTTGGACTCTTACAAAACGTTTAAAGAAAAAGCTAAAGGAGAACTCTGTTACATAATTATTGGATTCCTAATACTTATATGGGTAGTGTAGAAACATAATGTCGATTAGTGCAGCCCACGGCCTTGAAGGATGAGTGGCAACGCTTGACCTCACTCTCACCCTGCCCTCCAGGGATAAATCATGAGAACCGGAAGGCATAGAAAACCCTGTCTTCCGGTTTAAGGAGTTAGTAAGTTTCAGTCAGTTAGAAGGTAGCAGCGAGCTCGAAGGGGTAAATCGTGTTATACACGCGGTCCCTCATCTGCGCAGATTGTCTGGCTGGGGATTTGGAAATAAAGTAACATCAACGTAAATCGAAGTCTTGT
>CM042167.1:45265745-45285745 GCA_023376005.1 Doryteuthis pealeii
TATATATATATATATATATAATCCAAAAGTCCAGAGAAGAAATCTTCCTTACGACATAGGAGTTTTTTTAAACAACCTGTCACAGTTTGAGAGCTCAATGTGTGCTCTTGTTGTTAGAGTCACAGAGCAAATTTATAAGTAAAGAAATAACAAAAGACTTAGAGATTGAGCATTATAGTCTATTTCAGGGAGCTTAGACAAAGTGTCTAATTCTCCCAGCTCATCAGATGTGAATGATGAATTTTTTATTACTCTTAAGGCATTTGAAAACAGATTTTATTTTTTATTTTTTATATTGTCCTGTCTGCTCAGCTGTAGGGTAATAAAAAAAAGATATTTGACTACTTGTCAGTAATTTGTTAGGAATTTCTGTTAAATCAATCTATTCCAGATTTGAGCTAAATGGGCAACCAGTTCATTTATTTATTAGTTTGTTTATTCTTCATATGTTCCTATCTACCTTAATTTATTTTATTTTATTTTATTTATTTATTATTTTATTTTATTTTACTTTATTTCCTTTATCCTCTTTTATTTATTTATTTTTTTTATATATATGTATATATATGTGTATATTTGAGTGACTTTGAAAGGAAAAAATAAATAAATAAATAAAAGAGGATAAAGGAAATAAAGTAAAATAAAATAAGATAAATAAAATAAAATAAAATAAATTAAGGTAGATAGGTACATATGAAGAATAAACAAACTAATAAATAAATGAACTGGGGTTGCCCATTTAGCTAAAATCTGGAATAAATTGATTTAACAGAAATTCCTAACAAATTACTGACAAGTAGTCAAATATCTTTTTTTTATTACCTTACAGCTGAGCAGATAGGACAATATATATAAAAAAATCTGTTTTCAAATGCCTTAAAAGTAATAAACAGTTCATCATTCTCATCTGGTGAGCTGGGAGAATTAGACACTTTGTCTAAGCTCCCTGAAATAGGCTATAATGCAAAATCTCTAAGTCTTTTGTTATTTCTTTACTTATATATATATATATATATATATATATATATATATATATATAAAAAGTTTATTTACAGTACAGAATTTAAAAAGGACGCGTAAAAGCATATGCATGTTGTAAAATAAATTGTGTTTTTTTCTTTCTTAAAAAGAAAAGAAAGGGTACCCTAGTTTGATTTAAATTCAGAAATGATTTTCTTTTTTTCGATCAATGCTCCTCAGAGAAAAAATTTCATTGAAAGATGGTGATATAGTTTAGTTTTTTTGTTGTAGACAACGGAAAAGTCAGAAAGCAGTGAGAAAAAGGGAATTTTTTTTTGATCGAAAAAAAGAAAATCATTTCTGATTTTAAATCAAACTAGGGTACCCTTTCTTTTCTTTTTAAGAAAAAAAAACACACAATTTATTTTACAACATGCATATGCTTTTACGCGTCCTTTTTATATATATATATATATATATATCCCAGGTCCACTCTCCATTGGAGTAGTAGTACCTGTTAGTGTCCTTTCAATAGATCAAATAGAAATGTTTTAAGCTTATTTTTATTTGATTGGAATACTTGTGAGTTCCAATTATTTTTATTACTAGAAGTTTTATTTATAAATATTTATTAGTTACTTGAATTAATTTTATGTTACATATGATTACTTTTTATATCATATATATTACACAGATATAATTCCTTTTTTTATATTAGATAAATATAATTAGTTTATATAACACATATATAATTACTTAAAAAAGAGCAACTGTTGAATGAAATATCCCCCAACAATGGTTGACATAAAACTAACCAACCATTATAATTGCAGGGTCAAATGTTTTACATTTTTGTGAACAATAAATTAAGACTTTGGTTTCACAATATCATTTTAAAAAGAATTGGTTTACACTCATTTGTGTTAGTTGAACAGCACTTAGCTCAATGTTTTTGCGGTTATTTTTAAAATTTTTATTTCCTTCACTCAATCCATATGTTAAACAAGTAACATGAAAAAGATTATTATAAATGTTAACATATAGGGAAGTTAGTTTCATGCCTTAAATGTTTCCATGTCCATTTTTAGCCTAATGAAAGTGTTATGAGTGTAACCCATTGTAATTTATGAATAACTAGCATAATACCCATAAAAGAATAAGTGGATTACATATGGATGAGCACTCTGCTTAAGAGCAGTATTGCTCCCTAGTCCTCTGTTTAGAATAAAAGCCTCATTCCTGGCTTTCTGATTAAGATCAGTGTAGCTAGATACTCTTCAGCCTGAAATTTTGTGTTTTCATTGTTGGACAGGAATTGGCATAAAACATTCTGTTCTTGAAGATTCTGTTCTTTGACAGCACATAACCATGTGCTGGGTTGGTGAGGACTGGTATCAAACCCAGAACCTTGTTGTTTTTAGGTCGATGCTCTACTGACTTTAGTTAAGCACATCTCCAGGGGAGAGTTAGAAGATTTTCTTTTATATTATAGGGACTGGCCAGTTTTGTCCCAACCCACACATATACATGTTCGATTGGATCTAACTGTTTCCATTTAGAAGCAGTTAAGTCAGAGCAGGGTGTAGTATCTTTGAAAAGTGCTATATATATATATATTATGGACTCTCTCGTCGATTTTTGACACATGAGGGTTCATACATACAATGAACATCCACACAGTGATTTTTTTATAGTGGTGAAGGCTTGTGTTGGACCATCCACACTTTTTGGCACAGTCAATAGGAAAGAATTGGTGCATCAAGGGTTGCCACAAACCCAATCAACGACCGACCTTTTGAATTCAGAGTTATCCCTCTCCTAGACTGGTTACCTACCCAAGGCTGAAGGGCCCAGTCTGCCCTACTATTTAACCCATAGCTGGAGGGAGAATATATGGATTCATACCTTTTCCAGGGGTATTACCACTATGTGAAATGCCAACAGCTTCGTCTAGGAATTGAACTCGATTCGACGAGTCCATTTTCCACAACTCTAACCACTAGCCAACGCGCCTCCATATATATATATATATATATATATATATATTATATATATATATATATATATATATATATATATATATATATATATATATATTATATTATATATATATATATATATAATATATATATTATATATATAATTTATTGTCATAGTCAAACAATTACTGGGTAAAATGGGTTGCCACTGCAGAAAACTTGATTGGTTAGCTGCTGGTGGACCTCTAAAATGCAGGACTGAGAAAGCTAATAACTCTTGCAAAGAAAAGAACAGCATGTCTTCAAATAAGGAACGTCTGAAAACTGCTGCAAGATCTTCCAAGTTACTACCCTGACAAAATACTGTAAATCATCACACTTACACTTTGTATTCTATATTTGTGAATCATTACTATTGTTAAATTAGTGCAAACTAATTTAAAATCCCTTACAAAATCTAGATAATTCCCAAGCAAATAGTTTTCTCTTATTTGCCAATGTTTTTAATATAATAAGTTTTACATTAGTATCAGTAAGACAATCCAAGAAGAAACTGTTTAAGACAACATTTTGGCAATAAATACAATAAATATAAATAACTTAAAGTTAGACAGAGTTAATGACTGAAGAATTTATCTAAAATTAGACAATGTTAGAAAAAAATGTCTAATTCCATAAAAACTGGCTAAATAGGAAATATTTTGAAATTTTAAGAAAAAAAAAAAGAAACAACCAAAAAAATCCCCTTGATTGAGAAGAACTTAATTGATTTAGTTAACATCTATTTTCAATCAATGTCATTGGCTTTGATTAGATTTTGAATAATTTCCAAAGTTAATCACGACAAATTGCTAAAACATGATTGGCAGGTTCTTCAATCACATTTAGCATCTTTTATTTGCTACTTTTTGTGTTTTTTTTTCTTCTCTAAAAGAAAGAAGATTCTTCATGAAGAATATCTTTTCTGAACTTTTGAAGACACATGCATCAATCTGAACCTTCACCTTCTCTGAGATCTTAACTCTTGTACCAGACTATATACACAAAAACTGTTCAGAGTTATTGAATGTCCTTTAATTATTTGCAAATAGTGAGAGATTCTTTCCAATGTCAGTTTCTGATTAGTCCAATTCTTTAATTTGTTTTAACCAACCTGATGTAAACTGATGGTTATAATTTCTTTGTGTGCAAAGAAACTAGATTCCTTCATGAAGACTAAGCTCACTGAACACTTGGGATTTAGAAAACAAAAATGAATGCTCAACTGTTGTAGCCTTGTACCAGACTATATACTGCAAAACTGGTCAGAATTATTGAATCTCCATTAATAAGGCTGGTTTAGCTCACTCGGTAGAGCATCCAATAACAGTATTCGATAACAGCCCTCACCAACTCAGAGTATGAGTAGCACAGGGATCTGTGTGGAAAAGTGAGGAGCTGATGGTGGATATGGCATTCGAACACAATCTCTTTGGTCTTGTGCTAATGAAAAGGGGATAGACTCCCTTGCTGTCTGGATGATACTGACTTTAGCCCACCCTGACAACTTTTAGTGAGAAACTCTCTTTCAAATATCAGCTTCTGATTAGACTCAATTCTTTAATCAGTTTCAACCAAGATGGTGTAAACTGAACCTTCACCTTCTCTAAGTGCTCAACTTTTGTAGCCTTGTACCAGACAATATACTACAAAACTGGTCAGAGTTCTTGAAAGTCCATTAATTATTTGTAAATAGTGAGAGATTGTTTCCAAAGTCAGTTTCTGATTAGTCAAATTCTTTAGTCAATCTGTTTTGACCAACCTGGTGTAAACTGTTGGTTATAATTTCTTTGCTTGCAAAGAAACCAGATCCCTTCATGAAGACAAAGCTTTCTTGGGATTTAGAAAACAAAAATCTAAATGCTGTTTTAAACAAATCCTAGAAGCAGTCCTGCAGCTATTTGCTTCCAATCTGGCAAACCATTCATGTAAAACAACCTTGACATATTCGACTCCTGTGTTTGTAAGACATATAATATCAGCATGAATCTCGGTTGGCCATCCCCTCAGGCAACACTTTCCCCCTTGATTTAAAGGGGCAGTGCTGGGTTTATTGTCCAGTACCTGAGGTGCCTCAAAAGAGGAATGCCAATGAGATATGCACAATTTTTAACACTGGTCACTGATTGAGCTTTGGTTTTGTGTGTGGCTTCCAACATAGATTGAACTTTGTGCTCATCTGGAATGGTAGGATCAGAAAATAACTTCAAGTAATGAAAGCAAGATATCATATAGACTCCTACATATTGGACACACAAGTGTTGGACAACCAGCAATGATATTCATTCATCAACTCTGTATGGACACAGGGTGCCATCTAGAGGACTTAGCAAGAGTGATATTAGGTAAGGGCAGTATGGCAAGAGAAATCACGCACGTGGTAGCTCAAAGTGAGCACGAATATGTCTGGCAAGCAAAATGAGATCAGGGGGAGTGTAGCAGACGATTAGGGAGATTGACCTTACATTCTCCTGATCATGAGTCATTGCTTGACGTTGAACTACCTCGTTGGTGCTCATGTAAATTACTACACTGTGTGATTGACCCGGATGTGGGATTTTAGTATGATTATTTAAGGCCTGTCTTGGAAGTTGCGTTTCAGTATTGCTGATGAGGGCACTGATGTATGACAAGGAACAAGAGGCGAGTGAGCTTTGTCGAAGGACTGCTAGAAAAGATTGTTGCAAGTGAGATAGACTTGGTCAGGAGAACTTCTTTTTTCGGTGGGGAGATCCGGCTGTCCAATCCAATGGATTTTCTATTCATTTCTTATAGGTGGATAACGAGTGTAAAGGGAATCATTACTGTCAGCATTCATTGAATGATGTTTTGTTTGTTAATTTCTGTTTTTTTAGTCTGTTTTTTTCTTAATCATGTTTTTGCTTTGGAGTAATTTATGAGGAAGTGCGTCCCGGTCCCCTGCCTCCGAAATTGCTGCCCTGTGAATTTTAAAATAACGACCCCAAGCTTCTGCAAGTTTCATTGTGTTAAATATAGGGGGGAGGTAAATTTCATGGGGTAAAATAGGTGTTACCTATTGTTTATCTATCTATCTCAGTCTATTCAAAACTATCCATCTTCATATCTATCCATCTATCTATTAAATACTAAGATTTTCTTTTATTACGATAAATAAACAAGAATTACGATAAATAAACCAGAATTATGACAAATTACGGTAAATAAACCAGAATTACAACAAATTACGATAAATAAACACGAATTATGACAAATTTCTATAAATAAACAAGAATTAAGACAAAAAGAGACCCCCCCCTAAAATACAGTTAACGTCCTAAGTTGTTTGTTTTCTTTCAAGTAACACGGATGTGGCGCCGAAGCTTGGGGTCGTTATTTTAAAATTCACCCGGCAGCAATTTCGAAGGCAGGGGACCGGGACGCACTTCTCATAAATTACCTGCTTTGGTTTTTTTGGCGTGTGTGTGTGTATCTATGCCTTCAATGAACCCGTTTGATGTTAACTAATCCTTTCTGTACAATTTGAGATCCAAGATGATGATTTAAAAAGAGATTTTAACCTTATATTGTTAACGATGGCATAAAAATAACTTTGGTTCTCATGTTGACTTTTACCAAAAAGAAAAAAAAGCCTGAGGTGATTGATTGAGAAACTTCAATGGAATTCTGGAATATTTAGACCAATTTTTTTTTATTCCTTTATATCGTGTTCAAAATTTATGAATTTCCAAATTTTATTAGTTGGACAAAAACAAAAATTCTCCCTCACCAAAACAAAATAGAGAAGGAAGGTTTGCAAGAGGAGGGGGAGGAGGAAAGAATAAAAGAAAGTAGTAGAAATTAAACACCTGAATGGTGTATGGATAGGGGGAGGAAGGGAAAAGAGAAAAGAAAGGGAATTAATGAAAATGAAAATAAGGGGGAATGAAAGAAGGAAAAAGAATAACTAATTAAAACAGAAAATGAAAAAAAAAGAAAAGGAAAAAGGAATAACAGATAAATGAGTGGGAACAAGATGAAAGATAAGTAAAAGAAAACATGAGAGAGGGAGGGGGAGAGGGAGGGAGGAGAGGGAGGAGATAGAGAGGGGGGAGAGGGAGGGGGAAAGATAGAGGGGGGGAGAATGAAAATTTGCAAAGAAATTGCAACTTATTGATTGATAAGTGGCAGTCTCCAAAAGAATTAAGATTGTCATGGCAACCAGTCCTGTGAGAGAACTTTCTTGTAATTAAGGTGACAGTTCAGAGAAGAGTATTATTTTAGAATTACTTCAGAGTTGAAAGTAAGATTAAACATAGATATAAAGTATCTATAAACATACATTGTATATATATATATATATATATATATATATATATATATATATATATATATATATATATATATATATATATATATATATATATATATATATATATATAAGAATATAATATATTACATACATTATATATATATATATATATATATATATATATATATATAAGAATATAATATATATATACATATATATATATATATATATATATATATATATATATATACAAGCTCTGATGATGATTTTTATAAATCAAAATATTATTCAATATTAGCTATGAATATGATATGAAATATTTTCATTTTAAATAGCATTATGTGTTTACATATTTTATCTATACATATACATATATATATATATATATGTGCGTGTGTGTGTGTGTGTGTGTGTGTGTATCCCTCCATCAGTAATTTTTCTAAGATGGTTGCAGAAATTCCAACCTTTCCCCCAAAGAATTGTTAAACATGGGAAGTAATAGACCTTACACTGTCATGCTAGTTGATGATGTGTATGCAAGTTGTTTGAATTCAGAATTGTCCTTCTACTAGATTGGTAGTTCTATTAAGGCAAAAGAACCCCAGTTGACCCTTCTATTTTACCCATAGTTGGGGGAGAAGATGGGAGAATCATGTCTTTCCCAAAAACATTAGAACAAAGTGAATGGCTTTAGCCAAAATTTGTATTCATTGAATCTATTTTATATACTGATAACCATTATGCTATTTGCACGTATACAATATATATAATATATATATATATATATATATATATATATACCAAATTTGTTGGTAAACCCTCACGGTGAGAAAAAAACCAGCAAATAGTTTGATTGTAAAAATATACTATCAAACATCACCTGGGGAAAAAAATATTTGGAAAAAGGAAGAAAGATAATCATACCAACCAAAAATAATCTATTGATACAACACTTGGCCAAAAGAAAAAAATTTATATGTATATATATATATAAGATATATATATTCATACAAAGCTCTAGGATATACTAAAGCTAATCATTAAAGAGTGCTCAATACCTAAGTCGAGCAAATAATAAAGATAAACCTAATGAGTCAGATAAACCTACTTAAAGTTTGCTTAGTGCTCTTCAGGGCTAAGATCGACTCTTAGCCCTGAGAGCACTAAGTGAAACTTTAAGTAGGTTTATCTGACTCATTAGTTTATCTTTATATATATATATATATATATATATATATAATAAAAGGGTTTTGTAATTTGCTTGAAGCATTGTGTATATTTGGTTTGTTGGTTGGTTTGAAGGCTGTCACAATGCGAGTGTAAAGAAAAAGAAGGTAACTATGATGTTTTTGTTAACCTGTCATTTATTTCTCAATAGAAGAAATTCCATCCTCAGAAGAATACTGAACTGAAGTTGTCCTAGCGGCTGCTAGATTCGTTCAGAACGAATCTAGCAGCCGCTAGGACAACTTCAGTTCCAGTATTCTTCTGAGGATGGGTCCGAAATATTGTGTGACAGGTAGTACACTCGCATTGTGGTATATATATATATATATGTTTGGATGAAAAATCTGATTGTATGAATGAAAGCATACACATTAGCTGGTAAAGAAATTTTATAAATTTGTAATCCCATATGCAGGGTGTTTCATGAAATTTAATATTGGAGTTAATTTTTATAAAACACCCTGTACACTAGATTAATTTATACATAGAATATTTAAAATTTTACAAAGAAAATTGCATTTGTTTGTCTACAAAGAGAATATTTGAAATCATGATTATAATTACTAGCAAAATAAATATTGTCTGAGGGGATGGGAGTTGAAAATTTAATATCAGAGAGTTTGTATCATAAGTAAAGTAAAATCATCAAATTTATTAAAGGAATAAAAAATAAAAAATTTGAAATGGAAACTTAGTTCTGATAACTTTATATATATATTAAAATAAAACAAACTATATCTAGATAGATAATACCAGGCATGTATTTATTAAAACTTGTTTAAAAAACCAATGAGGACTGTCTAACATTGCATGCTCAAATTTTGAGTGTATTTATTCTATGTTATGACGATTTTAAGTAGTGTGACATAAGCAGTGATGTAGTTTTTGTTACAAAAACGGAAGCGAATCTCCATTATTAATAGATAATTATACATGCCCAACAATTTTTTAAAAAAGTAAAGTAAGTGGAGTGGCCTATTGTTGGTATCAGCCAGACTGTGAGAGAGTCTTATCCCTTTCTCACAAGCACTAGACCAGTGAGATTGTTTTTGTGTCTAAGTTGGAATGCCACACCTACCATCAGCTCCCCACTTTATTGTATAGATCCAATCTGTACTACTAATGTGCTGATTTGATAAGAGCTGGTATCAAACCTGGAACCTTGTGCTTTCTAAGTGGATGCTCTACCGGCCTTAAAAGACTCATACTTGAAGGCCTTAACCTCTTTTCTTTCTTTTGTTTTGGAAGTTCATCGCAGACAATGATGGCATCACTCCATATTGTGGACTTTCTAATGGCTCATTAGTCCAATTCTGGATTTGCAGATGTGGTCACACATATTGTAGGGGAAATTCCCATCTACATTTGGTTGTTCATGACAATAAAGACATCACCACTCTGCAGTCCTGTTTATCTCAATATTGAGCTGCTTAGCAGGAGTCTTGCCAACCCTGCCTGTTGGAGGCCAGATCTTCCACACTTGTGTGATGATACATTTCTTCAGCGTTGTCTTAATATGGTCTTTGAACCGCTTCTGGGGGGGGGGGGCTCCTGTCCTCCTGGGAGGCCTTAACCACAAACTCAATAAAACACAACTTTCAAAGACAGGAAGTTCTTAATGAATTTAAGAATTAGAATTCCACTTTTTCTCATAACTTTTGAGTGATATCATATTGGCATTTCTCTAGCCAACACCATTCTCATTTGAATTGAGACTTTTGCAAAGTTAACCAACTTAATGGCCGACACAAACTTCATTTAAAAATAAGCGTGTAAGAAATCTCAGTTAATAATTATTCTTTAAAATGGTTTGAGATAATGAAAATAAACCTTGTTTATCTGTCCTGTCAGAACACGACTTGATGAAATTCTATAAAAACAAATTGTACCATTCTTGAAAATGATTGGAGACAACTGAACAAAATTCTGAATCTTTCAAATTATTTCTATATTTCTTTAAACTAGATTTATAGTCTCTGGTTTGTAAACAATAAAAACTTTTAAGTTTTATATTATTCCTTTCTTTTCTTTCTTTTTAACCAAATATGCATCAAAAAGAGACTGCTGACCAAATACACACACACATACACACACACACACATCACACACACACATATATATATATATATAAATGGACTCTCCCGTTGATTATCGACATATGAGGGTTCATACACACAATGAACTCCCACACGGGGATTTGTTTATAGTGGTGAAGGCTTGTGTTGGACCATCCACACTTTTTGGCACAGTCGATAGGAAAGAATTGGTGCATCAAACGTTGCCACAAACCCAATCAACGACCGACCTCAGGAATTTTGAATTCAGAGTTATCCCTCTCCTAGACTGGTTACCTACCCAAGAAGAGCCCAGTCTGCCCTACTATTTAACCCATAGCTGGAGGGAGAATATATGGATTCATACCTTTCCCAAGGATATTAGCGCTATGTGAAATGCCAACAGCTTCGTCTAGGAATTGAACCCGAATCAACGAGTCCATTTTCCACGACTATAACCACTAGCCCACACGCCTCCATATATATACATACATATATATATATATGTGTGTGTGTGTGTGTGTGTGTGTGTGTGTGTGTGTGTTATATATATAATTACAAACTGAACTGGAAATTTATAGCCTTTTAATTGTATTGATCAAATAAAAATCTTGGTATGATGTGCGGTTTTGCTGGGTTATACACACACACACACACACACATATTCAAACAAATTTTATTAAAATAATGGAATCCTTATTATCTTGAAGACACACACAGACACACACACACATGTAAGTTTTCTTACAATTTTTCTGATATCATCATCTTGAAAGGCATTAATGAGTTGTCCGAAAGGGTTATCATTAGTAAACCAAACACTTTCGGTTCTTTTCTGAACTATTATCAAGACTTGATTATTTGTCTTACTATTATTTTGTTTTTGTCACTAATGGGATGCTAAATAATTGGTTTATTCTTTAAATTTATCTAACAAAAGTACTTGGTTTACTAATGATAACTTTTTTGGAAAACTCATTAGAATTTTAGTACTGTATAGGTATATACACATACATACTCTTGTGTATGTAAAATGTATATAATCTCTTTACACTAAATATAGAGTATAGTTCTACACACACACACACACACACACACACACACACATATATATATTATATATATATATATATATATATATTTATACAGAAAATAAATTTTATATACCATATTTGTACATTTATCTGTGTGGGCAAACAGCAAGAGACTGAAATAGTCATAAATTTATAACACACACACACACACACACACACTTCATATATATATATATACATATACACACACACACAAACACACACACACACACACACACATATATATATATATATATATATACATACACACATATATATATATAATGTGTGTGTGTTGAAAATGAATGAAGTTAAAGAATAGCCATAAATTGTAATTGATGAATAAGAGAAACTACTGGCAAGGAAAAATTCTTGAAAAGAATTTGAGTAAAGAATAATATTGGTCAGAGAATCAATCAAAGAATTAAGGAATGGTTGAAATCGAAAGGACAGAAGGCGGAAAAAAAGAAATAATGAAAAGAAGTTTGAATAAAGATTAGAGATGTGGGGAGGGGAGGGTGAATAGAACGAAAAAGGGACAAAGAATAAGAGAATTAAAGGAAGAAGAATTTTAGGTGAAGAAAAATGAAGTAAAAGAAAAATCTTTGAAGAAATATTGGAATTAGAGGCCGAAAAACTGCAAAAGAATCAGATGAAAGGAAACAGAAATGAAAGAAAAGAAAATACCAATAAAAAGAAAACATAAAATGAGAGAGAAGAGTGACATGAATAAAATTGTCATTTTTGGTGTCTCGGCATTCGGTAAGAATTCCTCATTGCAATAAATGGTTAAATTAAGACGTCTATTGTTGCCTTTTGGAAAAGCCAGAAAAATGGAACGTTACATGAATTGTAGGTAATCAAGACAAGAATTTGACTTAATTTCTTTCTTTCCTTACACTCTTGAATTGGTTTCTCTTTAGGACTAGAAATTTGGTAAAAATTGATTCTCTTTTACTATTTCATGTTTCCTCTTGGCTAAACTCTTAAACTTTGTTGTCATTAAATTTACCATCCTATGCATTGTTCATTGAATGATTTCAGAATTTTATGAAAAATAGTCGGCAAGTCTGGCTTGTTAGATATTACACAAGAGGTGATCATAGGAAGAAAGGAAATAAGGAATAGATGTTAGAAAGAAGAAAAGAATATATATAGGAATGAAAGAGAAAAAGATGGGAATGAAAGAAAGAAAGAAAGAATTGAAAAAGTAGTCAGTGTTTGATAAAAGGGCAGTTACATTTTGTTAATTCATAAATTAAATCTTTTTTATAAAACATTATTATTAACTAAAATCTAATATTCATCTTCAAAACATGCTAAATGATATTACACGAGAGGTGATCATAGGAAAAAACAAATAAGTATTCGATGTAAGAAAAAAAAAGAATAGGTACAGGAATGAAGGAGAAAGAAAAGATGGGTACATGAATGAATGTTGGAAAGAAAAGAATGTTAAAGAAAGAAAAACATACAAAGAAAAGAAGCTTTGAAAAATATGATTGAAAGTCGTCAGTGTTTAAGAAATAAAAAGGGCAGTTTTATTTTTTAATTCATAAATCAAATAATCTCTTTTACAAAACATTAAAAGTCCAGAGCCCCATTCCTATTAGGATTTATCAAAAAATGGCTAAAAATGGCCTTTTCATTTAAAGTTAACTGTTATTTTCTTTAAATCAAAGACTTCTAAACGTCTAATACTACATTTAAACAAAGGCTATCATTTGGGGCAGATTAGGAAAATGAATGTAACTTCTAGCCGGGCGGAATTAGGTGGTATAGGATGTTAAGAGTTAAATAATCTTCAAGGCATGGATTCCTTTGACTCTCTCTCACTCTCTCACCATCTGTCCCTATCAGCCATCACAGTTGCTAATTCCTCAAGATGTCACCCAATGCTTTCACATAGCTACTGAATATAAGTTTTTTGCTGGTTGACCATCTATATCACGTGATTGCTAGTTCAAACCATGGAAGTTACCCACTGTGATTGGTAGTATAGTGGTAGATGGTGCACTGACACATATTGCTTCACTTCAAATGATTCCAAACCATTTGTTGTGCAAAAGGTGAAATTGATCATAGTTCAGTACCCATATGGTTTGAGAAATAATGCTCTGGTTGTAAGAACCTTAATGATCAAGTAGGCCAAAAATAATGGATACCAAGCCATGCTCTAAGTCATAGACACAAATCCAGTCAGTAGCACTCAGAGAGTATCAAGCGAGGTCAGCATCTCACAGTCCCGTGTGGTTCTTCTATTTCACAACCTCAAAAACAAATATCTGGGGTTACTGAATTGTGCCTCATGTTACTAAAATATTGCAAAACTTTTGACTCATCCAATTTTTATGGCTTATGGTCAAATCATGCGCATGGTGTAATGGTTAAAGTCATGGGAATTGGACTTGTTGCCCCAAGTTCAAATCCTGGACGTGGTAATTGCATTTCACTTAGCGCTATTACCCTTGAGAAAGGTATAATCCTACTCTCCCTCCAGCTATGGGTAAATAGTAGGGCAGACTGGGCTCTTTAACCTTGGTTAGGCAACCGGTCTAGGAGAAGGAAAAGTCTGAATTCAAACCTGTTGAACTCCGCTTAAGGAATTGACTTTGTGTCGCATCCTGTTTATGCGGAGGGGTTGGTAGATATATATATATATATGGTCAAATCATGTTGAAAACCGAGTTCCCACTAGATCACCAAAGTAGTGATGAGCCTATTCAATACTTAATTAGATGACTATTTCAGCTACCACTGGTACAGTAAGCAACATGATATCATAATAACTTGATTTGGCATTAAATGACCCAAAAAGGGTTGATATGCCACAAAACAACCAACCAGCCAACCTGTATCAGATTGTTTTTAATTAGTGATTATAAGAGTAAATTTTGAGAGGAGGAGGTAAGTGTCGTCTTGAAGAATCTTTGCCATTTATATGAACTGCATTTCTTGGCAGCGACTGAAGTCTGGAGGTGAGAAAATATTTTGTGCTATTTAAATCTCAATCGCCCATCTACACCTTAACGTATCCGTTGTGCCAAAATATCCCAAACTAACCAATATTAGGACAATCTGACAGAGAAAGCTGAGGGCAAAGGTGTGCAACTTTATTCCGCTGAGGTTGCTTCAGTCTTCTAACCCCAACCCCCAACCCACTTTTTAAGAAATTGGAACAATGCCAACGACTCGAGTGTTTCTTATTAATTGATAATTTGCTCAGTAATTATTAACATTGCCACTTTTTTGTCACTTTAATTCTGGCCGTTAGATTTTGGACAAAGTCCAAACAAAATAAAAAAAATGTTCTTCTCCTCCCCCCCATACTTTACACTCTGTTTAACTATGCAGTTTTTTTTAATATTCAGTTCGGTGTGGGGGCATATATTCAAAGCGTACTAGGTTAGCATTGTACATTCATCATCATAAATTCATTATGGCACTGGGTGGATTTGAGAATAGAAATAAGAGCCGTAAGGGGAGTTAAATTCTACTAGCACATATCACATTCAATTTGTGTTATATATATTTACCAACCCCTCCGCACGAGCAGGATGTGACATAAAGTCAATTTCTTAAGCGGAGTTCAACAGGTTTGAATTCAGAGTTTTCCTTCTGCCTAACCAAGGTTAAAGAGCCCAGTCTGCCCTACTATTTATCCATAGCTGGAGGGAGAGTACGATTCATACCTTTCCCAAGGGTATTAGTGCAAAGTGAAATGCAACTACCACATCCAGGATTTGAACTCATTTCCCATGACTTTAACCATTACACCACGCACTTCCTACTTCAATTTGTGGTATAGATTCATATCAATCTGTTGTGGGTTATTTTGTGCTGAGAGGTTAGGAAATCCCATTCATTTACTTTTTTGTGTACTTCTTTCATAAGTTTTTTTTCCTTTATTTTTTTAGCACATGATTATGTTGAATACATATTATTAGTATGTAGACCCGTCCAATGGGGTGGGGGGTCCAGTGGCTTCGGCCCTGGATCTTTACAAGTTAATAGCATCGATCCCAGGGGGCTATCCCCCCAGGCAATACCTGCCCCCTTGACTTAAAGGGTAGGGCTGGGTTTATTGCCCAGCGCCTGAGGCGCCCTTTGAGGGGGAATGCCAAAGGGATTGACGCAATTTTTGTTCTTTCCCACCCATGAGCTTCGGCTTGTGGGTGGGCCCACGTTAAAACGAGGCCTTGTGCCCAGCCCTTACAAGTGGGGTATGAGGCAAATACCTGATTCTGTTGAATACAAATAATTTTTCTAAATAGATTTATTTGACCCATTAATGGGACCCTAACAGGTACTACCACTTTGGGTCAGTAGACCTGAGAGTAATGGCTATGAAAGGGCATTCCTCCCAGAATTTCAAAACAAGTGAGTCATCAACAGATGCAGTTTAGTGTTATACCTAGGACACCTTTTTTTTTAGTGAGGTTAGGGCTTACCCCATGCGCAGGTGATACTAAGCCCCACAGACAACACTATGAAATATTTCAGTAATATTTCTACCAAAGATATAATTTCTCCCTGGTAATATATCCTAAGACAATTTTGTTTGACCTCATTCCATATCATCTTTTCCCTGAGTTGTTTTATGGATTGCTAAGTTAAAGTCTTTTCATTATTCTGTTAATTGTAATTAATACAATGTCTCATCTAATAGATTTCTTTTGAGGAAGGCAGAAGAATGTATCAACCAAAATATTAGTTAAAACAAATGAGGGCAACCATGTAAAACCCAATGAAATTTCCTTTAGACAAGCAAGACTATTTTCCAGACTTTTTATCTCATGGAATATTTTCAACAATTATTGACTAAAAAATAACAACTTTAAGAATTTACACAAAGAAAAATAAATGAAATTTATTATGAAAAACATTTTATAATTATAATGTGTAGTTCTAATTAATAACATTTATTTTTTTTATATCTTATTAATTGACTTGTTTGAACATACCCTCTATTTTGAAAATTTTCTGAAAACTGATTTGCCCATTCTACAAGGATTAAAAAATTATCTGCCTGCAAAAGGGTTAAGATAAAAAAAAGCAGCTATTTATTTCTTCAGGGAATTATGCTAGAGGGGAAGTAGATTATTTTTCATGTTCCACCCTTTATGATTTTGAATGCAGTTATTTATTATTTTTATTATTCAAAGAAGAACAGATTTACCATTTCTACAGTGGATTTTATATTAACATGAAGATGCCCAAATATTCTGAGAAATTGAAACACTGATTTGGTTCTGTGGTGAAACTGGAAGTTCTTACTACGATGAATAAAAGTCAAGTGACAAAAATTAATGATCTGTGCAAGAGGATTGCGCAGCTGGTAAAAAGAAAAATTTAAATAAATATTTGTATATTTTCGACCAATCAGAGACGTTCACGCCTAAAAGAAATTTACCAAGTAGACCCAATTTGGAGCCTGCTTATTTCTTATAAATATCGGAATTTTCGGATACCAACCAGAATGAATTTTTCTAAACGAATCCACGTCTTCCAGCGTTAGATAAAATCACATTCAATTATAGAAGGTATGAACAATTATATCTTTAGCTCTCTCTATAATCAGCCATTTACGAGATGAGCAATTTATTTGCACCTGACTATTTTGTGACTTTGAAATCTTTCTCTTTCTTTCTCACTTCAAAATTTATAACATCCCTTTTCTCACATGTTATAATGAACTTTACAAAAATTACATTTTTGTACAAAGACTGATGAAAGAACTTTGCCTTGTATTTCTGCATTACCTTTTTGTAAACTTAATCTCAATACAAGTTGTTTTGTTTTAAAACTGAATTTTGTTTTTTTTATTTATGCCATGTGCCTACATAATTGAATGTTTTGAATAATATTTTCATGAAGTTTAACTTTAAACTGGTGACCTCACAACTTATATCAAATAACCCTACATTTACCACCATAGATCAATATCTTCATTATAAGCTCACTACACGATTCATACCTTCCCCTCGGTCTGTACCACCATGTCAGGTGGGGTTGTAGAATACATTAACTGCACCTCTGCAGACAGGTAGTAGTAAAAAAGTAAAGTCGTCGGGGCGGCCTAAAGTCGGTATCAGCCAGTCAGCGAGGGAGTCTATCCCCTTTTCAATAGTGCTAGACCAAGGAGATTGTTTTAGCATCTGAGGTGGAGCGCCACACCTACAATCAGCTCCTTACTTTACTGCACAGATCCCTGTGCTACTCATACGCTGAGTTAGCGGGGACCGGTATCGAACTAGGAACCTTGTGGTTTCTAGTCGAACGCTCTACCGACTGAGCTAACCCGGCCCCTTAGATTACCCTAAAAAATATTAAATTGCTATTATAGCATCATCATGGCTTGACTTTGTAAATGAATATTAAGGGGGTGCTTTTGCATTGTGTGCAGGCATGTTCATGGTTGAAAATGCAAATGTAGGACAGGCAGGAATGGTCATTAAAGCTGAAGGTCTGATCAAGGTTTGATGGCATTGTGTTGTGGTTCTTCTTATATAGTGGTGGCTCTAGCATAGAGGTTGCTCAGCAGCAATCTCCCGAATGAAAATGATGAATTATATCTCTTCAATCAAAGTGTTGTATCAAACCAATAAATAAGATTCAAAATTAAACTGTCGGCAAATCTCTGGAGGCATCCAAACAATTTCTAAAGCTTAGTGCATGATAAACTATCCAAATATTAATTAAATCATTGGAGGCTCAAGTAATTTTGAAAACCTCCTGATGAACAATCATTGCAAGTTCCCCAAGCAGCTTTAATGAGATAAGAGATCTTGTTTGTAAATGCGGTGATGAAAATAGCAATATCAACTCTTGGTGGTGGGGGGTAGACTGTGGTGAACAAAAAGAAAGAATCTAACTGTAATCAGAGTTCAAATCCTGGATGAGGCTGTTTGCATTTCACCTTGGGAAAGTTATGAAGTATATTCTTCTACCTCCAGCTATGGGGAAATAGTAGGGTGGATTAGGCTCTTGGTGCAACAACCAATCTTGAAGAAGGAAAACTCTGAATTCAAATCAGTTAAACACTGCTTAAACATTGACAATGTGTCACATCCTGCTCATATGATGGCAGCAAAATCATGTTAAAAAAAAAGAAAGTTCAACAGTTCAAAGAATATAATGATGAGCTTCAAAAAGTTCATCAATGAGGTGTACGAAAGTGGCTCTTTAGTCCTGCCAAAATCTTGCACATCTTCCCACATTTACAGGTAATTCCAGGGAGCACAGGGTATTTTATTAGTCCATCCCGCCGATGCACAGATTGGTGACTGATCAGGCCAGCCTTTGCTCATACATAGCCTTACACACTGGTCACATAGTAGACCAATTTGAAGCCCTTGATTGTCTACTTCTTTATTCTTGTGAATATCTCGTTTCAACTGCTCATGTTGTATACGGTTGGTCTCAAACTTTTTTTCCTGCTCATATAGAGGGGTTGGGTAAATACATATAAGCAGTTTAAGGCCTATGTGTTGAATTAAAAAAAACAATGAATTGACAAGAAGTGTTGAGGTTTTCAAGTAGAAAAAAAAGTATGAAATCCGGAAATTCCTGGAAGCACAAACCAGCAAATTAAAAGAAGAATTAAAAAAAAACAGTGGATTTTTAAAAGAAAGAAAATTATGTCACTTTAACTTTGCCGATCACAAGATTGAATTGATTTTCTGTAGAATATCAAAGAGAGATCTAAAAAGATTAAAGATAAAGAAGACTGAATGTTCTATTTATGCATATATATATATATATATATATATATATATATATATATATATATATATATATATATATATATATATATATATATATATATATATATACACACACACATATATATATATATATAATATCTATATATATATAATATATATAATAATATATATAATATATATATATTATATTATATTATACATATATATCATATTGTATGTATTTATATATATATATAAGCATATATATATATATATGAGCATATATATATATATATATATATATATATATAAAGAAAAAAATCTGAACACTTCTGAAAGGAATAAATAATCTGAGGAAAAGACAAAAATCAAAATCCTTGAAAGTCCAAGAAAAACAAAAAATGAATTCAAAAAGTTGACAAATTTATTATTGCTTTAAGAAATATAATTTTTTTAGATATTTTTGAAAATTTCATTTCTAATTCTTAAATTATAATCTTATTCTCTAAAACAATATTCCATATCTTACGTATTATTATAATTATTCCTTATCTATTTTATCTGTTCTTTATTATCATTATCTTTTTTAATACCATCAGCATTATCTTTATCGATATTTGCTGTTATGTTTAATATATATTTTCTTTGTGATTATATATCTTCTATTTAATGAATAGATGACAATTGTATGG
>CM042167.1:45290745-45405215 GCA_023376005.1 Doryteuthis pealeii
TACTACCTTCTACAGCTTGAACTGCTTCAGTCATGTGATATATGAGCCTCAAATTAGTATGTACCAAAATATTGCAAAACGTTTGACTCATCCGAGTATATAATAGTCAGTTTATTTTAAGATTTTCTTCATTATGAGATATGATGTTAGTAATTATATATTCATAGATACAAGGTCATGAACATTATTAGCACTGTGATAAAATATTTACTTCACAAGAATTGCCTTCTAAAATTAGCCAGAGATTTTAGTGGAAAGATAATATAGAACTCTACATCATTAGGGATGAAGCCACACATAGCGTGATGGTTATCATTGTAGAAGATAGTGAAATGTGTTCAAATCCTGGACAAAGCTGTTTTCATTTCCCACAGGGCTAATACCCTTTGGAAAGGTATGTATACAACTATTCTACTTCCATCTATGGATAAATAAGTAAAGTAAAGTCGTCGGGGCAGCCTAAAGTCGGTATCAGCCAATCAGTGAGGGAGTCTATCCCCTTTTCACTTGCGCTAGACCAAGGTGATTATTTTAGCATCTGAGGTGGAGCGCCACACCTACCATCAACTCCTTACTTTACCGTACAGATCACTGTGCTACTCATATGCTGAGTTGGCGAGGACTGGAATTGAACTAGGAATCTTGTGGTTTCTAGCCGAGTGCTCTACTGACTGAGCTAACCCGGCCCCTTAGGGGGGGATGGATAAATAATAGGACAGATTGAGCTCTTTAACCTTAGTTAAGCAACTAGTCTAAAAGGAAAACTCTCAATTCAAACCTGTTAACCCCTGCTTAAAAATTGACCTTGTGTCACATCCTGCTCATGTGTAAGGGCTGGTAAACACATAGATCTCTCTGAATATTCTGCCTTCTACATCTTTTACTTATTTTACATTCTTGTACAAAACCTTAGCTAAATAACCAATCTAGAAGAAGGAAAACTTTGAATTCAAACCTGTTAACTTCTACTTAAAAAATTCACCTTGTGCCACATCCTGCTCATGGGGGAGGGGTAGGTAAATACATTTATCTCTTGGAATTTTTTTTTTTCTTATACTTATTCTTCTTTTACTTATTCTAATTTCCTTAACTCTCTTGGTTGTAAGGAATTTTCTAAGAAACACAGTCTATTTTTTTAGATAAATTCTAAAATATATTGATTAGCTACACAAGAAAAAGTAGTGAACATTTTAAACTCAAAACTTTCCTCTTGAAATATTGTTCTTCTGGACTGATGATAAAAAAAAGTAAGAAATAATGAGCTATGTATTTTATTCCGACTAATAAGCAAATTTATTGCTGTTAGATAATAATCATTATCAAATTATTGGTTACATTCCAATAATAGTTTTTAAAATATTGGCTCAGAAGGAGAAGAAGATGCCAGGGAAAATTTGGATGATGGCCCTCCGAAAATATTGGTTGGGCCAAAAGGTAAAATTAATGAGGTGATTATGTTCCTTGAAATAACTCGGTAAATTGGAATTGTATTCTTTTGGGTTGGATGGATTTTTTTTTTCAGGATGAACTGAGGAAAGAAATGTTTCTTTTAGACATATTTCTTTTTTTTTTTGTGGAAATCAATTTTATGTTTTAACAAATTTTAATTATGTCAGAAAATTCCATTAATTTCTCTTGGACATCATTTGAAATTTTTTGTCCAAATTACTAATCGGTTTTTGGTTTTCTGAAAGGTTAATGTACCAAACTATGACATGATAGTTTGAATTTACCAACATCTCCATATGAGCAGGAAGTGACTCAAGGTCAATTTTTTAAAGTGAAATTTAACAATTTTTGAATTCAGAGTTTTTCTTCCCTTAGACTAATTGCCATACCAAGGTTAAAAAGCCCAGTCTACCTCTAGCAAACAAAACATAATTCTGATTCTATCAAAGACACCGTAACACTGAGACAAATTTTGAGAAACTAAGTCCGTCGTGTTTTTCCTCCTTGCCACTGTCCAACTGTCTCCTTTTATACGCAATCTGCCAGAGACACATCACAACTCCCTTCTCACCAGCTACGAGACTTGCCACTACAAATTGCAGCCTCAAGAACACTCATGATTTCACCACTAGTTGGACTCGTCACATTTCTGCTTCCGTCCACACGTACAACATGCCACTCGCTGTTTCTTTGACCGACAGACCATTGTTGGCTTATCACTGGTTTGTGAGCTTTGCCATTCGATCTCGCTACACTACCCTACTATTTACCCATAGCTGGAAAGAGAATAATTGGATGCATACCTTCCCCAAGGTTATTAGTGCTATTTGAAAGCAACCAACCTCATCCAAGATTTGAACTTATACCGCCTTATCCATTCCCTATGACAATAACCATTACATCATGCACATCACAGTAAGCAGTCATGCTATTACATTCACTTTTACACCAATATATATATATTTACCAACCCCTCAGCCCAAGCAGGATGTGACACAAGGTCAATTTTTTAAGCGAAGTTCAACAGGTTTGAATTCAGTTTTCCTTCTCCTAGACCGGTTGCTTAACCAAGGTTAAAGAGCCCAGTCTGCCTTACTATATATCCATAGCTGGAGGGAGAGTAGGATTCATACCTTTCCCAAGGGTATTAGCACCAATATATAAATCTCCTTATCCCCGCCCCCAGCTATGGGTTAGATAGTACCACTAGTTCTTCTTCAAGGATAGCTTTGGCATTTCCTATAACTAAGAAAGTCTAGGAGGAGGAGGAGGAAAACCCTGAATTCAAACCTAAACTCTGCTTACAAAATTGACATTGTGTCACATCCTGCTCGTGTGGAGGGGTTGGTAAATATATAAATGCTCTATCACAGATATTGAGTACTATCACTGAACATAGCAAGCATGTATATATATAATTATTAAAAGCAAAGAATCAGATGCTTTTTAGTTTTAGGTGATAGATCAAATTATCTGAGAAACCCAGACATTAAGTTAATTTCAGTAAAGTCAGGTTAAGGATTGATTGATATATATATATATATATATATATATATATACATTTATACATACATACATACATACATATATACATATATATATATATATATATATATATATATATATATATATATTAATGTGTGTATAAATGCAACGTGTTAGTTTGATTTAATTGATTCCTGTTGTGGCTCTATTTGTCAATACTGACACATCAGGACAATTTTTCCATTTAAATTAATATAATTTCAATTAATTAACTCTTGCTGCTTACAATAAAAGAAAGTTAAATTAATTAATAATTACATCAATGCTTTGATGTAACTTGGAAATGATTATAAAGTACGACTGTAAAGGGTGGTCCGAAAGTCTTGTCACCCCTAACTCCAAATTAATCAACTATAATTACATGAAATAAACCGCTGGAAATGAAATAGAAAATTATGAAAAATAATTAAAGGACTAAGTAAATAGATAATTAAACTCCTAAACACATACAATGGTCAAAGGCAATGTTCAAATATATCATCATCATCATGATGTTGTGCTAGTAGTACTGATATCCATGACAATCTCTCGCCAACCATCCCTGTCATTCATTGATTTCGGGAGTCTTCTGTACAGTATCTAGTATCCACTCAGAGCTGGTTAATTTATGTCTTTGCTGGACAACCTACATTGGCATGCCTATATGCTGGTTTCTGCAGGAAAACGTTGCTTATGAGTTCATCCTTGTTTCTCCAGCAGTGTCCAGTATGTCTTGTTCATCTCACTTGGATGGTTTGTGAGATAGATATGTGATAAATGGAGTAAATATAATATCTGACAAAATAGTAAAAAATTGGCATTGTAAACCTGTAGTTGGAGTTATATATATTTACCAATCCCTCGCACGAGCAGGATGTGACACAAGGTCAATTTCTTAAGCGGAGGTCAACAGGTTTGAATTCAGAATTTTCCTTCTCCTAGACCGGTTGCCTAACCAAGGTTAAAGAGCCCAGTCTGTCCTAGTATTTATACATAGCTGGAGGGAGAGTAGAATTCATACCTTTCCCAAGGGTATTAGTGCAAAGTGAAATGCAATTACCACACCCAGGATTTGAACTCGGGTCGACGAGTCCATTTCCCATGACTTTAAACAATTACACCACGCGCTTCCTTGTAGTTGGAGTTATAATTGTTTTATTTCCAGTGTAAAGTTTCACTTTATCATACGAGCATTTTCAAATGCAACTAAATAGGTTTTCAAATACTGAAAAGTTGAAAGAATAAGTGGTTAAATCGAACTTAACAGACCTTAATTCCACCATAGTATGTCACCCCACTGAAAGAAAAAAAAAATTGGGGAATTAACCGAATTTAATGAAATTTTCAGTGTTGATATATTAATGAATAAAAGATATAATCCATGAGTTATTTTATTTAAAACTTTTACATTTTTTCAAGTCAGTTAACTTGGAACCATGTATCTTTGAGGCATAATACAGATTCTCAAAGATTCATGGTTCAAAGTTAACTGACGTGAAAAAATAAAAAATATGATGGTGGAATTTAGGTCTGTTAAGTTTGATTTAACCGAATGGATGACAAGACTTTCTGACAACCCAGTATTTGCCAGACATTTTATCTGTTTACAAAAAGTAAGAAATTGACGGTTTCCAAAATATTTTCCTCTCTACACAGACGCAGCTAGTTTCTCTTATTTATTAGGAACCAAATATTGATATCTACCCCCCCCCCTTAATTGGGTTTATCTCTTGAAGGACTTTCTCACAATCTTTTCATACCTACCGTCCTCTTTCTACTTTTGCTATTGAGATCTTATGTTCAGCCCTAATGCAATAAGCAAAGACTTTTTCCCTTTTCAGCTTCAATTTTGGGAATCCACTTATACTTGTGGGTCAATGCTGACTTGCTTACAGATAAGTCCAAGTATTAGAAGGAAGGACTGGAGTTTAAGAGGTTCACTTCTTAACCTGACTTTACAGAAATTAACTTAATATATGGATTAGTCAGATTATTCGATTTGTTACGCACAAACTAAAGACATCTCATTTTTCTGCTTTTGATAATTATATATGGACAGGATATATATATATATATATATATATATATATATATATATATATATATATAAAAGGGTTTTATAATTTGCTTGAAGCATTGTATATATTGGTTTGCAGGTTGATTTTGAAGGCTATCACAATGCAGGTGTAAAGAAAAAATAAGGTAACAATGGTGTTGTTTGTTAACCTGTGATTTATTCTTAATATTAATATTTCGAGATAAAATCTCTTTTTCAGAATAACACTGGAACTGAAGTAGTTGTCATCTTGCTATGGCATTTTTAGTTAAATGAATTTTTTTTTTTTAAATGTTACAGATGGTATTTTTTATAACTGTATTCTCGTGTTGCATGTTTACATGAATGCGCTTTTTTGTTTGTACATGTGCGTATGTTGTCATGTGCGTGTGCATGAAAATGTATGTAGACTGTGACGTTATGACCATATCCACGCGCGTGTGTGCGCATGAAAGAGCGTATTTGTGTTTGGTGGCCATGGTGATGTATAAATTTAACTAAAAATGCCATAGCAAGATGACAACTACTTCAGTTCCAGTGTTCTTCTTCTGAAGATATTTTATCTTGAAATATTGATATCAAGAATAAACACAGGTTAACAAACAACACCATTGTTACCTTATTATTTTTTCTTTACACCTGCATTGTGATAGCCTTCAAAGTCAACCTCCAAACCAATATATATATATATATATATATATATATATATATATATATATATATATATTGTTGAGGGGGGTCCACAATCAAGTCCACCGCAAATTGATTAAGTTTGTCACTGTTCTTTTGTCTTTTCTCACTAGTTTCAACTAAAGTCTTACGTCGTTTAGTCTATGCTGGTGTGCACGCTGCTCTGATTCTGTCATTCTCCTTAGATTCCAGCTACTTATGGAAGTAGCCTCCCAACATCCGGGCACCTGAACCGAACCTTACGTCCGTGCAATGCCCAAGTCTCACTTTATTTGAGCGGACGCGGGTAGGCCCCCAACATCTGGGCCCTTGAGTCGAACCTCACGTCCATGCAATGACTAAGTCTTACATTGTTGCATTCAGGAGGATGTGGGTTCGACTCCGGCAGGCAAGACAATGTATTGCTCTTTTTCTCTCTGACCACGGCAGTTGCCGTGCATTGCCATTTTGTTCTCCATCACATATGTAAAAATATATACACAATTCTTTAAATGAACATTTTCGATTTTGATTGAATCGTATCATGGAAACCTATGTAACTATATGTATAGATATATGTATGTATATAAGGTTTTCTTTGTTTATCACTGTCTTGTGTAAAATCTAAAAAGTTTTTCTCCTTGATTTCTTCTAAAATTGTAAAAAAAACATTGTTTTCCCTAATCAAAAAATTGTTTGAATTTTTAGTCATATGTCCATAAAAAAATCTGCTTAGCTTGAAAGTAAACAATGTGAGGTTTTCGATTGTGTCTTTTCTTTTTATAATAAATTTATGATTTCTGGTAAAATATTTTATCTGTTTTGGATTTCTTCTTTTTAGATATATATATATCTATATCTCATGAATATTGTATTTTATCAGATCCTCATTTAGTCCCTGTGGGTGAGTAATTTCTCTCTTGCATGAACTGTGTATCAATCATCGTTGTTGTTGTTGTGTTGTTGTTGTTGTCAGCACAAATTCTTTGAAAAGAGTGCAACTAATTTTATCTTTTTCTCTGAATGTTTGAGATGATTAGTATTATCTGCGTTATTCTGACTATTGTCTCCATCTTCATTGTTATTTGTACAATGTTTCGGCTCAGATGCCCTCCGGCCTTCTTCAGGTATTTCTTGTTGGACTCGGGAACCTACTTGACTCAGGAACCTTCTTTTCGGACTCGGGAACCATCTTGTCGTAGTCGGAAACTTTCTTGTCATAATCGGGAGCCTTTACAGAACTTCGAACCTAACCCTTTATTCAGTCCATGGGGTATCCTGTTCTCATTCTGCTAACCATGGCTGGGGTAGGAGTTGTGTTAATTATTTTTCTATGTAGAGTAACATTGTAAAAATAACAATGAAGATGGGGACAATAGTCCAAATAACGCAGATAATACTAATTTTATCTTGTGTCTAAGACACAAACATTTCAGAAGTCAATGTCTTTGATTCCTCTTCCATTGGAACACTCTCAATATTTGACCTCTGCTAAAATAAGATAAAATTAATGGTATTTTGTTACTTTTTGGCAATCTTTATATATATATCAAGGAAGCAGTCATATTCTAACAGTTATCATTGTAGGAAGTGTACTGGGCTACACAAATTCAAATCCTGAATAAGGCTGTTTATATTTCACATAGCATTAATACCCTTGGAAAGATAAGAATCCAACTATTTTCCCTCCAGCTATGAGTAAATAGTAGGGCAGACTAAGCTCTTTAATCTTGGTATCACAACCAGTCTAAGAAAAAAAATCTTTGAATTCAAACCAGTTGTAAACATGGAGAGAGTTGTGTTCTGCCTTGTTATTCCTGCCCAGGATGCTCTACATGAGTACGTTCCTATGACAAAATCTGCATATGTGTGGAGGCCTGTGGTGTAGTGTCTAATATGCTTTACTATGATATCATCATTGGTTTATTTTGTTTAAATCTAAAAAAGAGTCTAAAGCTATTACATCAACTCAAAATTTAAAAAAAAAAAAAAAAAAATGGAAAAAATGAAAAATTTTTTAAATTACACCATTTTAAAATGGAAAGCCATAATAATTTGCTTGTATCAGGATTTTTTTTTTATTACACAAATGAAAGCAACTAGAAAAATACTATAAAAAAAAAAAAAAAAAAAAAAAAAATTCTATATGATAGGTCTCTACCCAACCCGTGTGACACAAGGCCGCAAGTATGAGGTATCCAGCAAGGATCGAACTCACTATTCAGTAGTAATGGATCTGTGAGACTAACTTGTTAACCATTACACTACAAAGGGATGCCTAATCTGATTCTATATGGTTAGGCAGAAGTTAACAGAACAGTCAATATTATACAATGCAAAAGATAAATTGATTTAAATCTTATTTTATTTCCCTATATATAGATTGGTTATGCGTAGGATGGCCTAACATGCTTTTGTTAAATTTGGCAAATCACTCCTGTTTTTTTTATGATAAATGTTTACTTATTATCATTGACTTATTGTTCTGTAATGACTCCCATTACCAACCAAACAATTTCTGTTTCATGATGAATGAACTGAACCAATGATGATATCATAGTAAGTGATTTCAAACTCAAGTTGCACTATTACATTCACTTTTGGACTAAAAACCAAGCGAAAGGTACGAAACCCCTCATCCCCTTTCTAGGGGTTAAATAGTGCCACTATTTATCTTCTACAAATGTATTTATATATATATATATACTGTTGTATCGTCGAGGTGAAATGATATACAGAAGAAATTAAGTGCTTAATATATATTTATTCAGCACCAGTATCCAGTGCTAATGAATACATACAAAAACACAGAACAATAAGTTACAAAACAATTAACAAACAAATGACAATAAATATTTGAGGGTCAAAAGTGGTATAGCCAAACGAAGTAAGATCAGTCCGAATATTAATCAGCTTATTAATCAACTGTGGAAGTCCTTAATCATAGACTATTTAAGGCTAAGAGCCAGGCCATCTGGTAGAATGCTGAAAGGATGATAGCTACTCTACAACATAGATAGATAGATAGATAGATAGACAGATATGAATAGATATATAGATAGATATGAATGGATAGATAGATAGATATATGGAATAGATATGAATGGACCGATCGATAGATATGAATGGATGGATAGATAGATAGATAGATAGATAGATATGAATGGATTGATAGATAGATGGCTTTGGCAATGAATAACCCACAAATGTTGGTATGCCATTAAACAAAGAAACTAAAGCAAACTGAACTTGTTTATTGAACCAGTCCGTTAGGTTTTATTGTCTTAGTTTCATCCTTTTTCATTTAATTAGGTCAAATAAAAATCCAACAATTTTTTACTACTATAAATAAAAATCCGACTCGATTTTCTATTATAAATTCTAAATCAAATTTGCTAGATATTAATTAACTCTTACAGTGCGTCCCGGTCTCCTGCCTCCAAAAATTACTACCCGGTGACTATCAAAATAACGACCCTCCTCAGTCTATTCAAAACTATCCATCTTCATATCTATCTCAATTTGTTCATATTTATCTATATTACTTTAAATACTAAGATTTTTTTTTTATATTCATGTTTGTTTAATGTCTTGTTTTTAGTTTAAATAAACAAGAATTACGACAAAAAAAAGATGCGACCCCCCCCCCAAATACATTTACTTGTCGAAAATATCTATATATCTCCATTTGTTCATATCTATCTATATTATTTTGTTTGTTTATCTATCTATCTATCTCAGTCTATTCCAAACTATATATCCATCTTCATATCTAAACAAGAATTGCGACAAATTACGATAAATAAAAAAGAATTACGACGAGCTGGGGTTGTTATTTTGATAGTCACCGGGTAGCAATTTTGAGGCAGGAGACCAGGACGCACTTCCTCATAAATTACCCATTGTGTTATATTGCTGTTATATAGAAAGTTAAATAAGGATAACTACAGGTTATAATTTCTGGATTTTAAATTCATATAAATCTCTCTTTAATGAAATTTTCTCCATTCATTAAATTTTAGATGACATAAACAAAAAACATAAAAGAAACGAAACATTGAAAACAATAATAAAAGTTTAAAAATTCAGAGAACAATTTCACTGATTTGTGGAGTAAATTTAAATTTGAACAACAAAATTATTCGTTGTAAGATGAAACAAAACACAAAGCATTTGAATCTTAATACAGTGTTCTCGATTTATTCATGTTTTATAAAGAGACACTGAAGAAGATATGTTGTCTCAAAAGAATCAGGACGCATTCTGATTGGTCAATTATTGTGAGAGTGTCAGAACATGATTGGTTGATTTAGATTAACTAAAAATTAATGATATTCACAGACAGCTTTGGCTCAGTGGCAGCTTGAAAGAAATCAATGTCTGCATCCTCCCAATAAATCAAGGTCCAGGAAGATAGTGAAACTTTCAAGTATTAAATCTCTCAAAATGTAAATGAAGTTTTAAATTGTGCTTTCTAGTTTAAAGTGCATTGATTCAGTCATAGGTAATTGTGTAAATGTGTTTGTGTGTATATATATATGTATATATTTATATATATATATATACATACACACACACACACACACACACACATATATATATATAATATATATATATATATATATATATATATATATATATATATATATATATATAGTATCCAATTTGCCGCTTTAACTTTTCCATCACAGTGGCATCAGTAAATAATCCAAAAGTGCTCAATATATTAAAAATATAGAGCAGTAATAATACTAAATTATTATTATATTAAATTATTATTATATATATATATATTATATATATATATTAATATATATGTGTATATATATATCAATGTGTATAGTTGGCACTATTATACTTGATGAAACGGTAGTAATCCAATGTACAGTGTTATTTTAGAAAAGTGCTAAATATCTGTAATAGAGCGTTAATAGATAAATAAATAAATAAATATTTTAGTTTATATTTATTTACATTGAAACAAGTTTGCTACCATTGGTTTCTTGCTGTGTAGCAGTCATCAGGCAACAAAATTTTGATTTTTAAAACACTTTCATTGCCTGATGACTGCTACACAGCAAGAAACAATGGTAGCAAAATTATCCAATGCAAATAAATATAAACTAAAACATGTATTTATTTATTTATCTATCTATTATATATATATATATATAATATATATATATATATATATATATATATATATATATATATACATATATATTGGAGGATATGTGCTTAATTGAAGTCATACCTAATTTTGAAAATTAATTAGTTAATAATTAATGAATTTTTTTAGGCGGGCATATATGTTCCAATGTAAGGCTAAACAAATCGAGAAAATGTCAATCCCTGAATGTACATTTCAACCTATTAGGTCTCATTAGCAAGGTTATAGACATGGGAGACTGCTCCGCATGTGACTCGAAACTTCGACTGCCAAGCTGACAAGCGAGGACTCTAACCGTTACACTAGCTGGCTATTCCCAGATTCTTTGAGTCACACATGGAGCAGTCTTCCATGTCTATAACCTTGCTGATGAGACCTAATAGGTCGAAATGTACATTTGGGGATTGACATTTTCTTGATTTGTTTAGCCTTACATTTGAACATATATGCCCACCAAAAAAAATTCATTAATTATTAACTAATTAATTTCCAAATTTAGGTGTGACTTTAATTAAGCACATATCCTCCAAAAATTGTTGGCTAAAAAGCCATATCAAATGAACACATTGTTTGTTTACTTACTCTCATATATATATATATATATATATATATATATATATATATGGGAGAATATGTGCTTAATTGAAGTCGTACCTAATTTTTGAAAATTAATTAATTAATAATTAATGAATTAGGCGGGAATACCTATTCAAATGTAAGGCTAAACAAATCGAGAAAAATCAATCTCTGTATGTACATTTCAGCCTTACATTTGAATAGGTATGCCCGCCTAATTCATTAATTATTAATTAATTAATTTTCAAAATTAGGTACGACTTCAATTAAGCACATATTCTTCCAAAAATTGTGAGCTAAAAAAGCCATATCAAAACACATCGTCTGTTTGTTTACTTCTCATTATATATATATATATATATATATATATATATATATATATATATATATATTCATTTTTTTCCTGCATGTATTTAGTCATTTGTATATTATTGTTGTTTCTTAAATTCTTTATTGTAAATTGCTTTCTGTAATAAACACGTGTGTGTGTGTGTGTGTGTGTCATGTTTCTTCAGTAACACTTGCATCAATTCTTGGCCATTGGCAATCTTTGTTTTCTTTCTTTATTTTTGTTTTCTGAGTGAGGTAAATTCATTGTATGGTAAATTTATTGCGGGTGAATTATTTGAGGCTAAATTCAGAATTTAATCATGCCTTTTAAGAATTCAATAAAAAATGCTAAAGGGTCCAGGAAACCCTCTATCAGTCTTGAGCAAAACTGCAGCCCACAGGCCACAAACAGCCTGCGGTGTTTTCTGAATGGCCCACTTATGACTTTTTATTTTTTATAGAAAATATCGTTTTATTGAAGAGGAAAAAAAATCAACTTTTCCCTAGGCAGATACCTATGTGTATTGTATTCTGTTGTGAAAAGGGTTGAGATATCTTCAACATAAAATTACCTTAATTTTTTTTAGTTGTGTGGCCTGCCTGATGAAGAACTTGCTTTTCAAAAAAGATTGTTTATTAGAGTAGGTCGATTTTTCACCTTTTAAAATATCAAATCGTCCATCTATGTGAAAGTTGTGTGTAAGTATACTAAATACAGATACCAAAAATTAGATCTTTACTTGCACTGCTGTTTGAGGAAATAGCATTAAAGATCGTCTACTAAAATGCACTAAAAATCATAATTTTCTAAAAGCTATATTTTGCAAAAATGAGGATTTTTTAGTTCATTTTAGTAGATGATCACAGATACTATTTCCTCAAACTATGGTGCAAATAAAAGATATAATTTTTGGTATCAGTATTCAGTATACTTACACACAACTTTTGCATAGATGGACAATTTGATATTTTAAAAAGTGAAAAATTGACCTACCCTATTGCTCATGCTGCCCTTTTGAAGCAATGAATATGATGCAATAAATTTACCATCATGCATAACAATAAACAAATCTCACTTTTTGCTTATTTGTTGTAGTCATCCCATGAATCATGTTTATGTTCTTACACTTTCACTTAGAAAAAAATGGTTAATAAAAAATCCTTCTTCCATTTAAGGAGAAAGGCAGACAATCTACTCTTTTGTTTGTCACACCTTTCATGTTGATATTTTGTATAAAACTGTTTTGTGGTTTATGTTCACAAAGAATAAATGGTTGGCTGTTTCCATTTTATATTCATATTGTTTTTGTACACAAACTAAATGGTTGATTTGACATTTGTTTATCTTTCATATTTTCTTTTTATTGTGTCAAACTGAATGTTTCTATGTATTTATCTAATAGATCTTACCCATAAACTGGCACAAATGATTTGTATTGTTTATAAAAGGATTACCATCAGTTTAACGTGTATATAACAAAACACTATGGATACCAAATGATTTTTTTCTTTCTGTGTGACATTTAGTGAACGGATTTAAAAAAAACAAACAAAAAATGTGACTATAAGATATTATAGTAGGCATGTTTAGTCTAATACTTATCACAGGATTCCTCTGTGTCATAATGGATAAAATACTAGACTACAATATCCGAAGTTCAAACTCCATTTACGGTACAATATTTATTTTCAGATTTATTTCCCTTCTCCTTTAATTTCGGTTTCTTTCCCGACAAGTCCGGTCTTTTCATTATTCGTGCAAAAAAGACCCTTAGTTGGAGGGTACAAACACGAAGAAGCCTTCTGACCGATCCGAGAAGAACAGTCGGGAAGAAGGTGTGTTTCGCTATAAAAACGTCCGTTAATAATACTATTATCATTATTGTTGTTGTTATTATTTAGCCATTTTGTCTGGTGATGTCGTCCATGTTGGCTGTGCTGCTGCTGTTGAGCCAAACGTGGCGCTTTTGCTCATGACGATGATGATGATGGCTCCAAGACTTCAAACGACGGGCGTGTTTCCACAGTAAAATCCTCCGAGAAACCAAACCCTGCAATTTATGGATCCTTTCCATGGCAGGGTAGATGACCTGAGCTAATGATCCATGTTGTTAAATGACCGTAAAACCTTCTAACGACGGGCAAAATTGCCAAAAATCCGACCCGACTTGGCCTCGCCTATGTGGCCCGAGTCAAACTATGGAGGATGCCATATACCTACTAAAAGTACATTCGAGATTCTTCCATTTTTATTATTTTACACCGATTAAAATTTATTTTCTCCAGCAGTGATACTATTCATTAAATAACCCCCAAAGGTTGATATGCCATTAAACAAAGAAACCAAACCATAATAGTTATCATCATGGGAAATAAAGTCAGTAATCCAAGTTCTGGACAAGGCTGTTTGCATTTCATGTTGGTGACTGGGTAAAGGCACTAATCAATCTTTTCATCCCCATGTTAGAACGTAATAGGCACTTTTTGAATCTTACTAGCAGGACCCGTGGATATACCACAGTATGATGATTTCATTATTACAATATTTGTTAAAAAAAAAAAACTTCATACAATCACAGAAACATTGCAACCAAAAAAGCCTTCATCAGATGATGACTCTGGGTTCAGGCATGGTTTCGGGGCCGAAGCATCATTACCACTAACCCAGAGCGCCCCATTTACTTAGGAGCTATTTCAAAATACATCAATTTGTAAAAAGTATAAAATCTTAATTTAACTCTCTCTCTCTCTCTCTCTCTCTTGTTTTTCTTTCTTTTCTTCTTTTCATTTTTTCATTGTGTTCAATTAAAACAGATTAGCATTATCACTTCCGTATGCTCACCTCATCTCTCTATCTTTCTCCAACTCTCTTTCTTTCTTTCTTTCTTTCTTTCTTTCTTATAGATTGACAGATTAAATAAAATAATAATAAAATACAGCTAATAAATTAAATATGGGTAAAAATTTGAAATCAAGTTCTTTTCACAGTACTCCTGGCTATTATCAAGATCAAGGAAAATATTTTGATTTTATTTTAAGACATTTTCTTATATATGAACACAAGTTGGTAAATAGTAGGACAGACTGGGCTCTTTAACCTTGGTATGGCAATTGGTCTAGAAGAAGAAAAACTGAATTAAAATCTCTTAGACTATTCTTAAAATTGACCTTGTGTTGCATCCTGCTCATGTGGAGGGGTTGGGTAAATACATACTTTCCTTGTTAGAAATTCAGTTTGATAAATAATACTATCATTCAGAAAAAAAAGTTATTTGATTCAAGAAAGCATATAAATATGATTTTATACTTATTAATTCAGTTCATTTTGATTTAGCTTTGTTTATTCATTATAAGATATATACAGTCACAAAAAATTCAGATTATATCCATCCAACTGTCTTCATTGATCTAAGAATCAGAAAAAACTCCATCACACTCCTACAATGACATCTATGAAACTGTTAATAATTGTATGCTGTTTCTTTTTGACAAAACACAAAAATCAAGTTAAAAAAATCTTTTACCTTGAATATTATTTTTAACAAATTTCTTGACATTTTTTCTGATAATCAAATGAATAGAAATTGGTAATGCAGAAGTTTCTATCAACTGGAAATAAGAATTCTTTATTTAAATATAAATTTCTCTTTATTTTTTTTACATTTCCTTCATTTCTAAATTTCAAATTTAACTATGATTTAAAAATATTCACATCTTAAAAAAATAAAAGCATTAACGAAACTTGAAACAATACAAAAAACAACAAACTGAATGAATATTTAAATATTTCTCTTTATTTTTTTACATTTCATTCATTTCGAAATTTCAAAGATAAACCATGGAATTTTCATAAATTCAAACATTTTTTTAAAAATATTCACATCTTAAAAACAAAACCATCAATAAAACTTGAAACAATACAAAAAACAACAAACTGAATTGAATTTTAATAGTTTCATACAATTGAACCTTATATATATTTACCAACCCCTCCACATGAGTAGGATGCGACACAAGGTCAATTACTTAAGCGGAGTTTAACAGGTTTGAATTCAGAGTTTTCTTTCTCTTAGACTGGTTACCAAAGCATGGTCAAAGAGCCCAGTCTACCCTGCTATTTACCCATAGCTGGAGGAAGAATTGGATTCATACCTTTCCCAAGGGTATTAGCATCATGTGAAATGAAAACAGCTTCATCCAGGAAGTTGTGTCCACTTCCAACTGTGATTAAACCATTACACTACGATTGAAATGATAAAAATCTCATCTTAAAATTATTTACATGCCTTTCCCAAGAGTATTAGCATTATGAGAAATGCAAACAGTCTTAAGATTTGAACTCTGGTTGTTGTGTCCACTTCCAACAACGTTTAGACCATTACACCACAAGAGCCTCCTCCTCCACCAACAAGGAAAGTAGAACTTTGAAAGAAATCAATGGATATAAAATCCAAATTGAAATGATAAAAATCTCATCTAAAATTATTTACATACCTTTCCCAAGAGTATTAGCATTATGAGAAATGCAAACAATCTTAAGATTTGAACTCTGGTTGTTGTGTCCACTTCCAACTGTGATTAGACCATTACACTACAAGTGCCTCCTCCTCCAACAAAGAAAGTAGAACAATGAAAGAAATCAATGGATATGAAATCGAATTGAAATGATAAAAATCTCATCTCAAAATTATTTACATCTTTGTAATCTGTTTAGTACAATGACGTCTCTGCTTGTTGGAGGCGGGAAGAATCGTGTACGAGGAGTGACAGTAATTATAGCAATAATGACAGTTTGCAGTAACAATTAGGAAGAAACAGATGATTTACAGGTCAACATTTAAGATATTCCAATAGTTTCAAGCATAATACAAAAAAAAGAAAGGAGAAATACGAAGGATTGGTGAAAGTAAGAAAGGAGGGAAATCATGAAGATAAAAGTAAAAAGACGGAAATGAAAAGAAAGGAATCGAAAAGATAAAGAAGAAAAATAATGGAGATGAAAAGAAAAGAAAGAATAAGGGAAAGTAAAAAAGGAGAAAACTATTTAGTAGAAAATTAAAGAAGAAAGAAAAGAGTAAAGAAATATGGAAAATAATGGAGACGAAAGTAAAAAGAAAAGAAATTATCGTGAACGGCTAGAAAGGAGAGAAATTATGACAATGAAAATAAAAATAAAGACCAACGAAGAACTGATAAGAAAAAAGAAAAATAATTGGAACGAAAGGAAAAGAAAAGAAAATAATTTTTGTTTCTTTCTTTTTAGTATTCATTTTCTTGTAAATCATGTCATGTTTCAATGGGTCAAAAACGTTTTTCTTTCTTGTTGTTTTACACTTTTGTTTATAGCAGAAATGTAATAGAATGTCATGCAAGAGATATAATCAATGTGTAGAAATGAAATTTTGTAAAATAACTACGTTATTATTCGATGCATTATAAACTGAATGTCTTTGTCAATATTTTTGATAAACTCTTTTTGGTTTTGGTCAAACAGTTGGGAAGAAAAGAAATCTTGGAACCAAAAGATAAAACTAATTGCATACAAATTAATTCTTCTTAAAATATGGACATCTATGAAAGTAATTCATTCTATATCCTTCATCATCATTATCATCTGCCAACAGTATGGATTCTCTTGACTCTCTCTCAAAATCAGTCCCTATCCATTATCGCTCTTGGTAATTTATCAGGGACAGAACACAATATTACTAACAAATCCAGCACAAATGTCACTTTTCTCTTCTTTCTTTCTATATATCCTTCTTTCTTCACTTGTCTTTTCTTCTTGGTTGTTCTTTCCATTCGCTGACTTGGGAAAGTCCTTCTTGACTGACAGAAATCCTGATGTTTTATGGCTTTCTTGCCAGCAAACACACATTGATTATTGACCAACACCCAACCAGTACCACTCCTATGCAAATCAGTTTAACGACTAAAGTGTCACACTCCAAACATTCTTTTGTAAACCAAAGGTCAGAAGTTTGAACCACAGAGGTGGTACTAATTGCATTAGTGTGTATTTCACCAGTTACAAGTTACTCTAACTTGCTTACTCCACCTGGGCAATGCTTCACTATGATCCACTAGATGGCACCAAGTGTTCATACAGAGCTGATTAATATATATATATATATATATATATATATATATATATATATATATATATACCAACCTCTCTGCATGAGCAGGATACGACACAAGTTCAATTTCTTAAGCAGGGTTTCACAGGTTTGAATTCAGAGTTTTCCTTCTCCTAGACTGGTTACCTAGCCATGGTTAAAGAACCCAGTCTGCCCTGCTATTTACCCATAGCTGGAGGGAGAGTAGGATTCATACCTTTCCCAAGGGTATTAGCGCTAAGTGAAATGCAATTACCACGTCCAGGATTTGAACTCGGGTCGACGAGTCCATTTCCCATGACTTTAACCATTACACCATGCACTTCCTTCTGAGCTGATTAATATAGGTTTTTTTCAGGTCAGTTAACAGCGGTGTATCCATGTGTAGAAACGCAAGCAAGAACTTTGCTCATGAGTTCATCTTTACTTCTCCAGCCGTGCCAAGCACGTCCTGTTTGTGTTACTGGAATTATTTGTGTGATGGTTAGTAAGTGGCTGTAGAGCTGCTTTTTTTTGGGGTACTGTAATAAACAGGGTTAGTATGAAATGTAGAATTTGGATCAACTCAAACATTTTTTTTATTTTTGACGGGAATGTTTTAGATTGGATGACAAATGCGAGTTTTATTTATAATTTCATTTTTTAAGATTGCCCCGTGCACGGAGCCTGGGTACGCAAAGACGAAATTTCATCATTTGATTTAATGCCTCAGCCTGTTTACATCCAATTGGCATTCTCTTTATTGCGGTGTGTGGGTGGATTGAATTTAGTGAATTAGTGAATCGGGAGATATCTATATTTGTGTATATAACAGTTCAACTTCCAGGATTTGTTTAAAATGCAGCATCCTCTTGGAGTTCCTATCAAACTTTTGCCCCAGGTGTTTCTTTCACATCCGAATGGTGCAACCATACAGTAATACTGACACTGCTACAACTTGTAAAAATTACTGTTTTATCTTATCAGAGGTCTGATTTATATATTATCATTCATCATGGCTTGACTTGGTAAATGAAGATTAAATAGTTGGTCTACATTGACTGTCAGCATATTCATGGCTGATGAGGCCAATGCAGGACAAAAAACACAGCTGCATCTAAAGGCCTGGTCAAGGTTTGATGGTATTGTGTTGTGTTTCTTCCTCCTATATCTTTTTTGTCCTTGAGGTTAGCCCTGCAGGTGTTTTCAAAGAAGGAGACAGAATGGTTAATGGTTAGATGTGAAGCATCACAGTTCTCAACTCGGGCGGATCAATGGTGATGGTTGATGTTATAGACACCAAGGGATTTTTTCAAGTGGTCCTTGTTTCACTGCTTGAAAAAAATCCCATATTGTCTGTCACATTAACCATCCTCATTGGTCCACCCTAACTGAAACCAATAGCTTGGAAAAAATCTCATTTCATTTTATCAGAGAGAGAGAGAGGTGGGGAGAGAGATAGAGAAAGACAGACAGAGAGAGAGGGGGAGAGAGAGAGAGAGAGAAAGACAGAGAGAGAGAAAGACAGAGAGAGAGAGAAAGAGAGAGAGAGATCAGATTTCTATATGATCATTAACTTTTCAATTAAAACTAAATTTGAATTGTTTACTTTTTTTTTTTTAAATTGAAAGCAGACCCCCGCGAATCTTTAGTTGAAGAATATATTTTTTCCATCTCGAAAGAATAATATCACATGTGTATGTGTCATCACCTCATTTGACTGAGTAAGGATTCAGTTTGACTCTTTAATTTCCTGTGTTGCCAACAGGAAAATATAGAACAGCAAATTTGATCTGCGATTCCAAGTCATTCCACAAGTCATTTTGATTGTTTATGCATATAATTAGGTTTTTCTTGTTCATTCACTCAACAGGATTCTATTTTAGTCTTTAGAAATCCTAGGGTGAGTCAAAAGTTTTGCAATAGTTTAGTAACCTGAAGCACTAGGAAAAATGAAAAATTTCTGTACGTTAAAATCTAATCCGGTGAGCAATCTTAAACACACGTAAAATGCTAATCAAAAACATTTTCAAATATCTGAACTGCATGTATGTGCTAACAGTTAGTCTCCAACACTCATGTACAAAACTAATTGTCTTAAGTTAACACTTGATAACTTAAGAGTGGGTATTAATTCAGAAAATTGTTTGTAGTCTTGTAATAAAACTAACCACCTTGTAACAAAAACTAATAAAATAACATTGCAAATGTTGTTTATAGCATGTTTATATACAGTCCCACTAAGTGCCAAGTTTAAAACTTTTTGGAAAATTTCAAAAATTGTATGTTAAAATCTAATGAAGTCATCAGGGTGACCTAAAAATCATTACCAGCCAGACAGCTGGGGAGTCTATCCCCTTTACACTAGCACTAAACCAAGGTGATTGTTTTTTGCCATCTGTAGTTGATTGCCACACCTACCATCAGCTCCTCACTTTACCACACAGCTCCTTATGCTACTCATTCACTTTTTGTTGGCAATGGCTGGTATCGAACTCGGAACCTTGTAGTTTCTAGTCTGACACTCTACCAACTGAAGCACATCTAAACTGTCCTCTTTTTGCTATGTATTAGCATTTGTTAAAAAAATTTAAAAAATTGTACAAACGCTTAAAACTAGTAAATTTATTAAGAAATTAAAAACACTCATGTACAAAGAGTTAAAACTAATTTTGCCATAAATTTTAAGGTGACAAACCACACTGGACTGTGAGATACTGAGCTTGCCTGATACTCTCAGAGTGCTACTCTCAGGAATTATATCTATGGTTGAGAGCAAAACCTTAGAATCCATGGTTTTAGGCCTCGCTGACCTTGCTTGATTGAGGTTCTTGCAACCTAAATGAAATTTCTCGAACCATCTTGTTACTATTCTGTGATCAACTGTGTCTTCATCTTTCACACAACAAATGTTTTTGGTTGCATCCACAGCATTTCAGGGACAGTGAACAATAATATCAGTTCTGAAAGCGCACTTAATTCAATTACTCTTCATTGTGCCTGTTTCTATATGATAGCTAAATTGAAAAGATCTCATATCTTGTTCTGTTTTTTTATATATTTACCCAACCCTTCTACCATGAGCAGGATATGACATAATGTCAATTTTTAGCAAAGTAAACTTGGTTTTGGATTCGGAGTTTTCTTTTAGACTGGTTACCTTAAGAAAGCTAAAGTACCTAGCTACCCTATTACATAGCTGCGGGGAGAACAGATGGATTCTTAATTTTCTCAAGAGCATTAATACAAATTGAAACATAATCAGCTTCTGTATTATTTTTTTTATTCAGACTGTTGTCCTCATCTTTATTGTTTTCTTTCATCGGGAGCCTTCACAAATCTTCAAACCTAACCCTTTATTGAAGGCTCCAGATTATGACATGAAGGCTCCCAAGTTTTAAAAAAGGGTTCCTTTGAGGGGGGAGGTGTTCAAGTTCAAGGAGGTTCTCAATTCAGACAAGAAATACCTGAAGAAGGCCAGAGAGCATATCAGCCAAAACGTTGTGCTGATAACAATAAAGATAAAGATAATAGTTAAAATAATGCAAATTATCAAGCCTCATCTCAAAAATCAGAGAAATATGATCAGCTTTCTCCAGGTTTGAACTTAGATCACTGATTCTATTTCCTATGACAATAACCATTACACAAGCACACCTCCTATTTTCTTCAGTCCTTAACATTTTTGTTGTAAGTTACAGTTGTTGATGAAATAACATTATTCTTTGGAGTAAAGTTTATGGTATTAATTATAAGAAAGGTGTTCATAACAATTTGGCCATTAATAAAGATATTAATTAAACTGACAATTATGACAATCAGTTCTTCATGCAAAAAGCTAATTAATTGGATCACACTCAATCTGATTATGTCTTATCGATCTTTAACCAAATGAGAATCGAGGTGGTGTTGCCTTCTATTTTCTTATCACCAAAGCAAATAGGCTTCGTTGCAAAGTAGAGTTGAAGAAAACCAATAATATGGATCAAACGTTCAAAAGTATCACAAAACTTTGGGCAAATTTGCAGGTTTGAAAAAAAAATCTTTTAATTAAAAATACCGAGGAATTTATAATTTGATGTATTTGCCTCATACCCCACTTGTATGGGCTGGGCACAAGGCCTCGTTTTAACGTGGCCCACTCACAAGCCAAGCTCATGGGCGGGAAAGAACAAAAATTGTGTTGATCCCTTCGGCATTCCCCCTCAAGGAGGTGCCTCAGGCGCTGGGCAATAAACCCAGCCCTGCCCCTTTAAGTCAAGGGGGCAGGTGTTGCCTGGGGGGATAGCCGCCTGGGATCGATGCTATTAACTTGTAAGGTCCAACTTGTTGGAACATATCTACAATTTCTATATCTACAGGAATTTGTAATTTGATACAAGAAAAAAAATCTACCAATTACACATTCTATTATTACAAATTGACTTAACGTAATGGATATAGTCATGTAAAATTGAATTTGCGACCAAGGTTCAAATCCTGGATGAGGCTATTTACATTTCAGTCTATGCTAATGACCTTGCGAAAGGCATGCATCCATCTCTTCTTCCTACTCCCACTATGGGTAAATAGTGGGGTAGACTAGGTTCTTTAGCCCTGGTTATGCAACCAGTCTATGAGAAGGAAAACTCTGATTTCAAATCAGCTGTAAATGGTAGTACAGTCTGGAGTGGCCTATTGTTGGTATCAGCCAAACAGTGAAGGAGTCTATCCCCTTTTCACTTAAGTTAACTGAGACCAGTATCAATTCCTAGGTGGTTGGTCTACTGACTGAGCTAAACCAACCTTATTACTTCAGACTAATGCCCTTGGGAAAGACATGAATTACTCCATCTAAAAATTGACATTGTGTCATATCCTGTTCAGGGTAAAGAGGGTTGGGCAAATATATACAACTTCTATTGCTGCATTTTGGCCCATAAAGTAAATGTTGTGTTAATAACTACCACAATAAAGATGAGGACAACAGTCCAAAAAAATCAAAAATATTCCCATTAAGCTTCATCTCAAAAATACAAATAAATAAAAGTTGTTTAGTGGTTGTTAGAAAGAAAAATACTTCTGTATGGATACTGGATGCTGAGCTGAGGACCTCCCAAGAACAATAAATGATAGGGTAGTTGGTGAGAGGTTGTTATGGGCATCTGTGCTATTAGCATGATATGATGATGAGTCGTCTGGTGTTTGTTAGAAAGAAGATAAATATTTCAAAGTGACTCCCTATATCCTTAAGAATCCTGTCAATCCGATATTGTTCTGGATGTTGGAATAAACCAAACAAATAGGGACGATGATGATGAGGATGAGGATGATGGCTTATGATAATGGTGGTAGGCCTGTTTCTAGCAATGCTGAAAATAGCAAAGGGCTGATAGCAATAATAATAAAAATGTAAAGAAACTGGAAGAAGAGGAAGTAGTTTCATATTGATATTATAGCTGATGTGTATTGTCAATATAAGGAAGATGTTGTAGTCTACAGAAAATTTCCTTTGGATTAGAATGTTTACTCATGCATTTAATTTAATGTGTTGGTACCATGCAACTGAAAAGCGTTGTATGTTAGAGTGGACAGTTTCTCTACAATAGGCATCCTCCATATTTAACAAGAGATCAGGCAAGAGGATAGCAAGGCAGGGCCGGTGGGGTGGGGGGTGAAGTAATGGAATAGGAAGAATCTAATGAGTTAGCAGAGTGGAAAATATTTCCATAGGGAATACCAGTGTTAACAAAAGAGTTACAGTGAAATAATTTAATGTTTAATACATTGGCATTTTTGATAACACCAGAGTTTTGAAGGATATCAGGTAATTTATGAGGAAGTGCATCCCGGTCTCCTGCCTCAGAAATTGCTACCCGGTGACTATTAAAATAACGTCTTTTTGGTATTGTCAGGTTTAGGGATTCCTGGCAAGAAACTTTCTTTTCCTTTGAGGTGACCAATTGGTATAGGTCACAAACCTTGGGCTCCCGTGAGCAAATTTTGGCAGTATATTTTGGAACCGCATTCTTAGTAAAAAGTTACTAAGACTTTGTCTCGTTCATATCCAAAACCCCTATCATGCTAACAAAGGTAAACTATTTTTCCATTCTTTTCTTGAAATTGTATTTGCTCTGTTAGTCGAAACATGAGTTATTTTCCTGTTTAAATGAGAATTGTCTTAAGTGATAATTTATTCCTCTTATCCTAGTTAACACATTGTTTGTGCATTTTGTGGCAAATAAGTTTAAATTCCCCAAACCCCCTTTGTATGTTTAAATTGTAATTCATAGTTTAGCTTGAATGTTTTTTATATTTAGAATTTTCCGTAAAATTATGAGGCGTAAACCTTTCCTGATAACTTTGTTTTTTATCCTTTTATTTTGTGTGAAATTTGTTTTATTGTCTGTATATTTGTTGCCTTCTTTGTATAGTCGAGACTTATGAAGTTTTCATTTTGAATTCTAGTTTCGACGGCTCCATTGTGAGGACAGAATAAAAGAATTTGTTTTAAAATCCCCTTGAGCCTGTATGAACTTCATGCACACGTGCAAATCATTTTGAAATATTAGGGAAAGACATTATGACCAAACACGTTTATGTAGGGTGGATGTGACAATGTGGAGTAGCCCTTTATTGCTATTACTCCAAAGTCGACTCTGATCCGGAGTGGTAGTACTTTTAGGGTCACATCTATGGGTTAAATAGATAAAAATGAGTTTTTAAAAAATGTTTAAAAAATGAATTAAAAAATTTCAAACACCCAAAAAGAATGAATAAAACAAAAATGTTTAGAATGGTATAGAATAACCCAAGAGTTGTCATGCCATTAAATCAAACCAACCAACAAACCAGAGTGGTAGTACCTGTTAGGGTCCTATCTATGGGTTAAATAAATCTGTTTGTACATTATGATAACCATTAAACCATGAGCGCCTCTATCAAGTCAGTGTGTTATTCCTTTTTACATAATTTTTCTTTCCTTCATTTTTTTTTTCTTTTATCATTCATTATGTTTCCCCCTCTTTTTAAAAGCCTATCTTTGATACAAAAATAATCAATGTCTTCCCCGTTTCCCTTTTGTTTTAAAACAATACAAATCATGTTTGTATAATATTTGATTTTAGATATTTTCAATCATCACTTGTTTGCAACAAGTGAAACAGATTTATTAAATGACCTTTTTCGGCAATAGATTGACCTCCTTTTCTGCTCCAAACTCTTTTGTCGCCTGACACTGAATTTTACTGCAGAGTTATTTATTTATTTATTTATTTATTTTTTTTTTTTTCCTGAATTTTTCTTTTAGATATTTTGGTTTGAAGAGGCTGGTTGTTTAGCTTTTGTTTTTTGTTCTGTGTTCACTAAGCCTCTTTATTTTGAATAACAAGCTATTCAGTACAACAGGAGAATTTAAGTAAAGTATTTCATCACTCCATTTTGACAAGACTTTACTAACAGCCATTTGCAATTTTGTCTTTTAAGTATGACAAAGCAAAATAGATAAATGATATATTCCAAAAATCTCTTTCAGCTGTTCCATTTTTCTTCCTATTTACTTAAATATTATTTCTTTCTTTCTTTCTCTCTTTTCTCTTTGCATTTCTATTTTCTATGCATTTCTGTTTTTGTCTATCGTTTTCTGTTTTCTTTAGTGTATTAACACTATATGAAATGCAATAAGCCTCATCAAGAATTTTCTCTCTATTCACCATGTTTATTTCCTGCATCCTTCAATGATAACCATTGCACCTTATGTCTCTACTTGGTTAAGGAGTTATGCACATATTTTTAGATTCAACTGTGGAAATTCTGTCCAGGGGTAGCTGACATGATGAAACAAATTAGGATTTAGAAAATACCATTGACTGCAAAAAGAAATAAAGAAATTAAAACTGCATTCCATTATTGCATCTCTCTGCAAATTTACACAAAAAATATGTTAAAGACCCCAGTCTGCCCTACTATTTACACAAAGCTGGAGGTAGAATAGGTAGATGCATGCCTTTCCCAAGAGTATTTGGACATTGGAAAATACCAACAGCCTTGTCCAAGATTTGTTCTCTATTCACCATCTTTATTTCCTACATTCTTTAATGATAACCATTACACCATGTGCCTCTACTTGGTTAAGGAGTTATGGACATATTTTTAGATTCAACTGTGGAAATTCTGTCCAGGGTAGCTGACATAATGAAACAAATTTGGATTTAAAAAATAGCATTGACTGCAAAAATAAATTAAATCTGCATTCCATTATTGTATTTCTCTGCAATTTTACACAAAACAATCTGTTAAAGAGCCCAGTCTGCCCTACTATTTACACAAAGCTGGAGCGAAAATAGGTAGATGCAACCTTTCCCAAGAGTATTTGGGCATTGGAAAATGCCAACAGCTTCGTCCAGGATGTGCTCCCTATTCCTCATGACCATTTCCTATTTTCAGTAATAACCAATACACCATATGCTTCCACCTGGCTAAGAAGTTATGGACAGATTTTTAGATTCAAGTGTGGAAATTCCGTATAGAGGTAGCTGAATTTATGAAATGAATTAGGATTAAGAAAATAGGATTGAGCGCAAAAAGAAATTAAAACTGCATTCTGTTATTGCATCTCTCTGCAAATTTACACAAAACAATCTGTTATGGCAAGGTCAAGTGGACTAAGAAAATTCTCTCATTGATTTGATGTCTTCTTTTGTCAATAACGCTATTGGCATTTGTTAAGCCAAACCAGAAAAAAGAAGATATCAATCAAGAAGATTGAAAATGATAAAGACTTTTTTAACAATAGATTATTGTAAGATTGGTAAATAGTAGTGAGATTATTATGATCATGCAAATAAATCCACTTGGTATTGCCTGGGAAAATAACTTCACTAATCACTTACTTAAAGGCCACCTTCAGCAGCAATTATGCTTGATATTGACTCACATTCTATTTATAGAATCTATATCAGTGGCATAAAGGGCACTTCACGTTATGGTGTTATGCTTAGCAAGCTAGATTCGCAGTATGCACACTACCAGTCAATGGTTGCGTACCACCCTCAGTATGCATACTACTTGCCAATGGTTTGCACACTGGCCCCAGCATGCATATTACCAGTCAATGGTTTGCATACCAACTCCAGCATGCATACTGCAAATTAATGATTTGTGTACCAGCCCTGGTGTACATATTACCAGTCAATGATTTATGTACTAGCCCTATCGTGCATACAACCAGTCAATGAATTGCATACCACCCCCAGTATGCATACTACCACTTTAAGTAACACTGACCTAGAAGACTGAATTAAGGCTTCTTCTTCACTAAAACTTTTAATCTCTTTCAAAAATAACTTTGTTAAAATAGTTTTGAAATGTTTCTTTCTTCAAAGAATCAAAAAAAGATCAATTTGTAATTCTTTGTTTAAGAAAACTTTGTTGTAAAATGTTTCTCATCTAATTTGTGATTTTTAGTTTTAAGAATTGATTTTCAATTCATTACTAAACAGTGATTATTCATTTTGTTGGAATTGGTCGCAATTAGAAGACAAGGGAAAATAATTCTAGCATTCTTATCGCTAACAGTCTTTCATTGTGACATTGATAAATAGAGAGATAGAAGAACAGTAATAAAACATGCAAGGTGATGCTGTATCGCCTGGGTCAAAATGGACAATGAATTTTATCAATAGAAATTCTATGATTCATAGAACAACAAAAAATACCGATTCCGCTTAAAGAACTTAATGATCCTTTATCTAAAAAGAAAATATAAATCTGAAAACCAAAATGAACATGCCACTTTCCTGGCTTTTTACAATTCCTTATCCCAAAATTCCATTCAAGACATTCATGTCTTAGAATATTAGTTCTTGTTTTGTGGAGATTAAATTTTGCATATTTATGGAATTATAAGAAACCCTAAATCTGTAGATTCTTCTTCTTTATTTACCATTGTTGTGGAGGTGCATGGTGTACACCTACCATCAGCTCCTTACTTTATTGCACAGATCCCTGTGCTACTCATACACTGAGTTAGCGAGGGCTGGTATCACACTAGGAACCTTGTGATTGCTAGCTGAATGCTCTACCGACTGAGCTAACATGGCCCTTAGATGTCACAAACTGAAGTGCGTGGTGTAATGGTTAAAGTCATGGGAAATGGACTCGTTGACCCAGAGTTTAAATCCTGGACATGGTAATTGCATTTCATTTAGCGCTAATACCCTTGGGAAAGGTATGAATCCTATTCCCTCCAGCTAGGACAGACTGGGCTCTTTAACTTTGGTTAGGCAACCAGCCTAGGAGAAGGAAAACTCTGAATTCAAACCTGTTAAACTCTGCTTAAGAAATAGATCTTCTGTCATATCCAGCTCATGCTGAGTGATTGGTAAATATATATAACAAAGATGAGGACAACATTCCAAAAAAGTGGTCACCCAATCGAATATTGAACAGGCTCATCACTGCTTAACTTCAGTGATCTAGTGGGAACCAGTGCTTTCCACCCCTGAAGGGAAATATCAACCGAGCCAAGCATTTTTTGTATCCACTGTGCATTAGTCTCATCTTCTTCCTATTTTGGCTTAGTTTGAAGTCTGGAAAATATCATACCTAATCTTGCACTTTACTCTTTAAAAATCTTATAAAGTCTGGCACAAGGCTTTATTTTTGGATTAATGTAATATATTAACAAAATTGATATAATGCTTATTCAGTTTAATAATGTTCAATACAAATGAAGAAAATATACATTATAAGATATGTGGAGAAAGGTAGACAAACACAAGATGTTATGGAAACTGGATGTTTATTGTCGACGATGCAACGTTTCGCTCTATTAGACCATCTTCAGGACTTGGATATTATAAGATGTGAAATTAAAAAGGGTGTTACTTATGCCGCACCCTGTATATGATAAAGATGAGGACAATATTCCAAAAAAGTGGTCACCCAATAAAGTATTGAAAACAGGCTCATCACTGCTTAACTTCAGTGATCTAGTGGGAACCAGTGCTTTCCACCCCTGAACAGGAATATCAACCGAGCTAAGCATTTTTTGTACTCCCTGTGCATACATGTCACAAACTAGTACATACCAAAATATTGCAAAACTTTTGACTCGCCCTAGGAAATGTACTCGGTCTCTTTCATAGACTCAGACATTTAGTCTCAGCAGTCAGTAACTTTCTTTCCTTACACACACACCCACTCACAAATCATCAAAAATCTTAACAACTGGTTCTAAAGGATAAGTTTATTGACCCTTTATTTATTTAGTATATCTGAGAATTATCCTATTTTCTTGGCCGACTGGCCTCATATATAAACGTTTGTCCGCATTTTGAACGAAGCACTGATTCTATATGATGAATACTGATGTGTCCTCCTAATGTTCTGTTAATGGCCGACATTAGACAAATGGTTTGTGTTCCTCTTCAATTCTGTCTGCCTAGCAATAGTCAAGAGAAATCTTTCTTTGGCCTGTCTTTTGTTCCAGTAAGAATTCAGCTTTTATTATGGATAATTACAATATTTCCACAGAATGGCTTTAACCCTTGACTAACCTGATGTTCTGACTGAAACATTTCATATCAACGCAAAACATTCTTTTCTTTGCCGAACAAAAGAATTAATGCTTTCTAAGAAAGTAGGATGCATGTTGTTTTGAACAGATCCAGGAAGCAGTACTCTACAAAACAGCAGCTGTATGGTCACTTACCTCCCATCTCAATAACACTCCAAGTAAGACAAGCAAAACATGAATCAAGGACAAATGAAGCTTGTGCAGAAGACCGTGCGAGCTGGCGCCTTCTTGTCAAACAAGAAAAGAGAGCTAAAAGAAAGGAGAGACAACAGCAACTCCAGCAAACATCACCGTTTGTTTGCAGTCACTGCATCAGAGATTGCCATTCAAAAATTGGTCTGTTCAGCCACTCATGCAGTTGCAGATTAAAAAGTGGACACTACGTCATCGTCTTTAATAGATGGAAGGTTGTCAGCAATAAAATATATATATATATATTTACCAACCCCTCCACATGAGCAGGATGTGACACAGGGTCAATTTTTTAAGTGGAATTTACAGGTTTGAATTCAGTTTTCCTTCTGGACTGGTTAACTAGCCATGGTTAAAAAGTCCAGTCTGTTGTATACTGTCTTTCCTTACTTTCTTACTTCTATTCTTCTTCCAGCGTCTCTTCTAGCGTCTGGACTTCGTCTTGGGGACTTCGTGTCTGGTCTTCCATTGGGATTTCTCTTTATCAGAAGTCCTGTGTCATTGGTAGTTTTTAGATAATAACACAAGACTTCGATTTAACTTAGATCATATTTTATTCTGAAATCCCACCAGTCTACCTGCGCAGTTTGAGTCAGAACACGTTCGTGGTTTTTGGCTGATCTGACTAAAATCTCTTTCAATCTAAACCGGAAGAGGGTCTTCTCCACGATTCTCACGGTATCCACCGGAAGGATCAGGATGAGGTCAAGCCTTGTCATTCAATCCTTCAAAGCCACCGGCTTAACTTTTAACAGCCATTTTGGTTTCTACACTACTGTACATAAATATTAGGAATCTAATAATTATGTAACACTACTATTTACCAATAGCTGGAGGAGAGAAGATTGATGCATACCTTTCCCAATGGTATTAGTGCTATGTGAAATGCAAACAGCCATATCCAGGATTTGAATACTGGTTGACAAGTACATTTCCTACAACTTTAATCATTACACTTCTCCACATTGAATGTTGCTGGGCAAAAAATTACCCTTTCTAATAGCCCGATTCAATTTTTGGTGTTTAATTCGGTTGGACTCAAATTCTTTCACAGACCAGTAGACCATGATATACAACTTTCTACAACTCTAACCATTACACCACAGACACCTCCATATGACCATTATATAATAATCAATGCGCCATAATCTTTTCATGTTCCTTATTAGGAAAATGTTTATCTTATTAAAAATCCCATGATGTTGTTGGCTGTCAACTTGTGTTCGAGTAAGACCATTTCCTTTTTAGGTTTTTTTTTTGTTTTGTTTTTCTCTCATAGTTGGGTGCCAGTAGCATTTGACACTGTATCCTCGTGTTTTCTCAGATGACTCACCAGGCCAGGCCAGCCCTGGAGAGACATACTCTTCCACATAAACTACATGTTGGAACTTCTACACTTTGAAAGTTGCTGGGCTGAAAATTACCCATTCTAATAGACCGCTTCAATTTTTGGTGTTTAATTCGGTTGGACTTAATTTCTCCCAATAACTCTAACCATTACACAACAGGCACCTCCATATGACCATTATATAAGTATCAATGTGCCATAAACTTTTTATGTTCCTTATTAGGGAAATGTTTATCTTATTAAAATCTCTAAGATCTTGAATTATTCAATGTCTCTGACACTACACGACCATAATATAAAACTTTCTATACCATAAAATACATTTTTATTTTGGCCAGAAAATTTTTGAAGAAGATAATTTTCTCTTGTTTCATTTCAGCACTAATGAAGCCTTGCAATTATGAGTCCTAATTTTGATAATTACAGAAAATCACTTGTCTAATTAATTTAATTTATTCCTAATCATACCCTGCAAAATTGATTTTCTTGGAGTTACAAATTGGTTTTAAGCACGCACAAGCAAAAAACAGAAACAACAAAAAAACATTGAGAATGAAAATATAAATAAGAAGATAATGCTTGATTGCTAATCATAAATATCTATTTTGTATCAGTATAAACACGGAGAAATGAAAAGCTTAGTGGAAAGGTTATTGTTATAGGGAATGGCATCAGCAACCACATTCAAATACTGGTTGAAACTCTGTGTTTCACTTCATATTAATGCCCTTAGGAAAGGTACGAATCCATCTGGATAAATAATAGGGCAGATTGGTTTATTTAGCTTTGGTTAGGAAACCAGTCTAGGAGAAGGAAATCTCTGAATTCAAAAACTCTGTATTTCACTCTAATGCCCTTAGGAAAGGTATGAATCCATCTAGATAAATAGTAGGGCAGATTGGTTTATTTAGCTTTAGTTAGGAAACCAGTCTAGGAGAAGGAAATCTCTAAATTCAAAAACTCTGTATTTCACTCTAATGCCCTTAGGAAAGGTATGAATCCATCTAGATAAATAATAGGGCAGATTGGTTTATTTAGCTTTGGTTAGGAAACCAGTCTAGGAGAAGGAAATCTCTGAATTCAAAAACTCTGTATTTCACTCTAATGCCCTTAGGAAAGATATGAATCTATCTGGATAAATAATAGGGCAGATTGGTTTATTTAGCCTTGGTTAGGAAACCAGTCTAGGAGAAGGAAATCTCTGAATTCAAAAACTCTGTATTTCACTCTAATGCCCTAGGGAAAGGCATAAATACATCTGGATAAATAGTAGGGCAGATTTGTTTCTTTAGCCTTGGTTAGGAAACTAGTCTAAGAGAAGGAAATCACTGAATTCAAATCAGCTGTACTTCACACTAATGCTCTAGGGAAAGGCATGCATCCATCTGGATAAATAGTAGAATAGATTTGTTTTTTTAGCCTTGGTTAGGAAACCAGTATAGGAGAAGGAAAACTGAATCACACCAGCTGGATTCTTGGGAAAGGCATGAATCCATCTAGATAAATAATAGGGCAGATTTGTTTCTTTAGCCTTGGTTAGGAAACCAGTCTAGGAGAAGGAAAACTCTGAATTCAAATCAGCTGTACTTCACACTAATGCCCTCGGGAAAGTCATGAATCCATCTGAGTAAATAGTAGAATAGATTTGATTCTTTAGTCTTGATCGGTCTAGGAGAAAGAAAAATGAATTAAACCAGCTGTATTCTGTTCAAAAATTGACCTTGTGTCATATCGTGTCCATCGTGGGAGTGTTTTGTAAATACATGTATATACAAATAAAAATAAAAAGAATCCTATCAATAAATAAAAATCAAGATAAAACATTTTTCAAAAGAAATGATTTTCTTGTCTGTGTGTGTATTAAATCTTGAATAATATATGGGAATATCAGTGTGTCATTTTTTTCAGCTCTACCCCCTAGAGGCCATAGCCCAACTTATCATACCATTTTCGGATCAAGCCATCTTCATGAGCAAATTAAAATTACTCCAGGCTAAATCCAGACCTGAAATCCTAAAACTTTGGATTCACAAGTTTTAATTACTGTAATTGACGCTTTTTGAACAATTTTTAACATGATTTTTTGTAACAAATCTTTGTATGATAACAAAAATATTGTTCTAGTTTAATAAAATTTGAAATTCACTCAATTTAGAAATTTAAGAAATTTATTTACAGATAGATAGAATTACAACCAAATTCAAGAATATTAGTATATTACATCCATAAAAATTAGTATTACATTCATGAAAAATTTGTATATTACATTCACGAAAAGGTAGTGTAATTACATGAAAATTAGTATATTACATTTGTTAGGTGGAGCTCTCTAAGTAGTTTAACTAACGAGAAGAGAGACCCTTAAAGTTCAAAAATAAAAAAATAAAAACATTTCTAATAATAATCAAATTAACTTAAATATCAATTTAATATGTGTAATATTTCAAATCAAAAAGAGATAGCAGCAAATACTGTAATAATAATTACTTTAAGCGCGGAAGACGATCTCTACATAATGTTATTTGAAATTATTAAGTGTTTTTTTAGTTTCTTTTTAAATGAGTATTTAGTTGGAGAATTTTTAATGTCCATGGGTAATTATTCCATAGTTTAGAACCATGATAGTTGGGTGCCAGTAGCATTTAATGTAGGAAGTGCCATTGTTTGGCCAAAGTAGGCGCCCTCCACAGAAGCTGCTTAATTACCAGCTGATAGGGCGGCTTTTCAGTTAGTGTGGGTGTAAGTGCAATTGTTAAAGATTCATAAAATAAGATGAATGAGAACTGTTCAAATTGTGACTCTTGTCGCTAACTTCACTTGCTGATAATATTCTTGAGAAAGGAATTCTTTGCCTCTTCTTCTATTGTTATCAATTTTATTATTGGCTCTTCATATCCGCAGAGAGAGTGAATGAACTGAGGTGTGGTATTGTCATTTTCTACTACAGTGAAAAGGGGGCAACATTGTCAGCTCGGAAAGATGAAGATTCCAAAACACATTTTATCTATCTATCTATCTATCTATCTATCTATCTATCTATATTTATATCTATATCAATATTGTACCCATATCTGGAGGGAGAGTAGGTGGATGCATATATATATATATATATATATATATATATATATAAGTAAAGTCGTCGGGGCAGCCTAATGTCGGTATGAGCCAGACAGCGAGGGAGTCTATCCCATTTTCACTAGCGCTAGAACAAGGAGATTATTTTTAGCATCTGAGGTGGAGCGCCACACCTACCATCAGCTCCTTACTTTACCGCACAGATCCCTGTGCTACTCATACGCTGAGTTGGCGAGGGCCGGTATTGAACTAGGAACCTTATGGCTTCTAGCTGAACGCTCTACTGACTGAGCTAACCCAGCCCTTTTATATATATATATATATATTGCAAAATAATCTCCTTGGTTTAGTGTTAGTGAAAAGGGGATATACTCCCTCACTGATTTGCTAATACCGACTTTAAGCCACCCCGTCAACTTTACTTTACTTTACTTTTTACTTTATATATATATATATATATATATATATATATATATATATAATCAATAATAATGTTATTATGGATGATTTAAACTCATAACCTTAAGTTTCATGCTTATGCAATCTTCAGATGAGCCAAATGGTTGAGATTTTAAAAACCCGTAGTTTTTTAGCATTTATATTAATGTGAAGCGTATCATCCCATCGTGTGAAAATGCTTCACGTTTATATAAACGCTAAAAACTACTGGTTTTTAAAATCTCAAACATTTGACTCATCTGAAGATTGCATAAGCATGAAACTTATAGTTATGAGTTTAAATCATCCATAATGTCATTACTATTGATTGTAAATCTGCTCTGCTTTATTAGCATTGAGCACCTTTTTATGCCAATACTTTTCTCATTTATTCTCTATTCATTCTATATTATATATATATATATAATAGAAAAGTTGCAGAAACACACACAACCTATCAAATATTGGACATATTCTGCCAAAATAATAACTCAATGCCTGAAGAAGACAACAGATCAGAAACACAAATTTTTCTGAGAACATAATACATTTTGCGGACCTTCTTTTTTATAAAATATTAAATTTTCTCCCGTTGGAACCAGAACAACATTTATATATATATATATATATATATATATATATATATATATATATACACAACCACATTTTTCTAGATGTGTAAGTAACATAAAACACTTTTTCAAGTGGATATGATTCCCTAATATTCAAAATAGATATAATCACCCTGAACCTCAAAGCAGAATAATGTTGGTTAAGTTGATCTGGGTACTCCAATGCTGATTCGACTTTGCTAGCATTTAGCTGTCAGTATGGATCAGAAAGAGATAAATTAGATGTTTTTTTAAACTTAAGATAAGCTTAAAAGGGGAATCAATTTGATTTAGTCTTGGATTAGCGTTAGAAAACATTGGAAAGTTTTTTGGCATTTTTTTAAATTGATATTTGTATTCAGTTGAAATTTGAAAGAATTTTTTGCAGACAATCCAAAATGGCAGCAACAGATTATTTTTTCATTTGTTTTTGTTTTTTTCTTTTGGAAAGAAAAAGAAAATCCCATTTGGACAAATCAACTCAAAACACAGATGATCTCAGCATTAAAAAAAAAACATTTTGTTCAATTTTTTCAGTGGTTTTCATTATAACAAATGTATAAACTTTGAAATCAGTGTGTCTGCAGTCAGTGCAGATATTTTGTCTAAGATTGTTTGATATAGAAACTCTTAAAATGATTGAAAGTTTGAACTTTAGAACAATTTATTTCATTTTTCATATTTATAACTTCTTTTCTTTTTTTTTGTTGATAAAGATGAATATTAAATATAATTGGGACAAATAATCTCAAAGCTAGCAGAATCAAAATATTTCCAAATTGGATTTCATTATTTTCTAGAATTAACCTGTTATTTTGATTCTAAGATTTTTGTCTGGAATTTGTTTTAACCCTTTATCTACCACCGCCATCTGCAATAGCATGCTGAAATGTTCTAAAAGTCAGATCTCTTTTGTATAAATGTCTTGTTTAAATTATTATTTGTTAATGATAGGAAAGCAATTACAATGCGTATAAAATAAAAATAAAAAGATGTTTAGTCTTATCGATTTCAAAGTAACTTTATCATCAGAGACGTTTTCAGAAATGGACGCGTTTTTGTGTCTTTTTTTTTTTTTTTTGTACATTATAAACATGTGTCTCATTTTTTTTTTTATAACACACAGAAGGGTAGTGATAGCCGTTGTTCAATCAATTTCAATTTTATTCTTTTCATCTATTTATATATTTATGTATTTATCTATTTATTTATTTTTTTATTTGTTTTATGTATATATATGTGTATATATGGAATGTGTATTTTAATTAATTATATATTCTGTGTTTAATTCTAACCAATTGTTTATACTATTTATATCAAAGAAAGAAATAGAAAATTACTATTCCATTCCATTGGCATTTCATTGTCGGAAGACTATGATATAGTTTTTGTGCCCTTGAAGTTACAGCATCTCCTGTGACTGTGAAGTCCAATGTTCGAAAAAAAATTCTCGATCACAGATATCGCATTTGAAGGCTGTCCCTGAAGATGTTGATGTGCCAGTACTTTGTTGCAGGTGCTTTTTTCTGGACCTCTGAAGAAGAGGGATCAGAAAAATGGGCAGATGACCAAAATTCCTTTCCGTCTCTTTTAATTTTAGCAACATAGGAAAAATGTATTCATTTTGTTTTAATCTTTTATTATTTCGTTTATGTATTTTATCTTATACTCCCAGAAGAACAACTAAAAAAAAATTACAAATTTTTATTGATATTTTTAAATTTATCATAATTCTTTTAAGCAAATAAGCATATAAAAAAAAACTTTAATAAAAAATATCTGCCAAACAATTTTTCACTTTAATTATAACGAGAATCTTGAATGATCTCAAAAATGGATCATTGGGGAAAAGAGAGACTCTTATTAACCGAGTTATTTACATAATAGAACATGCATATTCCGATATGACATAGCAATTGACCCGTCTAATGAATTTAAGTTGGAAGCAATTTTCACAAAGGAACATCATCCTGTAATTGTTGATTGTATACCCAAAAGATTTATTCTTTGAATTTTTGTTATCTTATTAAAATTTGTTAAACTATTAAAAATATTTAAATAGAATCTGGAAAAGATCAATAACATTGTCAAAAGTTTCCTTCAAGTTAAGTTAATATGACATCACCGTATTTTTGTATCCTGTCCAGATTGGGGGGGGGGGGTCAAAGTTTAAGAATTGGTCATGCATGCCAAAAAGAGTCGTTTCTCTTAAGGAAAAATTGTGATATAAAAAGTATGTGATACCTCTGATGGAGGTTTGGTTTTGGTTTGGTTTGGTTTGTTTTATGGCATATCAACCTCAGTGGGTCATTTAATGCCGATAAAGTTTTGAAATAAATCAATTCTTAATGGATAATACAATTTTTTTATAAATACATTTTTCTATTTAACCCATAGATGGGACCCTAACAGGTACTACCACTTCGGGTCAGAGTGGACCAGGGAGCAATGGTGATGAAGGGGTGCTCCACATTCTCCAAACCTCCAAAACTGGAACCTCACCATGAGATAGAGTTTAACGTCATTCCCATGACAGGTAGACCCGCAGCCACCGCCTTCTAGCACCCATATGATAAAAACGGGTCGGGGCTTGCCATAAGGGCAATAGGGTTGGGAAAATCATATAGGTGCTAGGGCTTGATGTGACCAGCTGATTGATTGAAGGGGGCCTCTCCGGCCGCCTGTCTAGCCCAAGATAGGGCCAAAGTGGAGTATTGCATGTCATGAACTGCTCATCCACCTGGGCTCTATCCTTAAGCATCACGGGTCGCCACCCACGGCCAACAGGTGGCCCCATTGGGGAGTCTTGCCCCTCTTCAGAGGTGCAGTCGGTGCATTCTAATGCCCCAGCCGACAGGGCGGTCTGATGGAGGGGAGGAGTGAAACCAAACGAGACGACATAGCTGGGATGTTATTTTAATAGTCACTGGGTAGCAATTTCTGAGGCAGGAGACCGGGACGTACTTCCTCATAAATTACCATTTTCCCTTAAGGGGGCCCTCTTTTCAACCTATATACTTAAATTTAGCCCCCCCCCCCCAGTCCAGAATGAACATTTTCATTGGCTTTTTGGCAGATAAAAATCAAACATTTAAGATAAATTTTCTTCAAGAAAAATAAAGAAATGTCTCTTCATTTATTTTACAAACTTCATTATAACAAAAGACAGAAAAATTTCAATTAAAAAATTTCTTTTGCAAATTGAAAATGATATTTTCTTTATTTTTTTTCCTCTTTTTTAAATTTTGGTTTTAACTTAAATTTTTATCTTTATTCCCAATGATGAAAAATCTAACAACCAAAAAGAATAAAAGAAAATTCAATCCTCAACTATTTTTACTTTTTCTGGTTGACATTTTCTCTAATTAATCATGGAAATTTAATGAATAAAAAATTGTCCTGTTGGCTTGAAAGAATTTATTTTATCTTTTTAAAATTTTTCTTCTTTTATAAAACAATCACAAGTGACCTATGTTTGTGGCGATAATTTCCTTATTGCTGGTCCATCCAAACTGATGACATGTTGCTGACCATAAAAATGACAGGGTCAAGTTTTTAATTTTTCCAAAATTTTTTGCACAATTAATTAAAATTATTTCAGCAAATGATTAAAAATGAGAATGAAATTTGTTGGAAATTGTTGAAATATTTCAAATGCAAAATTACTCAATGTGTTGATGTTTGAAGATGTTCATTTTAATGTGGATGTGCACACATCATACACATACCTAATTTAATCGCATCTAAAATCTGTACATCTTATTCATTATTGTTGGTATGCTTCCGTCTGCTAAAGACAATGGTGTAGTGTCAACAATTTTTTTTTATCTGCATCTGCGTGAGTAGCTGAACAGGCCAATTTTTGAATGAAAATCTCTGGTGCTGTGACTGCAAACAAACAGTGATGCTTGCTGGTGTTGCTGTTGTCTCTCCTTTGTTCTGGCTCTCTTTTCTGTGGAGGCTTTTTTCCTCTTTTTTTCACTCCTTTTCATTCCTTGTTTGAGGAGGAGGCACTAGGCTCCCATGTATTGGGGTTTATGTGGCATGTCTCCATGACCTTAAGTACAAATACTGATAATGTATGCATCCCCTCCACACACATACACACAAGTAGGATGGAACACAAGGACAATTTTAAGAAGAGTTTAACAAGTTTTTCTTCTCTTATACTGGTTGCCATATCAAGGTTAAAGAGCCCAATCTACCCTACTGTCAACCCATAGCTGCAGGGAGAATAATTGAATTTATCCCCTTCCCAAGGGTCTTAGCATTATGTGAAATGTAACCCACCTTGGTGTAGTCCAAGTATAGAAGAACTTTCAACCATCTTTGATCATTGTTGAATACTCCTGTGATCAGGAGTACCCACATCTTCTACAATGATCACAGATGATGGAAAGTACTCATACTTGGACTACACAAATAGAGTCTCTTGACAGTTTTCAAAGTTCCTTTAATTAAAGTTTTGAAATCTTGCTTATCAACAAAAAAAAGATGAATAGAAACCTAAACAACAAATCCTCATCTGTTATTTTCAATATATGCATTCAATAAATGAATACACACACACACACACACACACACACACACACACCATATATATTATATATATATATATATATATATATATATATATATATATATATATCTTTGAAAGGAAGAAAAAACTCAACACCGTTTGTTGATTTAATGAAGTTCCCCTCAACACCATAATTCCATAATAAATTTATTTCGACTAAAATTGGGGCCTTTATGAATCTAAATTGATTTAACGAAGCCCCCCAAATTAAGTCTCATCAGATGGATAGTCACCAATAGGAAATTTTTCTGTCATACAATTCAAATTATTGGTGACTATCCATCTGATGAGACTTAATTTGGGGAGGTTTGTTAAATCAACTTAGATTTATAAAGGCCCCAATTTTAGTCGAAATAAATTTATTATGGAATAACGGTGTTGAGTTTTTCCTTCCTTTCTAAGATAAATATTGCTCTGTATATAATCTAAAAAGATTATTATACATTGAGCTCTCTGTAGTGATTTAAATATTCACTGTATTTGTACATACTGGATCATACTATAATAATACAGTATGTCTTAGAAATTACATATAGAATCATCCCTTACTACCAAGTTTTGGATACCTCACATCTATATATATATATATATATATATATATATATATATATATACATTTTATAAAAAAATGAAAAAACACAATGAGTGATGTTTAATAAGCCAACACTGCAGTGTTTAACAAACCTTCTGGGCCTTCGTTTGTTTAAAGAAAAATAAATTTAGTGAACAAAAGTCTGCGAGTCTCTGCTTTTGGTATGTGGCTGATTTTATTGAGATTCAAATATGTGAAAAAAGACATATTTTAAAATGCAGAGTAACATTGGTGTTCCTATTTTTATTTATTAATATATATATATATATATATTTATTTATTCATTTATTTATTTATAATTAATAATGCAATTTAAAAATTGGTCCTACCGTTGGTTTCTGAATAACACTTTTTCAGTGTTATTCGTCGTCAGAGGCGTTCTATAATCAATTCTCAACAATAATAATTTAACCAATACATATATATATAATACATATAATATATAATATATATATATACATATATATATATATATATATATATATATATATATATATATATATATATATACATATATATATATACATATACATATACATATATAATATATATATATATATATATATATATATATATATATATATATACATACATAATAAAGGGAGATAGAGAGAGCACATAGTAGTTATTCTTTGAAGCATATTTCCTAAAAACTGAAAGACATTTTTACTATTTTTTGCCTTCAAACTTAATTTCTTAGTTTTTCTGTTAATTGCAAAGGAAATGATTTCAACTACATCAAGTACATTCTATTGGACTTCCAGGCATAATTAAAAGAATTAAGGATTTCTATTAACATGCTATTTCAATTTCGACTTGCATGTTGTTTGAAATCAAAAACACTAATTCAGATTGGAACAGCAATTTAATATTTCAGCAGCAAAAAATGATTTTTGATTGTCTTTCTTTGATTCTTCTTGTTTTTTGTATCCTCATATTTCAAGCTTTTTCGTGTCCTCCTCATCATTTGCTCTTTTTCATGTCTTTCTAGTCTTTTGCTCTTGAAATAAAATTATACATCAAAATAACTTAAAATAGTTTAATCTACATTAGGATTTTGATAGTTTCATTTGCTCATCCACATATCCTTCCCCTTATATCAAACGAGACTGACAAATTATTCATTTACAAATCATATATACAAAATAAAAGAAACAGGACTTGGCATTACATAATCCACAAGGGTTGATATGCCATTAAGCAATAACCAAACTAAACCCACCAAAAATCATGTGATCATAAAATGATTCTAACTTTACTTGATTTTTGCAAAGTTTGAGTAACTACAAAATCCCTTTTCTCTTTGTATACCCTCAAAAGAATTAATATATATCTTGGGAGAAAGGTTATATATATATATATATATATATATATATATATGATGGGAGTTATTGTATTTTCATGAATAAAGAACAGACTAAAGTGATGGATGAGCAAAAATGACCTTATTTGGTCCTGTCTGTTTTTAGCACTGACTAAAGATAAATTATGAGAATTAGGAGTCAAATCTGTTTTATTTATGATATTTAACCAAAACCTTAAAGTCAACAAGAATTTCTGGTAACAAAGGTGAAGCAATATTTTTACTCATGTCTAAATATCTAATATTTTATCTTAAAATTATTTTCCTAATTATTCAATTTAGTTATTAATTATTTTCTTTGTTTTAAAGGGTTAATGTTTTCACGATATTTTAAAAACATTAATTTGCATTTTATAGAATTTTTAAAACTAAACTTTCCAAAATGCTCCGAGCCAATTTACTCATGAATATTTTTTAGGATTTCATTAGATTGCTTTTCTCTTAGTGAAATGCCTTAGAAAAAAGAAATATATCCACTGGTCATCTTGCATATGAAACACACATATGTGAAGTGTGTGTGTCATGTATAAATCTATATTTAATATTTAGAAATTTGAATGTGTGAAATCTGTTATAATCTGATGCACCCATAATTGCTCTGTGGCATAGTGGCTAACATGCTGGCCAGAGACATTGTAGTGAGTGAGATTATGGGGCTATATTACAATTACTCAAGTGAGGAAATTTTTTGATGGTTGAATAGTAAAACGTGTTTGGTCAAGCATTTGTATAACATGTGTGCTCATGGGATTGAATCTTTTTATGGGTATTAGGTATTAAGACACACAGTATTCATGTAAAAAGAAAAGAAATAATAGAGCAGGATTATATATATATAATATATATATATATATATATATATAATATAGGTATGATATATATAGGTATGATAATTTTGATTTAACTCTCTCTCTCTCTCACTCTTTTCTTTCTTTCTTTCTTTTCATTTTTTTCAAAATGCTCGATTGAATTAGATTAGCTCAACCTTCCTCTATCTTTCTTTCTTAATATATTTTTCTGTGTGTATCATTTCCTTTTTCTTCCCTTTCTTTCTTTATAATAAAATCAGAATTGCCCCTTATTTAGCTGCGGTGATGACACTCATAAGAAATAAGAATTCAGTGGATAAGTAACACCAGATAATATGGATTTACATTTTTGCATTTCATCTTGGATGATTTAAACGGTGGGTTTTAACCAGAGTGTGTTGCAAGATGATAACGGTCATACAATCTACGAGCATGAGTATTAATATATAGATATATACAAGTGTGTATGTGTGCATGTGTGTTAAAAAAAATTAGCTAAAACTTTTACAAAAGAGAATGTTGCCTAATATTGGTCTTTGGCAGCAATGTCAAAAAGTAAATATATAACACATATATATAACTGAGAGCACAATTATTTTTATTTAAACTAGCAAAAATATGCACCCTCCGGGTGCAAGTATTTAAGTTTTAATGTAATAAAATATTGTATTAAATTAGAAAGGCTAATGAAACTAAATAAGAATACAGATAAAAAGATTTGAAACAGAGGGGGGTAAAATAAAAGATTTGAAACAGAGGGAGTATAATAAAAGATTTGAAACAGAGGGAGTATAATAAAAAATGGAACAACTGAAACTTACTCTTCCATCACTCTCGTCTTTCATTGTTATTTTTCTAATTTAAGTATTTAGTTAAAAGAGGAAGTAAACAATAAAATGACAGTTATTTTATCTTGTTAATGGATTTCATTTAAGATTCATTGAAGAGATTTTTGCTTATATTCATTAAAATAAAACCAAACAGTTAGAAATCGATAATACTAAGCACATATTTATTAAATTCGATTTTTTAATATTAATATGCAAATTAGCCTTCCCGTTCACACTGTAAACCGCTATTTTGTTGTATATATAAATATAATTGCATGTTGTCAGTATGTAGACATAGTTAACAGTATTAATAATGTAAGACAATTTTATTAATAATTCAGGTTAAATAAAAATAAAATCATGGAGAATGTGATGTCAATAACTAAGAGAATTGTTACTTGAGTAGGAATATAGTTTCGGTTACAGACAGAAAAACACACAATCTACATTATAATAAGATGAGAAACTTCAAAAGTAATGGAAGAAATGTAGTAATAACTTAGAATTTAACTAAAGTAAACTTTGATTTTTAATGGCATGTTGACCTGTCTAGGGTTATTTTATGCCTAGAGTTTATTGAATCCTGCTCATTGTACGTTTATATCTAAATTCTTGTGTAGTTCTTTCTTAAGAGTTTTTCCCCCACATTCTCATAGAAAATTAATAATTTTTTAACAGATATAGATGCAATCAACAATAGATATGACATCATCATATGAACATTCCATCTCACCTTTGTATTACTGAAAATTCGATTGAAACAAATTAGTTTGTCCAATTAAAAAGAAAGAAGGTATCATTTAAATATGAGGTTAGGTAAAAACTGTCTCTCTGCAAAAGATTAAACCTTCCCAGCATTCCTCAGTTTTTCCTTTCATAAAGCCCCATTATTCGAGTACAAGTTGGCACATTTTTTATAATATTTGTTTGCATACTTTTCAACGAAACGCAGAACATCTTGCTTGCTTCTATTCTACTCTTTCTCTTCAGAGAAATCCAGACAATTGGCCGTGCGCGCGTGAAATGCTTTATCACTGAATTCTAATGAGAGTATCTTCCACTCGAGCAAGAAGCTCACCACTTCACTAGGCCACTTCACTGTTGTGAGGCTATTAATGCTGCAATGGCTTTGCAAAGTTTATCTTCTTTGAATAATTCCTCTCAAGGTTGGTGTTCCATTGATATAGGAATGGCTGACAGATTTTAATATTTGAATAAGTTACCCTCTTCTCTTCGAGGCAGTCATGGTGGGGGGGGTGGGGATCTACTCACTGTTGCCTCTTCTTACATTTGAAAATGATTGTAAATTCTTGGCTACTGTAATTTCTCAAATGTAATATATGCATTTATTTCTTTTTCATTATATATGAGAGCCGGGTTAGCTCAGTCGGTAGAGCGTTCGGCTAGAAACCACAAGGTTCCTAGTTCAATACCGGTCCTCGCCAACTCAGCGTATGAGTAGCACAGGGATCTGTGCGGTAAAGTAAGGTAGGTGTGGCGCTCCACCTCAGATGCTAAAACAATATCCTTGGTCTAGCGCTATTGAAAAGGGGATAGACTCCCTCGCTGACTGGCTGATACCGATTTTAGGCCGCCCCTGCCGACTTTACTATATATGAGACAGATTTATGGTTGAATATTATAAATGGGAAAAGGAATTGCTGATTTTTTTTTTCACCTTCAACCATCAAAGTAAAGCTTGCATTATTAAAATATTAACATTTTCAAACTATATTCCTCTGAATTTTTGTAGCTTTTTTTAAAAGTCTGTCAGTAGTAGCAGATATTATAGATTCATATTACACTAAAGACTCAATTTTAATTAGGAAATTTGTTATTGTTATTTGTCAACATGTGTTTTGACCAAAATTTGCTTATAAACAGTATTCTATCTAATATTATTTTTAATATAAAAATAAAATGAAATAATAATGGAAAACAAATCATTGAGTATGCAAACAGAAATTCATCTTCAGGACAGACCTTTTTGGTCGAAACAAGGGTTGACAAATAACAATAATAAATCTCATCCATATATATATATATATTTCTTCCAATTTTTTTTTTGATATTATTGATGATCCTACTTCATTTGTAACTAAATAAAAACTCATTTCTGCTGGTTTAAGCAACTATCAAGATGTTAGTATTGATATTTACTGAATTTAGCCAGAAAGAAAGTAATAAAGAATGTGTGTGAAAAAAGAAAGAAAGAAAGAAAGAAAGAAAGAAAGAAAGTGTGAGAAAAGAGAAAGCATTCACAAAAACAAAACAAAAAATAAAATAAAGAAAGTATGGAAAAAGAAGAAAATCATGGTAATGAAGAAAGAATGAAAGTGAGAGTGAAAGAAAGAAAGAAAAGAATGAAAGAAAGAAAAAGAAAGAAAAAAGAAGAAAGAAAATGAACTAACCAGTAAACAAAGAAAAAAGAGAGACAAAGGGATATTAGTGTTGAAGATAAGATGGTTAAAAAGACGAAAGAAAATAATCTTGAACAGAGAGAGGGGGGGGCGAGATAGAGAGGGAGAGAAAGAGAGAGAAAAGGGAGAGAGAGAGAGAGAGGGGAGTAATTGATGATTTAATGAATAAGACAAACGTTTTTATCACATGATTGCAAAGTGTCCTATATTAATGTTAAAGAAACAGATTTGTGCAATCATCTATGTGACAATCATTATCCGAATAATTAATGAAATATTTTCATATTTTATTGTTGAATGATAAACAATATTGAACCTAATTAACCTTTTTTCTGATATTTAATCTTCATCTTTCAGGGATAATGACATTGAAATAAAGGATAAATCTTTTTATTAGGTATAAAACATTCGAGGAAACAATTTTGTCTGAGAATTTAAAATGAAATGTTAATATTATATGATTTCTTCAATAATCTTCATCTGAATTGTTAAACAATAATCACCCAAAGACTTTTCCTATCCAATGTTTTTGTAGATAACAAGGATTTGGTCGAAGCAATAAAATCGACTAAACTTGTTACAGATAAAAGATTAAGGATTGAAATAGCAAGGATCAAAGAAATGTTAGATAAGAAAGAAATCACTTCAATAACATGGATAAAATCTAATGATCAAATTGCTAACTGTCTAACTAAAAGAGGCGCTTCACCTTACAACATGATAGACTGTTTGAATAATGGACAGATGATATACTTTTGAATAGAAAAGGAATTAGATTGTTAATTGTTCTGTGTTGCTTTCACCCTTAGCCAGGATTGAACCTGCAGCTTGGAAATGACTGTTACAGATTGTTAACTATTGGTCAGTGGAACAGTCAAACACCTCCTCAGCTTAATGGACTGTCCCTGGCAGTAGTGGCAGTAATTATTTAATCTGTTATAGGTGGTTCATTGGGAGACCTAGTAACTGCATGGTTAGGCTGCAACATTTGAACTTATCAATATTGGCACCTTTTAATGTTTTTTTGGTATATCTTTAGAAAGGAATGGAAAATAAACACATTTGTGTCGATTATATGTTATCATTCACGTACGTAGGTAGTAATATCTCATCCACAGAGAGCAATGTTAATACACGAATAGCAAAGGCATGGTCGGCCACAAAAAAATTATCAGTCATATGGAGGTCCGATCTCCCTGCCAAGCCTAAAGCGACGGATCTTCCAGGCTGTGATTGTATCAGTGCTGCTATATGGCTGCATCACTTGGACCCTAATGAAACATCTTGAGAATAAGCACAAGTATGCTGCGTGCAGTCTTGAACAAGTCGTCGAAGCAGCACCCCATGAGGAGGCAGCTCTACGGTCACCCCCATCTCACAAACTATCCGAGTGTGAGACGAACAAGGCATGCAGGACACTGCTGGAGAAACAAGGATGAGCTCATAAGTGACGTTCTCCTGTGGAAGCCAACACATGGACATGCAGGTGTGGGGTGCCCGGCAAGGACCTACATTGACCAACTATGCGAGGATGCTGGTTGCTCTGCAGAGGAGCTCACAGGTGCAATGAATGATAGGGAAAGTTGGCAAGAGATTGTCATGGATATCCGTGCTAATTGCGCGACATGATGATGATGATACGTTATCAATAGACCTGTTCTGTTTCACTAGATTTGTATTTTTTTTTTTTTAGATATTCTACAATATGTACTGAAATTTCATAGTTGACAATAATTGTGACCAGGCCTATATGATTTTTAACTGAGAATTTTTGGGGGATATTTAAACTATTTGTATTATTTGGACTATTTTTCTCATCTTTATTGTTATCTGCACAACGTTTTGGACGATGTGCACTCTGGGGTTCTTCTGGTATTTCCTGTTGGACTCAGGAACCTTCTCTTTGAAGTCAGGAAACTTGTTGTCGAACTCGGCAGCCTTCATTGAACTTCAAAACTAACCCTTTATTTAATCCATGAGGGTAGGCTGTTCTCATTCTGTTAACCATGATAGGGTACAAGTGTTAAGCAGTGTTAATCCAAATAATACTAATTATCAAGTCTCATCTCAAAAGTTCAGAGAAATAATATTTAAACAAGTTTTCTTAAACCTTTTGAGTGAAATCTTTTAACTGTGTTGATCTATTAATTAAATAACATTAATGGGAATCTATTTATGTGTTGTGGATGTTGTTTTTAATTATTTCACCTAATTTTGATTTTTTTTTATTCCTTGGTGAGAAGAACCTAATCTGGGTTTGTTTTGATTTAATATCATTTAATAAATATAGTATTATTTCTCTGAATGTTTGAGATGAGGATTGATGATTAGTATTATCTGCATTATTTGGACTATTGTCTCATCTTCATTGTTATCTGTACAATGTTTTGGCTGATATGCTCTCTGGCCTTCTTCAGGTATTTCTTGTCGGTCTCAGGAACCTTCTCGGATTCGGGAGCCTTCTTTTCAGACTTTGTTACTTTGCAGACAAAAAAATTTCCGGCTTTTTTTGCAAAGTAACAAATTTTCCAGACTCCAAGTTTTGATTTTTTTTCAGTTACAGATTGGGACTTCAAGAATTTAGTTTTGTTGTACCATGCAACTCAATTTTTTAGTCACCAGAAAACAACAAGTCGCAGGGAAAAAATCAATTTTGGAAGAAAAAAAATAAAAAGCAAGAAAAGAAAAAACTTATGTTTCGAACAGATAAAGGTTTACAAGAAAGGTCCCGAGTCTGAAAAAAATGTTCTCGAGTCCGAAAAGAAGGTTCCCAAGTCTGAGAAGGTTTCCGAGTCCGACAAGAAATACCTGAAGATGGCTGTAGGGCATATCAACCGAAATGTTGTACAGATAACAATGAAGATGAGGACAATAGTCCGAATGACGCAGATAATACTAATATAGTATTAATTTCAGACTTGGTTTACTCCAAAGTGTTTGTAATACCATATGTACTGATACATTTAGTTTCCAAATCTCCCAGTAAATGGTTGACTTTTTTAAAAATTTTGTTCAATTTTTTTTTTCCAAAAAAAGACAAGTTAGAATCAAGTAAGGCACAAGGCAGTTGCTTCAAAATCCACATCATACAAAAGTCTAAAGAATTGTTGTCAGTTTCTATTTTAATATTGAGATAAAATTTTGTTAATTGTAATTTTTATTTCATGTCTATACCAAGGAAGTAAAAATAAAAACAAGAATTCAGCTTCAGTTTTCAATTTTTTTCTTTTAAAACATAATCCTTCATAATTTGAGCTTAAAAAACGTTGGGTTAATTCTAATAGATTAACTTTGTGATTATTTTTCTGTTTTCTTTGATTAAAAGAAACTTCCCCTCCATTTTCTTTGGATACTAAAATTTCCCAATCTTCTTAGGACAATCCATCAGATTCCATGTTGACGCATTAGTAAATCGGATTAGGGTCCATTCAATCATGGTACCAGTTGTGGTTCCGCCTCCTCCTCCTCTCATTTAAAAATTCTAGATATACAAAAAATAATTGGTGTTGACTTTGGAATCTGACATGTTTTGTTAATTAATACTGGCTATTGCTTCATCGTAATTGTTCCTTAAAATAAAAATGATGTAGTTTTTTAAAAAAAAGATTTCTTTTTAATGACTGTGTTGTGTTGATATATGCACAATTTCTTGTTCTTAGATGTTTTCAACTGCACTATGATGAGTACAAGATGACGGTTGCTACAGAAAAAAACACAACAAAACTTCTCCTTCAAGCTGACCTCATCAACTTTGAGCCCATGTGATGCATAGCAAATGCCATGTGATCCCCACCTCGTTGCTTGATGCTTCAGAACATTAAATTCCTCATTAATCAAGTTGTCCTGTAACAAAATCTCTTAGTTTTCTTTCAACCGGAAACTTATTTTCTCAACTACCATGCAAATCTTTGGCCAATGTCAAATAAAACTGCCATATCTACATGCATGTAATCTAAAGTCGCATAACATAAAATGGCCTAGGCGCCCAATAACTTTGACCAACGTTCTGTCTGTTAACAATCTTTCATTTCAATCATGTACATTTATATAAACATATTTACCCAACCCTTCCGCATGAGCAGGATGTGGCACAAGGTCAATTTCTTAAGCAGAGTTTAACAGGTTTGATTCAGTTTTTCTTCTCCTAGACTGTTTTCAATGTTGAAGAGTCCAGTCTACCCTTCTATTTACCCATCTATGGGTTAAATAGTAAACTGTGTTTTAAAAAGATTGAATACCCGTTAAGAATGACTTTATTTCAAAACTTTGTCGGCATTAAATGACCCACTGAGGTTGATATGCCATAAAACAAAACAACCAACCAACCTTCTATTTACCCATATCTGGAGGAAGAATAATTTGGTTCATACTTTTCCCAATGGTATTAGCACTATGTGAAATACTTCATCCAGGAGTTGAACTCGTCTTGCCAGTCCATTTCCTACGATAATAACCATTACACCATGCACCTCCAATATTTACATATACTTTTCTTTGCTAGTGGTGCACATGGTGTAACAATTATCATTACAGGAAATGAAATATGGGAGATAAAATCAAATCCTGGATGAAGTTGTTGGTGATTCACTACACACTAATACATTTGGGAAGGCATCAATCCATCTGTTCTCTTGTGTGTGTTTGAGTGTGAGGGTATGTGTGTAAAATACAACACAAAACGTGACGTCAGTATTTAGACTTTATTTTCACTAGCAAAAATATGCGCTCTTCAGATTTAAGTATTTAAGTTTTAATGTAATGAAACATATTAAATTAGAAAGACTAATGAAATTAAATAAGAATGCATATAAAAAGATTAGACTTATTTTAATTATATTTTAATTGGTTTCTATGTAAAATCATTCATAGGATTGATTTTAATACGTTGGAGAATAAAACAATATTAGTAGAGACCAATAGCAACAAGAAATTATTTTATTAAACCAGTATGCAAATCTACCACGCCATATATTATTTAAACCTTTTTTTCTTAGTGATATATAAAACACCTTTCAGGATTTTAAATGCACTAATAACATGGGTTGTTTTGGGGCAAATCTAACTCAGATTTACATAGAGACATCGTTAACAAATAAGATTTATTCTATGTATTAATGGTTTTGACTATAAATAAAATACACATTGATAAACCTAATCCTGAGGGTATGGGGACATAACCAGTGATGTAGTTTCGGTTACAGACAGACAAACACCGAATTTCCATTATAATAAGATGTGTAAATATAGCTGACTAATCTAACCAATCTAAGAGAAGGAAAACTGAATTCAAACCATGTAAAGTTTTTAAATGCCATCGTTGGCCAGTTGAAAAGGGCTTAAAGAAAGTCCTCTGTTATGGAATCCTTTGGCAAGCGTATAAGTCCTATCCCGTGTATTGGTAAAGGTCCAGTGATTCAATCCTATGTCCATCGTCAAAGAATGCCAGTGTAATTATGACCAGTAGGGTCGGGGTTAAGTATTGTATCACCTCAGAGTACTGCCAGTGATTGGCCAAGAGTTAGATCTATGATTCTGGCCTGGACTCGTCGCCCTGAGTTCAAATCCTGGACGTGGTAATTGCATTTCACTTAGCGCTAATACCCTTTGGAAAGGTATGAATCCTACTCTCCCTCCAGCTATGGGTAAATAGCAGGGCAGACTGGGTTCTTTAACCATGGCTAGGTAACTAGTCTAAGAGAAGGAAAACTCTGAATTCAAACCTGTTGAACTCTGCTTAAGAAATTGACCTGCTCGTGCGGAGGAGTTGGTAAATATATATATCCTAGAAATTCTCAACACACCCAACTTAATAAATTTGACCTAATGTCACATTTTGCAAATGGTGGAGGGGTTGGGTAAATACATACCTTTTCTTTTTTATAATTTTATTCAATAAAATCTATTATAATCTTACAACTGATTTTTTTCTGAATAATTTAATAAATTCTACATTAAATACTTTAATAATTGATTACCAAGAAAATGTGTCCCCAGAAAACTTAACAAGTATGATGGCATAATCTGGCTGTATAAACTCTCATTTCTGGACCTTCAATGGTCAACAGATACCGTATAGAATAGAGGTCCCATTCTCTGTAAAATCATAGACAGGGCCCACAACTTTTACAATCTTTTGGGCGTATTATAAACATACAAATACTTGAGCCAGTCAGTACTGCACAAAGCATCGCCTGCATAAATAAACCATAAATAAAATGATTTTGTCAGTTTGATTGTACAAATGTTGAAAGATGGCTGAGTTGTTGTCGGTGGAATTGTAGTTTTAATTGCTTGTATCGTCTCTTGGTGGCCAGTAAAACATTTGGCCAATCTTCGTTTTTGTTGTTACACTAACATCAGAGCAACCTCTATGGTTTCATTGGGACGTTTCTTTTATCTCCAATATCAATCCAATCATCTGATTTGGCTTCTCTCTGGTGTTCAATGAAATTTGCTGGGTGGGAATTTCAAGCTTATAAATGTCATGTGTTGCATTGTTCAGCTTTGACTTTATGTCCATCGACTTGTGTTAAAGTAAAGGGTTCAACCAGGGCTGGAACTTTACATGATGAGGTCCTAAGCTATATAAAATCTGAGGCCTTTCTCTAAAGAATTTTTAGGTTAATGATAAAAAAATATAATATCTTTTTCTTTTAAATTTGTGTTAAAGAATATATATATAAGTTAGGATAGCTTAGGCAAGAAATTGAAAATCACCAAGCACAATTGACTTGATGTCTACACTATCCTAACTTTATATATATATATATATATATATATATATATAAAAGTAAAGTAAAGTCGGCGGGGCGGCCTAAAGTCGGTATCAGCCAGTCAGCGAGGGAGTCTATCCCCTTTTCAATAGCGCTAGACCAAGGAGATTGTTTTTAGCATCTGAGGTGGAGCGCCACACCTACCACCAGCTCCTCACTTTACCACACAGATCCCTGTGCTACTCATACGCTGAGTTAGCGAGAACCGGTATCGAACTAGAAACCTTAGAAATATATATTATTAATTAATAATTATTATTAATATATATATTAATTATATTTTAATAATAATAATAATAATATCCAACACGAAATATTATACATCACCATGGCCACAAAACACAAATACGCTTTTTCATTCGCACATACACACGTACAAAATCCCATGCTAGGATACAGTCTTAACGTCACAACCAACACCCATTTTCAATGTCACGTGCATTACAACATGCACACACGTACAAACAAAAATAAACGCATTCCCGTTCACATGAGAATACAGTTATTTAAAAAATAACATCATTTTAAAAAAAAAAAAAATTCATTTGGGAAGAAATGCCTTAGCTGGACTGCTTCAGTTCAATTCTTTTGATAATGAGGTATTACCTCGAAAATTCAAGAAAGAATAAAAATACAGGTCAACACACAACACCATTGTTACCGTATTATTATTTTTTAAATTTTTTCCAAACTGCATTGTGATAGCCTTCTAAATCAATCTCCTAACCTATATATATATATATATATATATATATATATATATATATATATATATATATTTAAAGTGTTTTATAATTTGCTTGAAGCATTGTGTATATATTGGTTTGGAGGTTGATTTTGAAGGCTATCACAATGCAGGTGTAAAGAAAAGGTGTTCTTCTGAAGAAGAGATTTTATCTCGAAATATTAAGAATTAAGAATGAATCACAGGTTAACAAACAACACCATTGTTATCTTATTTTTTCTTTACACGTCCATTGTGATAGCCTTCAAAACCAACCTCCAAACCAATATGTATATATATATATATATATATATATATATATACTCTATCACTGATATTGGGCACTTTATATTAAGAGATATAGCAAACTGCATATATATATATATATATATATATATATATATATATATATATATATAATCTCGGTACAGATATAAATTTTTCTTTGCTGAAATAATTGTGGCATTTCATTTATAATACTCTATATACATAAAAATATATATACGCAAGTCTTTATATGTACATTTAAGTTCTCAATTTTGGTAGAATCCTATCAAGCAAACACTTGATATTATCTATTTATCTATTTATAACTCTCTCTCTTTCTCCCTCTCTCTCTCTCTCTCTCTATATATATATATATATATATATATATATATAAGAAACAACTCATTGAAGACAGATGAAAATGAACGTCACATTATTGATTACATTGGGGGCACTGAATGAGTCATAATGACAACAAATATTGAAGTGTACTCAATCCATTCATAAGAGCCAGTTTAGAGAACTGAATCAGTAACAAGTTAATTATCCAGGTTTCTCTAAAAAGGCTCATCAGGAAAAGTTGCGAGCATTTTTTTTTTGTAGATATGGCTTTTTGGGTCAATAGACAGAAATGATTTTTACGACCCCCAAATTTACTTCCTGTAAGAAATGAATCAATTCTCGATTTGGATGTATGGTTGAAAAAATAAACCTCAGGAAAGGATCTCTTTTTCATGAAGACAATTAATGTTGCTTGAAAAAACAGAAGCAGAAAGTTAATATATAAAAATGAATAAAAAGCAGGGGCCGACTTAGCTCAGTCGGTAGAGCGTTCGGCTAGAAACCACAAGGTTCCTAGTTCGATACCGGTCCTCGCCAACTTAGCATATGAGTAGCACAGGGATCTGTGCGGTAAAGTAAGGAGCTGATGGTAGGTTTGGTGCTCCACCTCAGATTGCTAAAATAATCTCCTTGGTCTAGCGCAAGTGAAAAGGGGATAGACTCCCTCGCTGATTGGCTGATACTGATTTTAGACTGCCCCGACGACTTTACTTTACTTTATATAAAATATAAATTAGATAGATAATCTGCCTTTTATGTTGGTTAAGTAGGCAAAGTCCAAGAATAAAGGAAAATTGGCAATTTTATCATTTAGAACAAATTGGTAATTTTTGTGTGGAATCAATGTATTTAGAAGATCACTAGTGGAAATGTCCAAGACCCATTTGACAGTCTGTGAAGAATTCTTAAAGGTCGGCTTAAGCCGAAATGATATGCAAATGAAATGGCATTAAGAATGCCTCATCATTATTTATTGTTGGCTTTTGTCTTTCAAGGAAATTGACAAAAGAGTGCGCAACAGATCCGATTTGCTTGGAGGCTTTTAGGGATAAAGTTTTGATTCTTTGTTGTTAAAATGTTTTAGTTTTTTGTTTCATTTTAAATATTTTTCTATTTCTTACTTTTATTTTAGAGTGAACAGCCTAGGAATTTGCTTTAAAAATACAATTGTTTTAAAAACACATTTAGGGTTTTAAAATCTTCTCTTTCCAATTGTTTACTATTTTTAGAACTGAGAATTTCAATGAGTTTTCTGACAGCCTTAGACACATGGCTTTTTCATTTCTTTCTTTCATCAAACAGACAATGGGTTATCTTATTCCAGTTTTTAATAGTACTTGACTAAAACTATGGATTTTATCAGTTGTAAAGTAAAGTCTCTTAATATCACAGCCAGACAGTGAGGGAGTCTATCCCCTTTTTACTAGCACTAGACCAGGGAGATTGTTTTTGCATCTGAGATGGAGTGATACAGTTACCATCAGATGTCCACTTTACTGCACATATCTAAGCTATGCTACTCATATGCTGAGTTGGTGAGGGATGGTATCAAACCTGGAAACTTGTTGTTCCCACATGGATGACCTACTAATTGAGCTAGACTGACTAGCTGAAAATACCTTCTTTGGAGGATAAGTATCCCATCTAGGTTTTATTTATAGTTTCATGGGGTAAAATGTGCAGAAGTTCCAATATGTAGTTTATGTGGAAGACTATGCCTCTCCAGGGCTTGTCTGGCGAGTCATCCTAGAAAACACAAGGATACAGTGTCAAATGCTACTGGCACTCAAGTATGTCTACAATGTAGTAGATCATTCTAGAGTCATCTTCATGCATGCAACCTGTTGGGTGCATGCAAAAAAAAAGAAAAAGAACAGGAAATTGTCTTGCTCATGCACAAATTGACACTCAATATATATATATATATATATATATATATATATATATATATTTATTATCTATTTTTATTTTTTTGTTTTTATTTGAATTTATTCTTTAAATTCTACTTTTTGTTTTTTGAGAAATGCAATTCAAAAGTAAATTGATCCCCATCTGATGAGACTGAATTTTGGGGAGCTATATTAAATCAACTTAGATTTATATAGGCCCCAATTTTGGTTGAAATAAATTTATTATGGAATTACAGTGTTAAGTTCTTCCTTCCTTTCTATGATAATATATATATATATATATATATATATATATATATATATATATATATATATATATATTTTTTCAAATAAGGATTTAATCTGATGAAGGTCGAATTTTCTTTGTGTGCTGAACATTTCTGCATTTTTTCTATTATTATTATTTCATTTCATTAGGTTATTTAAAAATAATAGTTTGAATAATGTACACATGGATAAACTCCTGACCGAAACACGTGTAAGTAAAATTGATTAAAATATCCTATATTATCCATTCTATACTTTCTTTCCTTTATTCATTTTTTTCAACATATATATATATATATATATATATATATATATATATATATATATATATATATATATATATATATATATATATATAGTATTTAAAGATGACCCCAACTCTGAAATCTCTCCTGTAATAAATGTAATTTGGCATAACTGCAAGTACAGTACTTGCATATTTAAAGCTTTTATTTCCCCATGTTTATTTGTGCTTCAATAATGATATAGACTCAATGGCATCTCAAATTCCTTGGAGTCCTACAAATTATTTTGGCACTAAAAAGGAGACATTTTTCCTTTATCAATAGTCAATGTTATGGAGGCTTCAAATAAGGAGTCAAAACTCTTCCTTCATTTTCCGTATTAATTGTAAGGATTTGTATTTTTTTTATCTTTGTTTACAAAACACCGATCCAATGATTTGAATGACTTGAGGATTCCTTTTTCAATTCGTTGCTCATTTTCAAAACATTAACATTTTATGAGGATTTTTTTTTTCAAAATAGAAAGTAACAGTGTTTTTTTGTTTTTTTTCCGATTAAGAGAGAGACATTCTTTTTAATCTTTTTTTTTTATCTCCACACTTTCTCCATTTGTCTGAATTTCCTAGCAAAACATTCAAAAAACATCTTTCAATTTTTGTTTTCACATTTCAGACGAACATGTGATTAGAATTCAAGGAAATAGAAAATATGACGGCAGGAAGATTTAAGAAAAAAAAAAAAAAATTCAATGCTTTAAAATTTCTAAGATTTATTCCAATTTATCACAAGATTTCTAAATCTCATGTATAAATATGAAAGAGGAATTTTTTTTCTTTTTAATTTTTGTTTAAAGCTGAAGTTCTAATAATGAAAAATCCTCTTTCTTCTCATCCACAAAATAATGATGGGATTTTTCCTTTGAACAAATAATTGGGAAATGTCAGAATTGTTAGGAAAATTCCATTTTCTGGAAAAACTGGTTAATGAGCATTTGATGCAATCCTTTACCAAAGTTGGAATTCTTTGATTTCATATTATAATTGCTATTTGCTTGAATTCTATAAATCTGCTAGAATAATAAAGATTAAGACTTTAAAGACAGTGTACAACTCAAAGAGAAAAAAAAGACAGCCGAGATGAATTCAGTTTTTTGTACTTTCAAACGGAACAAGAGAATCATTATCAAAATATTTATTTCCATTTAGTCAGAGGAGAGTAGCCTCGACAGAAAAGAGAGCCAGAAAGAGAGAGAAAAGCCAGTAGCCCCAGAAAGCATCACAGTTTGTGTGCATTCAGTGCACCAAAGACTGTCACTCAGGAATTGGCCTGCAGAGTCAATTGCACAGATGCAGATAATTTATTTATTTATTTTATTTTATTATTCTTTTTTTGTGTGGGGGGCACTTAGTGGACAGAAAGGTGCCAACAACAATTTAGTCATGAACTGAAATGTAATCAAATCATACCTATTTGAGATGAGGCTTGATAATTTGCATTATTTGGATTTTTCAGACTGTTGTCCTCATCTTTATTTTTATATATAATGATAAAGAAGATTTCCTCATTTTCATTGCTAAATATAATAATGATAATTATATTTCAATAATATGGAGGCATGTGGTGTAATGGTTAGTTTCGTAGGAAATGGACCTGTCAACTCGAGTTCAAATCCTTGGAAGAGGCTGTTTGCATTTCATATAGCGCTAATATCCTTGGGAAAGGTATGAATCCAACTACTCTCCCCTTAGCTATGGATAAATAGTTGGGCAGACTGGGTTCTTTAACCTTGACTAGGTAACCAGTCTAGAGGAAGGAAAACTCTGAATTCAAACCTGTTAAACTCTGCTCAAGAAATTGAACTTGTATCCTATCCTGTTTGTACAGAGGGGTTGGTAAATATATATAACAATAAAGATGAGGACAACAGCCCCAAAATCCAAATAATACAAATCATACCTAATCAGTTTTAATGGCCTTTCAAGGTGGGTAAGTGAGGTAAGAATTATTAGCTTGGTTCAAGGGGGCCTGCCCCACATCTAAAAGTGGTGAGGGCTGAGTTAATTAATGAGGCGCCACTTAAGATTGGTAGGTTGGTTTTATTTAAAGAATATCAACCCTTTTCTGGTCATTTAATGCTGAATCAACCCAATGACTCTGGTTGCTTACAGAACCTGTGGTTGTTTAAGTGGGCACCCAATCAAGTACTGAACAAGGTCATCGCTGCTTAACTTCAATGATCTCGTGGGAACGAATGCTTTCCTCTCCTGAAGGGGAATCTTAACAGAGCCAAGCATTTTTTGTATCCTCTGTGCATTAGTCTCATCTTGTTCCTATTTTGGCTTGGCTGGAAGTCTGGAAAATATCATACCTAATTTTACTCTTTAAAAATCTTATGAAGTCTGGCACAAGGCTTTATTTTTGTGTGCTAAACTCTATGAATTGTGGGTTAAACTCTATGAATTATTAGTGAAACCAGTCAATTACTTGATCAATGCAAATAATCATATAGAAATCTTCAGAAACAATATTTAGGATTGACTGGTTCTCAAAGTACCAACAAAAACTAAAATCTTGTCGGCTAGGGCATTAGAATACACCGACTGCACCTCTGTAGAGGGATAAACTCCCTTCCCCCAATGGGGCCACCTGTTGGCTGTGGGTGGCAACCCATGATACTTAAAGATAGAACCCAGGTGGCTTGAGCAGTCGATGACTTGCAATATTCCACTTTAGGCTTTTCTTGGGCTAGATGGGTGGTCGGAGAGGCAATCGATCAATCGGTTTGCCATGTCAAGCCCTAGCACCTATACGATTGCTCCAACCCTATTGCTCTTATGGCGGTGACTGAGGGTCTACATGTCCTGGGAATGACGTTAAACTCTATCTGATGGTGAGGTTCCAGTTTTGGAGGTTTGGGGAATGTGGAGCACCCCTTCATCACCATTGCTCCCTGGTCCACTCTGACCCAGAGTGGTAGTACCTGTTAGGGTCCCATCTATGGATTAAATAGATAAACATGAGTTGATAAACAAAATTGTATTATGCATTAAGAATGAATTTATTTCACAACTTTGTCGGCATTAAAGGACCCACCGAGGTTGATATGCCGTAAATCAAAACAAACCAAACAAACCAAACCTAAAATCTTGATGCATAGTGAGGTCACTTACTCATGATTAGAGATATATAGATCTTAAGTTGAGAATATTTACAGCCTCCAATTTTTGCTCAGTCCTCAAGGTATAGAATATGCTGACTGTATCCTTTTTCAAAATTATTTGTACTAGCAAATATATGCACCCTCCGGGTGCAAGTATTTAAGTTTAAATGTAATAAAATATTAGATTAAATCAGAAAGGCTAATGAAACTAATTAAGAATTCAAATAAAAAGATTTGAAACGGAGGGGGTATAATCGGAAAATAGAACAACTGAAACTTAATCTTTCATCACTTCCGTTTTTCAATGCTAAATTTTCCTAATTTAACTATTTAGTTAAATAGGAAGTAAAGAATAAAATTACAGTTATTTCTTCTTGTTAATGAATTTCTTTAGGATTTATTGAAGAGATTTTTACTTATATCATTAAGATAAAACCAAACAATTAGAAATCAATAATACCAAGCACATTTTTATTAAAATCAGTTTTTTTAATATCAATATGCAAATTAGCTTTACGTTTACACTGAAAACTGGTATTTTGTTGTATATATAATAAAATTGCATGCTATTAGTATTTAGGTAAGGCCAACAGTATTAATAATGTCGAACAGTTTTATTATTAATTGAGGTTTAAATAGAAATAGAATCATGGAGAATGTGACGTAAATAACTAAGGGAATTGTGACTTGAGTAGTAATATAGTTTCGGTTACAGACAGAAAAACACACAATCTCCATTATAATAAGATTTGATAGAACCATATGAAAAAAAAAAAATTCTTAGAAACAGCTATACAAACAATGTAAATAGGAATGTACAATGAATGCAATTCTCTAACCTCTAGGAATAAAATAACTCAATCAAACTTTCTACTCCCTCCAACTCTCTCCTACACTCACTAAATCTCTTTCTTCCTCTACTCTCTCTCTCTCTCTCTGTGTTTTTACTCCCTCCCTCTCAGTCCTTGCACTTCCTCTCTCTCTCTCTCTGCCCTTTAACTCCCTTCTAGCCCTTTCTCCTTCTACTCACTTCCAATTCTCTCCGTCCTTCTACTCCCTCCAAACACCCACTCTCTCTTTTGCTCTCTCCTTCTACCCCCTCCCCATTCTCTCTCTCTCTTCTCTCTCTCTCTATCTATCAATCTCTCTCTCTCTCTCTCTCTCTCTCTCTGCTTTCCCCTGTTTGTTTCCTTTTCTTTCCCCTCTCTTCTTTTATCTAAAACTCTCTCTCTCTCTCTCTCTCTATTTATTTCTCTATTTCTCTCTCTCTCTCTCTTTCTCTCTCTCTCTCTCTCTCTCTCTGCTTTCTCCTCTTTGTTTCCTTTTCTCTCCCTCTCTTCTTTTATCTAAAACTCTCTCTCTCTCTCCCCCTCTCTCTCTCTACTCTACTCAACTCTATCATCATCATCATCCCAAACGTCTCTTTCCATAAACAAGGAAACATTACCGCAATGCATGCAGACATCTCACTTGTCACTTTTGCTGTCTGGATCCACATTACATTATTCATGAGCAACTTAATTTCTTCCTGATTGCATCCTTTTTAAAATCAACCACCCTCTCCACCCCCACCCCCATCCACCATCCCCCCCTTCCTCATCTCACGCTGGTCACTGTCATGGTCAAATATGCAGCTGACTATTTGGTTGTATAAGTAGATACAGCAGATACTGCACATGAAGATGGGCACCAAAATTGTTTGCAAATTCGAAATTAGTTTTTCTCAACTACAGAAACCAAATATTTTAATCTTCCTCTTGTGATCCCTTTTCTCCCCTAAATTCAATAATTCTATTGTTTATTATTATCCCTCCCCCTTTTCCAATTTTAAAGTGTATCTAATGGTGAAGTTCCAATTCTGGAGCTCTGGGGAGCGTGGAGTAACTTTCATTGCCATTACTCCCAGGTCCATTCTGACCGGAGTGATAGTACCTGTTAGAGTCCATGGGTTAAATAGAAAAAATGAGTTTTAAAAAATTGTGTTTTAAAAAAACTGAGTTTAAATTTTTAAAATTTTGAATACTGTTATAGGTGATATAACTTATGTATATAAATGGAATGCACCGACTACTACTATAAGTAGCAGGGACAATTGTGGCTTGGGACACAAGCAACGCGAGTCAATTTGCAACTCCACTTTCTTTTCTGTAATTTCTACTCATTTTTGTTCAATACATTTGTATCCATTTTCACCAGTCGTTTGTCTTATTTTTTGACCCTTAAAAAACCCACATCAAATACCCATTAAGAATGAATAAAACAAAATGTCTTCAGCATTAAATAACCCAAGAAGGGTTGATATGTTACAAAATCCAACCTAGCAGCCAGCCAATCTCTCCAACTTAATTTCTAGAAGCAGGAATATAAACTTGCATCCCCTCCTACCTAAAATGGACTTAACCATTAGACATTATTTAAACTGGTGGAATTTGTCCATGATAATTCTGACATGCCTTCCCTACCTGGGAGTCCAGTGAGTTTCAGCTACTGGATCAGGTATAGTAAATTAATAGCGTTGATCCCAGGGGGTTATCCCTTCAGGCAATACCTGCCCCCTGATTTAAAGGGGCAGGGCTGGGTTTATTGCCCAGTGCCTGAGGCGCCCCACCCGAGGGAGAATGCTGACGGGATCGACGCATTTTTGTCCCTACAATCCATGAACTTCGGCTTGTAGGTGGGCCCACATAAAAATGTCCTTGTGTCACACCCTCATAAGTGAGATGAGAGGCAAATATCCTTATCTGGAGGAACTCTATCCATTCAACACCAGAACTCGACACTTATCAAATAACCAAGGATAAAATATAATAATTATTATCCCCCTTCTCCAACTTAATAAGCTGTTCCGTAGCAGAAGCATAGACATATATCCCCTCCTACCAAAAATGGATTGAACAATTCAACACTATTTAAACTGTTGTTATCTGTCCCTGATCACAATAATTTTGACTTGCCTGGAGTAACTCTCCCCTTTATACACCAAATCTTAACACTTATCAAATAATCAAGGATCAAATAGAATAATTAGTTGTTTTCTTATCACTTGATCTAAGGTTTTAAATTTCCAAAGATGATGAATCCTGCAATTCTAATTTTGGTTTTAGTTGATATTTTACTAAAAGAACAAGATTTTACTAAAAGAACAAGATGAACATTAAGCCAATAGAAAATAAATATCTTTGAAACTTTAGTTTCAATTGCAGAAAGTTTAGCTTTTCAAATCAAGGATCTTTCTATTTTCAATTATTTTAAAGTGGGACTTTTTTTCTTAGTTGAGTAAGTGAGAATTTGTCCCAAGGGAAAATTTGAATAATTTACATTTCGGCTGTTGAAGGGAGAAAAGAGAAGAAATGCGTTTCTGTTTTGTATTATTTCAGTTTCATTATCAAATATCTTTACGTTAAATTTATCTGCCTCGTCAATGTTAAGACGGGTTTTAAAGAAATATAAAATGAATAAACATTCAAATTTTAAACAAATTTGAGATCCCTGAAATTTGATAAGAGAACACACTTATATGGAAATCAATTCATGTTTCTATGTGTTATATAGATGATGATTTATCATTTGATTGATTTTAATGGCATATTGAGAAGTCAAGGGTTATTTCATGCTTAAGAGATTAGTGAATTGTATTTATATAAACATTTTTTTTAGCAAATGGATATTTCTTATTTATTTCTTATATGAGAAAGTAAAATTGCAACCTTATAATTTCTACTATATGATGGTTGTTTTGTTTAATGGTATATCAACCCTTGTGGGTTATTTAATGCCAAATCATATATATATATATATATATATATATATATATATATATAAGAGAGTTTTATAATTTGCTTGAAGCATTGTGTTTAAATGATTAAATGATTTATATTACATCCAACACGAAATATTATACATCACCATGGCCACCAAACACAAATACGCTCTTTCATATGCACATACACACATGGATTCGGTCATTCATACGCACACACATACATAGATACAGTCATAACGTCACAGTCTACATGCATTTTTATGCACACGCGCATGACAACATACGCACACATACAAACAAAATAGCGCATCACGAGGATACAGTTTTGAAAAAATACCATCTGTAACATTTTTTTTTTAAAATTTCATTTTACTAGAAATGCCATAACAAGACAACGACTTCAGTTCCAGTGTTCTTCTGAAAAAGAGATTTTATCTCGAAATATCAAGAATAAATTACAGGTTAACAAACAACACCATTGTCACCTTATTATTTTTTTTTCTTTACACTTGCATTTTGATAGCCTTCAAAATCAACCTCCAAACCAATATATATATATATATATATATATATATATATATATATAATGATTTAAGAAATAATTTTCATTTACTTTATGTGTATTAATAAATTGGTAAAAATAATCTTTAATAACTTCTTATGTATTAATGATGGTTGATCCCCACTCTTTTATCACCTATATGATAAAAAGGGGTGTGAGTTTTCCATAAGAGCAATTTGAAGAATATAGTGGAGGCAATGTTAAGCTAGGGCTTAACATGACCAGCCAATTGATTAGATGGGGCCTGTCCAAACACCTATCTATCCCAAGAAAGGGCCAAAGTGGAGAGTTGTATATCACAGAACAACTAAGTAACCTGGTCAATGAATGCTCAGCTACCACACTCCTGTCCTCAGGCATTACAGGTTGCCACTTACAGCCAACAGGTGGCCACATTAGGGGTGGGGTGTTACCCCTCTGCAAAGGTGCAGTTGATGTCTTCTACCACACAAACTAGTAGTGCAGTCTGCTTTCTGAAGATTATAGTCTTCATACCAGATGAAGCTTTTACTAACATCATTTGATTTCAATTTCTGACTTCTTTAAATTTATGATCATAAATATTGGTGACTAGAAATGAGCTAATATTTTGTTTATTTCAATATAGTCCTTCGTTGACACAATGCCTTTCACAACGTTTAATAAAAGTGTCTGTCTGTTAATTCCATTCATTTCCGTCTTTCATTCTTTTATTAACTTCTTTGCTGTTTGAAGTCTTCAACACGCTCTAATTGGGACTTTATGATATTTTGTTTTCAACACACAAAAGCCTTTGATATAAACAAGTAACTTATTAGTTAAGAGAGAGAGAAATCTTTTCTTTCAAAAAACATTTCTTATATAAGGAGTGAAGTAGTAAATTTTTATGTAACCTTTTATATTTGTCAACACATTTCTGATTGTGTATAGATATTTACCAAATATAATCAGGTCTGACACAAGGCCAAATGAAGAATTAGAAAAGGAGTTTATATTGTACCACATCTTCGAAATGGGTGGCAATGATGAATTAAAGATTAAAATAAAGATTAGCTCAGTATAATTAAAATCACTCCAATTAATTGAAAACTATGGAAGTGAATCCGATAGTATGTTAAAAAATAAATAAATAAAGGAAAGAAAATATTGAATGGATAAAAATGTTTATTGAAATGCCAACACATGTTTTGGCCAAGAGGATGTTTTTGTACACATTGTATTCTATTTATTATATATTATTACTATTATTATTATATATCTATTATTATTATTTTATCTTATTTTGTATTTAAAATAATAATAAATAGAGTACAATGTGTTCAAGAACATGCTGAAACACGTGTCAGCATTTCATTAAACATTTTTTATCCATTCAACATTTTCTTTCCTTTATTTATTTATATATTTTTCAACATATATATATATATATATATATATATATATGTATATATATATATCGTTTTTATTACTATTTCTATAATTCTGACAGCATGAAAAAAAAAGACAACAGATAATAAAATTTGCAAATAAATATATTATAAACTGATGTCTGGAGATAAAATATATATAAAAAAAAGAAAAGAGCAAAACATCTGTACTGTCTGAAAATAATCAACCAGTATTACAATGAATGGTAAAAAAAAAACCAAAGAACACTTGCCAAAGTTGAATATGTAAAAAGTGTTCAATACACTAAGTAGAGCAAAACTATAAAACATAAAGAGCCAGAAACTACCTACCCAGGTTTCACCTAAAGGATCATCAGGATAATCCTGATGATCCATTAGGTGAAACCTGGGTAGGTAGGGCCGGGTTAGCTCAGTCGGTAGAGCGTTCGGCTAGAAACTACAAGGTTCCTAGTTCAATACCGGTCATCGCCAACTCAGCGTATGAGTAGCACAGGGATCTGTGCAGTAAAGTAAGGAGTTGATGGTAGGTGCGGTGCTTCACCTCAGACGCCAAAACAATCTCCTTAGCCTAGCGCTATTGAAAAGGGGATAGACTCTCTCGCTGACTGTCTGATACCGACTTTAGGCCGCCCCGATGACTTTACTTTTACTTATATATATATATGCTATATTTATAAACAAAGAGTGCTCCATATCAGTAATTGAGCATATAGATCTAAGTTAGGATAACAGACACCGTAAAAAGCAGTTGATCTAATGATTGCATAGGCAAGAAACTGACTGTCACCAAATGCTGTTGATTCTGTTATGCTATTCTAACTTATTTCAAGAGTTTTTTTTAATTTTATATAATTTTCATATTACCTATATAAATGTTATTTTCATGTAATTAGCATTTCATACCTCAAATTTTAACTCTCAACTCAAAGCAAATGAGTGATAGCTCATCACTCAGAAAACTCATAAATTGAGGCATTCGTAAGTCAAGGTATCACTGTATTTATAAATGGATTCTTGTTCTTTATATGAGACAAAAAAAAAGATTTAAAATTCTTTAACTGATAGCCAGTTCCCAGTATTTCTGTCTTTTAGAAATAAATGTTCCAATTCCACACTTAAAGAGAGAGGAACTTGACTCTGTGAAGGAAATGCAAGACTTGTGCAAACAAAGAAATGCAATTGTTGTGTATTATCTTCATCCTCTTTGACCAGCATGGAAGTAAAAATTGGCAGTTTGGATGAGAACCAAATGGATCGACCAGCAAGTGGAATGACCAAAGTCAGAATTGTTAGACATTTCATAGAAATCTTCATAATTGTTCAGTGACCATTCTAGGCTTTAGTACCAACGTAAGGAAGTTCATGAGGTCAATGGATACTTTAAGTGCCTTAACACTACATTGCTTTTATTATTTCAGTCATGTTGAAGACTTTTCTTTCTTTTCCTTGCAACATTGTTAATCTTTCGGTCTGATTTTCAACTTCCATTGAAAAGTTCTACTAAATTGTCAATCTTTACTTCGACTCAGATAAAATGATTTTTCCTATCAAAAGACGAAGGCAAAACTCTGTGTTCTACTGAAAGTTGTAAACGGAAAATTGCCAAGCTTAACATATACAATATAAATTAAACAAATTATTAACTAGATGTCCTGATTACAGATATATATGTCTGTTGAAGATATTTGTATACCAGATAAGAATTTTTCATTCAACAATGCATTTTTGTTGCTTCTCTTATAGCATATCAACACCTTTTAAAAACCTTTCTAAAACAATTTTTTATGGAACTAAGTACAATTGAAAAAATAAGTAATACACAAAGAAATTATTGTTTGTTGTATCAATTTTGTTAAATATTTATATATATATATAACCCAACTACAAACTAGCAGCCTACTAAGATTATATTCAGGAAGAATTAAAAAGATATCAGTCTAGCCATATAAAGTAACCGGAAAAAAATTACACTTAATCCCCATGATGAAGGTGTTGGAATAACACCAAAACCGCGGTCGGGAAACAACTTCTTTTACAACTATATATATATATATATATATATATATATATATATATATATATTATGGATTTAATATCCTATAACTAAAGTTTCATGTGTACTTACAATCATCATTTGGTCAAAATGTTAAGATTTTTAAAAGAATATATTAATATTTAATTTTAAACCTGCTCTGCTATTTTAGCATTGAGCTCTTTCATATGCCAATTTTTTCACATTCATTCTCCATTCATTCTATCATTCATATATATATATATATAATATATATATATATATATATAAACAAATTTTTGGTACAGCTGAATTTATAAAGGATTTTTAAAAATAATGACATACTTTTATCGATCAGCAATTTTCATTTTCTCTTTTCTCTTTCAAAAATTGCTGATCAATAAAAGTATGTCATTATTTTTAAAAATCCTAAATGTATATATATATATATATATATATATATATATATAGGTTGATTGAAAAGTAACTCTCTATTTTCAACAATTATAATTTTTTGATATGCCGTTAATTTTTCTCATTTCTTTAATGTATGTTCCTTAAGATATGGCAATTAAATCTGTGTTGTTGTTTCAAGTTCAGTGACGGCTCCTGAGTTAAACAAGAAACACCTAAAAAAGGCTGTAGAGCTCATCATCTGAAAATTGTGTATATAACAATAAAGATGAGGATAACAGTCTGAAAAATCCAAATAATACAAAAAGAATTAGATTTGTTACATTAAGCTAGTCTAATTGACTGTGTATGAAGTTTGTCTTTCATTAATTGTCCTAAATTGTGATCTTGTGCCAGACTAAAGAAAGCTAAGTAAATGCCTATATAGAGCAATATTTCTGAATCCTAGGGTTTCACAAGAGGTTGCTAAGGGTTCTGTGAGAAATGCGGTCCCCCAGAATCATTGGGTTTCACAAGAGGTTGCTAGGGGTTCTGTGAAAAATGCATTCCCCAGAATCTTTGGGTTTCGCAAGAGGTTGCTAGGGGTTCTGTGAAAAATGCCCCCAGAATCTTAGGGTTTCACAACTAGGGTTCTGTGAAATGCAGTCCCCCAGAATCTTAGGGTTTCCCAGGTTGCTAGGGGTTCTGTGAGAAATGTAGTCCCCCAGAATCTTTGGGTTTCACAAGAGGTTGCTAAGGGTTCTAGGTTGCTAGGGTTCTGAGAAATGAAGTCCCCCAGAATCTTAGGGTTTCACAAGAGGTTGCTAGGGGTTCTGAGAAATGTCCCCAGAATCTTAACAAGAGGTCTGTGAGAAATCCCCCAGGATCTTAGGGTTTCACAAGAGTTGCTAAGGGTTCTGAAATGCAGTCCCCCAGGATCTTAGGGTTTCACAAGAGGTTGCTAGGGGTTCTGAGAAATGAAGTCCCCCAGAATCTTAGGGTTTCACAAGAGGTTGCTAGGGGTTCTGAGAAATGCAGTCCCCCAGAATCTTAGGGTTTCTCAAGAGGATTTTAAGGAGTTTGCAGAAATGCTGATATAGAGATTTCTTCAGGGAAACTTTTCAATTTAAAACATTCCAGGCATTCATTTTATGTTCTCTTTTCTCCCTGTTGGATCACCTGCCTTTAAGCAAAAATCAATCTGCAGTTTTAATCATCCATTTGCTCCTTGATTCATGAATCTGGCCTCGTGTCAAAATTGGTTTAGTATATCAAACATTTTTCCTTTGCTTCAACCAGAACAGCAAATAAAATATATTGAACAATTCATTTTTGTTATTTTATTTTATATATACATATATATGTATACACAAAGAAAATATTATTTTTGAATTGCCTATTTAGAATAAAACCATTCCAGACAGTCTAATTGATTATCTAGAAATGTGTTGATATAAATCAAATGTAGATAATGTAAATATTTCAAAGAAAATCGGCTTCAATGTACATTTAAAGGGTTGGAATCATAATTGTTATTGGCAAAATTTATTGAAATTCTAATGCTGTGTTCATTTCATACAAATAATCTTAGAAAAGGCATGAATCCACTTTTTCTCTGAAGTCCTTTAATCATACAAGATTTTTTTCAGGATGATTGAAAGAGAAGCATGCAGTTATTCCACATGCTAATGCAAAATCAGAAAATAAATTTATTACTTATATGGAGGCACTCATGTGTAATGGTTATTGTCATAAAAGTGGCACAGCTACCAGAGTTCAAATCCTGAAGGAAACTATTTGCATTTCACATAGTGCTAATACTTCTGGGAATGGTATATGAATCCAACCTATATTCACCCTCCAACTATTGATAAAGCTCACAATCCACAAGACTGAGCTCTTTAACCTTGGTATGATAACCTGTTTAGGAAAAGGAAATCCCTGAATTTAAACCAGTTGTAGACTTGGAGAGGAATGGGCTCTGTTCCAGCTCAAGACATTCTACATGAGTTAATCAAACCAGGTTACTGGATGTTGTAAAAAATGTAAATTAAACTATCATGTGAGTTTATGTTTCTGTATTATAAATAGTGGGAGATGTTATTTGATCAAATATGATTATATGAAAAGTTATGATGAATCCCTTTTATTTTAGCAATTTATGTACTTGACAATTGGATATGGATTGAATTTATTTCAACTATTTTTAATTTTACTTAACTTATGACAGGTGATCAGTCTTTTAATTTTTTATTACTTATAGTTTTGCTGGTTTTTGTACAAAAAAAGGAAATCTCTTCACTTCTTTTAGAAATTCCAATGCATCAGAATTTTCTTAAAGTTGAATCTTTATTCAAAAAAATAATTTCTCTGAATTTTTTAGATGGGGCTTGATAATTTGGATTATTTGGATTAATCAGACTATTGTCCTCATCTTTATTGTTATCTGCACAATGAAACAGATTAAGAACAGTCTACCCCATAGATTGAATAAAAACTTAGGTTTGAGATTCTGCGAAAGCTCCTGATTATGATAAGAAGGTTTCCAATTTCAAAGGGAAGGTTCCCAAATCTGACAAGAAATACCTGAAGAAGGACAGAATGTATATTGGCCGAAACATTGTGCAGATAACAATGAAGACGAGGAAAATAGTCCAAATAATACAAATAATACAAAAAAACAATTATTGGATATTTTTCCCCTCCATATTTTTTATGACATTTTAAACACAATTTTTTTATTAATGAAGTGGATTTCCTTACATTGTTTTTGTCCTCTGAAAATTTTCCTCTTTTTTTTTTTCTTTTCTTTCAATTTTTCCCAAGAAATTTGTTTTGGTTTTCCAATATCTTCATTAGTTGTAGTGGGTAATTCACGTCTTTTGCCCTCGGCAACTGACTTGATCGGCAAGTTAGATATGTCAATTATGGCAATAACTATCCAGGACTATTTTTAACCCTCAAACTCCCACATGGGAAAACATTTTCTACTGTCTTGATTTGATTGTTCAAGAAAAAAAATAGCAATCATTTGGTTTTATTTAAGCAATTGTGTCAAGGCATAACAAAGAGGCAAACAAAACCTTTCTAGAACAATTGCACTGTTAGAATACACGGACTGTATTTCTTGTACAGAAATGGAGAATGTGGATTGCCCCGTTATTGCTATTAGTTCCATTGGATTGGTAGTACCTATTAGGTTCCAATGTATGGGTCTGAAAATATAGGACTGTATACAAAAATAAATCTCTTAAGAAACAAATACACAAAAAATATAAGTATGAATGTTCAATGAATGTGATTCCCTTGGTCCTCACCAACTCGGCATATGAGTACCACAGGGATCTGTGCAGTAAAGTAAGGAGCTGATGTTAGGTGTGGCACTCCACCCAGATGCAAATCCAATCTCTTTGGTCTAGCTAGTGAAAAGGGGATAGACTCCCTCGCTGATTGGCTGATACCGACTTTAGACTACCCCGACGACTTTACTTACTTATATTCACCAACCCGTTTGAAACAAGCAGGATGTAACAAAAGATAAATTTCTTAAGTGGAGTTTAACAGGTTTGAATTCAGAGTTTTTCTTCTCCCTGATTGGTTGCCTAACCAAGGTTAAACAGCCCAGTCTGTTGTATACTCTCTTTACTTCTATTATTCTTCTTAGCGTCTGGACTCTTGGGACTTCGTGTCTGGCATTGGGGATTTCTCTTTATTATGTCTAGATAATAACCCAAGACTTCGATTTGCTTTAGACCAGACTACCTGTGCAGATTGAATCCCGTGTGCTTAACATGACTTACCACCTTCGTGGTTTAGCCGATACTGAACTAAAACTCTCTTTCTAATCTAAACCACGATTCACACGGTATCCCCTAGAAGGAGGATCAGACTGAGGTTAAGCCAAGTCACTCAATCCTTCAAGGCACTGGCTGCAAATTATAACAGCCATTTTGGTTTCTACACTACTGTAAAAAGTGTTAGGGTACTAACAATTATGTAACAAGTCTACCAGACTATTTCCTAAGGGTATTTGCACTATCAGAAATGCAAACAGCCTCATTCAGTTTTTGAACTTTGGTCACATAGTCCATTTCCTAAGATAAGTAAACTGAGTGACTTATTGTTGATATCAGCAAAAGGGTCACTCCCCTTTTCACTAGCGTTAAACCAGGGAGATTGTTTTTGCATCTGAGGTAGAGTGCTGCACCTACCATCAGCCCATCACTTTATCACACAGATCCAATCTGAGCTACTCAAGTGCTGAGTTGGAATGGGCCAGTATCAAACCTGGAACATTGTGGTTCCTAGGTAGCTGTTCTATTGACTGAGCAAAACTGACAGACCAAATGCTCCTACCATCAGCCCATCACTTTATCACACAGATCCAATCTGAGCTACTCATGCGCTGAGTTGGTGTGGGCTGGTATCAACCCCAGAACCTTGAGGTTCTAGGTGGATGTTCTACTGACTGAGCTAAACTGATAGACCAAATGTTGCAGTTGACGAAAGATGGCTCTGTCTTCATTGAGTTGAATTGGTGGTTTGATCTGATCAATTGATTCAATGTTTCAATCTCTTGTGTTCAGAACAGTTCTTTCTTTTTACCAAATTCCAATGATATTCCTCTTTCATCCCCATTGACCACCTTTAACCTCATAAGAAAAAACAATTTTCTATAGATTTTTCATAACAAAAGAGCAAAACAATTAATCTTTATTTTTGTCCGTATTTATTTGAAGTCGGTTTTTCAGGAATTACACAAGTTTTAGAGAATCTTTTTATTTCTTTCAGTTTGATCTCAAGAGGATGGAAAAAAAACATCTTTTTTCCTTTGTTTATTTTTTTTACACTCTTGTCCAATCATATTAACCATTTCCAATACAATTTTTACATACAAAATATGGCCTAAAAAAATCAAATCTGTGTTTTGGAGATTGCATGCATATTATATATAGATATGATGGACTCTCCCGTCGATCGGCCTATGAGTGTTCATACACACAGTGATTTGTTTATAGTGGTGAAGGCTTGTGTTGGACCATCCACACTTTTTGGCACAGTCAAAAGGAAAGAATTAGTGTATCAAGGGTTGCCACAAACCCAATCAATGACCGACCTCAGAAATTTTGAATTCAGAGTTATCCTCTCCTAGACTGATTACCTACCAAGGTTAAAGGGCCCAGTATGCCCTACTATTTAACCATAGCTCCATATATGGAGGCGCATGGGCTAGTGGTTATAGTCGTGGAAAATGGACTCGGTGATTCGAGTTCAATTCCTAGACGAAGCTGTTGGCATTTCACATAGCGCAAATACCCTTTGGAAAGGTATGAATCCATATATTCTCCCTCCATATATATATATAATATATATATATATATATATATAATAAGAGAGTTTTATAATTTGCTTGAAGCATTGTGTATATATTGGTTTGGAGGTTGATTTTGAAGGCTATCACAATGCAGGCGTAAAGAAAAAATAATAAGGTAACAATGGTGTTGTTTGTTAACCTGTAATTGTTCTTCTGAAAAGAGATTTTATCTCGAAATATCAAGAATAAATTACAGGTTAACAAACAACACCATTGTTACCTTATTATTTTTCTTTACACCTGCATTGTAAAAAATACCAATTAAATTTGGTACAGCCATGGGGGAAATTTGGTAGGTGAAGAGTTAAAACACTTTTTCTATCACACTTTGTTACTACCATTCTTTTTTATGCATTTCTTTCAACCTAAAGAAACTATTACCTGTGAATGTTAAACCATAAAGCTTTATGGTTTAAACAGACTTAAAAGACAATTTTCTTAATCATTACTGAAAGCAAAAAATAAAGAAGATGAGATTAAAGAAATAAAAATAAAGAAGATGAGATTAAATGAAAATAAAAACTAAAACCTAAGTAAATAATTGATCTTCTGGCCTAATTAATATTCCATTTTATCTTTTAGAATTTAAGAAAGAAAAGAATTAGAACAATTCTTTAATTCCAATTCTTTACATGTAAATTTCAAATTCAAATTAATTCTCCACTGAATCGGCATTTGTCAAAGACCTTATCATGGCTGACTTTGTTTTTGGCGTCTTTTTTTGTTGGTTGGAAAGACGATTAGAATTTCAGCTTTTCCTCCAATGTCTGCTTTATAAAACAAAAACAATCTAAAAATATAAACTGTCTCAAACAGCACCTGCACCGTTGCCTAACAGAGGATAAGGCCTAGGTGTGTCCATAAGGTGAATTCTGAAGGAACATGACCAAATTGCATTATTCCACCTCAGGAAGGCTGTTTCCCACTTGAAAGTGACCTTGTGTCACAATTTAAACTGGAAATTGTTTTTTTCCAAAAAGCATGTAAAAAGTTGTAAAAATAAATTCAATTTAACAACATGTGTTTTACATACCATTTTATCTATCTATCTATCTATCTATCTATCTATCTATATATATACTGTCAGATTCATTTCCTTTCTCTTTACTAATATATGAATATTCCTAAATGTAATTCCTTAGTTAAATTAAAGATATTTTAGGATATAACAGTTGAACGCTATTATTATTATCAGAAAAATATCTTTAATTTAACTAAGGAATTACATTGACTTAGTTAAATGTAGGGTAGGGTACTGATGAAATCATTTCAATTTGATTGAAACCATGAGAGATCCTTTATTTTTCCTTCAATATTATTAGTATTATCTGTGTTATTTGGACTATTGTCCACATCTTCATAGTTATCTGTACAACATTTGGCCGATGTGCCCTCTGGCTTTCTTCAGGTATTTCTTGTCGAACTCAGGAACCTATTCGAACTTGGAACCTTCTTTTTGAACTCAGTAAGTTTACCGAGTTCAACAAGAAATACTGAAGAATGCCAGAGGGCACATCAGCCAAAACATTGTACAGATAACTATAAAGATGAGGACAATAGTCCGAATAACGCAAATAGTGATAATCATCAAACCTCATCTCAAACATTCAGAGAAATATCTATTATTATTATTATTATTATTACTGCTCTATATTTTTTTAATATATTGAGCACTTTTGGATTATTTACTGATGCCACTGCAATGGAAAAGTAATATATATATATATATATATATATATATATATATATATATATATATATATATATAAGGGTTTTATAATTTGCTTGAAGCATTGTGTGTATATTGGTTTGGAGGTTGGTTTTGAAAGCTACCACAATGCAGGTGTAAAGAAAAAATAAGGTTACAATGGTGTTGTTTGTTAACCTGTTATTTCCAGTTTAAATTCAAAATATTAAAAAAAATTCAAAATATTCTCTGTTTTTCTCTTGAATAATCCGGTTTAAAAACATTCACAAGTTAAAACGGTCACAATTATCAGGTGAACAAACAACACCATTGTTACCTTATTTTTTCTTTACACCTGCATTGTGATAGCCTTCAAAACCAACCTCCAAACCAATATATATATATATATATATATATATATATATATATATATATATATATATAATGTATGTATGTATGTATATATGCCTGTAACAAGAAGAATGAAAAACCTGACATTGAATGAATCTTTGAAAATAAAACAAATAAGAGGAAACAAAAAGATTGAAATTTTCTCAGTGCAACTGACAAAGATGAGGTTGACAATTATTCTGAATATGTCAAGTCTTCAAGCATTCAGTTACTTTGCATTATGGGTAGAAAAAAACAAGTTTGAAAATCTCATGGTAAAATATAGATTCTGATTTTGACAAGGATGTTGTAATTGTACAAATGTTTGCTTGATTTTTGTTTTGATTTTTGAAAGTATATAAGTGATTTTGCGTTTAATTGGATTGAAGTAGTATATTGATAACCATCAATAAAAATAGACTTATGATTTGATATATGAAACTTGACATCTAATTCCCAATTATTTCGACTTTCCAATGACATTATCATCTCGCCATACAATTCAAATTAACATAATGAATTAACAATTAATTTCTGAGATCTTGTAGATTGACTTCAAACATGGATTTCCCGGAAATTCACTTTTTGTTCATGTTCAGTGAAATGATGTGTCATTTTGCTAGTTAATTAAAATCTTACACCATTGAATTAAAACTTAACAGTATACAATGTAGAGTCATCTCAATAAAACTGGTCACAAAGTGAAAGGATCCATAGTCAGGATTTTGCCACAGTACTCTGGGTTCCTTTAGTTATCGGTACTGGTTAACAGTTTGTTTATGTTTTTTTTGTCCTTTTTAACAATTTATTTATAAATTATTTTATTAAACAATTTTATTTATAAATTTATTTTATTAAACAAATAAAAATAAACCAATTAATTTTATTTTTGAATATTTAAAAAGAAATTTTTTTCTTTAATGAAAAAGAAAATGATCAATTATTTATTTCAAAATATGGTAAAAAATATGGATTCTACAACATAGTGAAAGAGATATTAAAACCAAATATGTGATTTATCTGTTTTTTAAAATTTAATCATTAAATTAAATTAAATTAAATATATATATAAATAAAAACTTACTTTTCTGTCCGGTTTTGAGATTTCTGGCAAAACTGCACAAAAAGGCTTCACAAACTCAAGAAACTTGACTGTAAAAAAATAAAACAAATGAACGTTAATTAAGTATATGATTATATACGTATTATGTACATTTTAATTAATTAGAATAAAAATTGGTAGATAAATAAATGTAGAAAATAAATATTTAAATAAACAGAAAAAAAAGAGGAGTGTACATGTTTTTTTATTTTTTATTTTTAAGCTCCAGCAGCAGAAGACATTAAGAAACGGTTACATATACAGATATATCCACCTCTTCAAAAAATGTTTGAACCTGAACTATGTAGAACGTTATCTCAACTTTCCAATGATATTATCCTCTCACTTACAATTAGTTTAAGTTATGTAATGTCATCTGTTGTCAAAGAGATTTACAATACTTTACTTTTCAATTGGCAACAATTCATGAAGCATCTACTCTCAAAAAGGATAAAAATTTGTTAACTTAAAAGCTCTAAACCTCCCACAACCCTTGACCAATTATGCTGGCTTCTTGGCTTGAAAAATAACTGAAAATGTAAAATTTTGTAATCTGCTATTTTATTATTTACCAACTCACCCATATAAGTAAGATATAACACAAGTGAGTTATCGTACTGTTGGTTTGAGCAACAAGCTAAGCACAACTGAACCAGTGTCAAGACAACTGCTACTTATGGGAATCCAGAATAGTCCACTCATGCATTTGGGTGATTTTGAGTCTTGATTGGCTGCTTGGTTTCCATGATGTTGTGAGGCTTCATAAATAACCTGCCATTTTGCAGTAGTCTTTGCAGCAAAACAGTTTTGTATTAAGTTAAGACTGCTTGCTGCTTTGTCTTACCAATTCGATGGTAATTGGAACTAGTATGATTATTCTACAGTCAATTTCTTAAGCAGAGTGTTACATAGGCAACTACCAAAACCATTTATGCATTGTGAGCACAAAGGTGGACAAGGAAAACAAACACTTTATTAATTTTCAACTCTTGCATCAGGTTTTCCTTTATTGAACCAGCATGGGTTGTCTGGTAAGAGAGAGAAAGATTGACTATTTTTTTTTCTATTCATATAGCTTTTTCATTCTAGTATCCCCAGCTCCTCATGGGACTGGACTTTCCGTTTCCAGTTCCAGTATTTTCGAATCCTCTAGAATGTTTTTCCTTCACCCCCAAAATTAGAAGCTTTAGGGTTTTATCATTATTTTAGCCTAATTACTAGTAGTTATTCACCCATAATTAGTTCAGTCAGTAGAGTGTTCGACTAGGAACCACAAGGTTCCTAGTTTGATACCAGCCCATGCCAACTCAGTGTATGAGCAGCACAGGGATCTGTGTGGTAAAGTAAGGAGATGATGGTAGGTGTGGCGCTCCACCCCAGACGCCAAAACAATCTCTTTGGTCTAGTGCTAATGAAAAGGGGATAGACTCCCTCACTGTTTGGTTGATACCGACTTTAGGCCATCCCAATGACTTTACTTACTTACTATTCACCCATGACGAGCTGATCAAGGGGTAAGTTCTCAGACTCACTCAGGGGTCAATTTTTTAAAAGGTCACTTGTGACTCTCTGTCCTAAAACACTCTTTTCTTTCTCTCTTTTTTTTTTCTTTTTCTCTTTCCCCAGAAATTATATTTCCATTTTTTTATTCACGTCAAATTTACTCTCCCACCATCCATTAGAATACACGGAGTTTGATAAGTCTGAATCAAGAGTTTTTCTTCTCCTAGACTGGTTACCTAATAGTTGGAGGAGCAAACAGCTTCATCCAGGATTTGAACTAGTCTTTGTGTCTATTTCCTATGGTGATAACCATTACACCAGACGCCTCTACTGTTATTTACCCACTTATCAGGTTGTTGAATAACAAGTTAAAAGAATCTATAGACAATTTAAAATATCCAAAAATTATAAGAATTTTATAAAAAATAAAACATCATGAAATTTTATAGGAAATAGTGATGTAGAAGTAAAGAGTCTCTTGCCAAAATTCCTGCTACCTGGATAAATATTCTTCTTGTTAGTGGCCCAAATTCCGGCAGTAAAAGATTTTGTATTCTCTTTTTTTTTTTTTTTTTTCATTTCCTTGCATATCGAAATCCATATTTTAAGAATCCCATGTCAAATGAAGTGAAATAGAAGGATAAACATAAAAATACTTTTGCATCAGTAACTAAATGTTGCAAATGGTTCTTGAAAATTTTACTTCCGCATATATTTCTTCAAATTTAAAATTGGAAGATGGAATCTTTTCTGTAGATTTGAGCACACATAGGGTTCATCTAAAATTTCTATGAATATCTCAATTTAAAGTGATAAAATGCTATTAGTAAAACTAACAAAAATAACTTAAATAAAAACTTAAAAAAGATTTACCATTTGAAATATCATAGCTTTTACTCACTACATTAAGCAATACCCTTTTGTAGTAAAAGCTTCAGTACTTTTCTGTATTTTGAATAGCAGGATCTGTGAATATACCACAGTATTATTTAATCATTACAACGTTTGATATGTATACTTAAGAGCTATTACAGAATAGTTCAATATTGTAAATATGTCCTGGGAATGACGTTAAACTATCTGATGGTGAGGTTCCAGTTCTGGAGGTTTGGAGAATGTGGAGCACCCCTTCATCACCATTGCTCCCTGGTTCACTCTGACCTGGAGTGGTAGTACCTGTTAGGGTCCCATCTATGGGTTAAATAGAAAAATGTATTTATAAAAAAAATGCATTATCCATTAGGAATTGAATTTATTTCAAAACTTTATCAGCATTAAATGACCCACTGAGGTTGATATGCCGTAAAACAAACCAAATCAATCAAAATATTGTAAATGTAAAAAGTGTAATAATCTTAATTTAACTCTCTCTCACTCTTTTTTCTTTTTCTTCTTTTCATCATGTTTGATTGAAACAAATCAGCATTATCACTTCTATGTGCTCACCTTCTCTCTCTATCTTTCTCCTACTCTCTTTCCTATATTTTTTCTGTATCCTTTTTCTTCCCTTTCTTTCTTTATAATAAAACTGGAATGATTCCTTATTTAGGTGATGATACTTTCATATTTGAGAATTTGGATGGTCCCATTTTTTCACCAGAGGGTGTAGCAAGATAAGTCATATTTTGTAGGAACACCAGTATTATGATATAGATCTTTTATATATTAGAAGATACTATAGATCATGTAGTTTTTAGTTTAAAGATTAGTCAATTCTGTTAGTGTTAGAATCTGTGCAATGTAATTAGGCAGGTATCTTAAAGCCTGAAGGAAAAATAATGTTCAAGGATAGCTGAGGGTTAAAACAGGTGACCCCATTAATCCGAGAGAGATATTAGGTGTAAACAAACAGTAAGTGGTTTCACCCCAACATCTGTCAGGATGTTAGATATTATGCTATCATGTAAGATGATGATAATAATTATTATCTTGTAGAGTTAATGTCTATATTTGTATTTCACATAAAGATGCAAAGGATAGCTGAGGGTTAAAACAGGTGACCCCATTAATCCAAGAGAGATATTAGGTGTAAACAAACAGTAAGTCATTTCACCCCAACATCTGTCAGGATGTTAGATATTGTTCTATCATGTAATATGATGATATTAATTATTATCTTGTAGAATTAATGTCCATATTTGTATTTCACATAAAGATGCAAAGGATAGCTGATGGTTAAAACAGATGACCCCATTAATCTGAGAGAGTTATTAGGTGTAAACAAACAGTAAGTGGTTTCACTCCAACATCTGTCAGGATGTTAGATATTGTGCTATCATGTAAGATGATGATAATAATTATTATCTTGTAGAGTTAATGTCCATATTTGTATTTCACATAAAGATGGAACATTTGAATAGCTTATAGTTGATATATTTTTAAAGATTATGGTGAAATTTAGGATGCTTTTATTCATAGCGATACTACAATGTTATTTCTAAAATCATTTATTCTACCATAATAAACATGAATTATTGTTTTCCCTTTGTTATTTGTTATTTCTTTTCATTTGCATTAAAATCCAATTGTAAAATTCTTTTCATCCAAATATGAAGACATCTGCTTCATGTATTCTCTGCAAATGGAGAAAACAGGAGACAATGAAATGCAAAACAAAAATGAACTCTTCGGCAATGAAAACATTTTTAGCGCAAGAATGGAAAGAGAAAAAAAATGATAAAAAACAAAGCCAATCTTTTAAAATTTATTTAATGAAAATAGAAAATCTGAAGAAACTCTTTATATCTTCTGTAGGTACACACACACACACACACACACACACACACACACACACACACACACACACAATTCTTCCTCTGCGTATCAAGAAAATAGGGATTTGTGTACTTGAACTTGGTGAGAACAACTTTGAGCCATTCTATATATGAATGTTTATATGTGTATAAATAGTTTCACATGCAAATAAAATTTCCCACAGTTAAATAGGAATCTTTTTTATGTTGCCTTGCATGTCATACATCCGTGTCTGTGCATCTCTCGGCTTGTGTGTTATTGGTGTGCACTAAGAATACTGATTCCAATATAAAACTTCCTGCACAATAAATACATTATCTCCTATGTGTATATATATAAATAAATTATATCCTCATGAATACATAACAGATTCATATGTACAATACATAATCATGTGTACATATATATATATATATATATATTTAAAAAAATATATATATACATCCTCTTGAATATTTGACATATCTACAATACATAATATATATATATATATAATATATATATATATATATATATATTAACTATATTCCTCAACTTTTACTTCACTGTGTTCCTCAACTTTTACACACACACACACACACACACACACACACACACACACATATATTTATATATGTGTGTGAGAAGTAAATACACGAGCGATAATTATTAATTCATTAACTTTCAAAATTAGGTATGACTTCAGTTAAGCACATATTCTCTCAAAAATATATATGTGTGTGTGTGTAGTATAGTCAGAAATTTGAAAAAACACAGGTTTAAATATATATATATATATATATATATATATGATGGTCTCTCCCGTCGATATCGACGTATGAGTGTTCATACAATGAACATCCATACAGTGATTTGTTTATAGTGGTGAAGGCTTGTGTTGGACCATCCACACTTTATGGCACAGTCGATAGGAAAGAATTGGTGCATCAAGGGTTGCCACAAACCTAATCAACGACCGACCTCAGGAATTTTGAATTCAGAGTTATCCCTCTCCTAGACTGGTTACCTACCCAAGGCTGAAGGGCTCAGTCTGCCCTACTATCTAACCCATAGCTGGAGGAGAATATATGGATTCATACCTTTCCCAAGGGTATTAGCGCTATGTGAAATGTCATCAGCTTCATCTAGGAATTGAACTCGAATTAACGGGTCCATTTTCCACAACTCTAACCACTAGCCCACACGCTTCCATATATATATATGAAGAGAAATGAATCCAACGGTATGTAGTATAGAAATTTGAAACAACAGTAGATCTTCTCCAGGGCTTTTGTTGATATAAGGAAGAGTAAAAAATATTTATCACAGAATAGTGAGGAGAACTGTGATAGTCCTTGTTTATCAATCTGTTCAAATGCTGGAAAGGTAGAATCTTTTACTCTTCCTTATATCAACAAAAGCCCTGAAGAAGATCTACTTAACAGATCGAAACACTGCAGCGTCAGCCAATAAACTTATCACTCATTTTATTTAAACCTGTGTTGTTTCAAATTTCTCAATATACTACATACCGTTGGATTCACTTCCATTTCTCTTCACACACACACACACACACACACACACACATAGGGGCCGGGTTAGCTCAGTCGGTAGAGCGTTCGGCTAGAAACCACAAGGTTCCTACTTCGATACTGGTCGTCGCTAACTCAGCGTATGAGTAGCACAGGGATCTGTGTGGTAAAGTAAGGAGCTGATGGTAGGTGTGATGCTCCACCTCAGATGCTAAAAACAATCTCCTTGGTCTAGCGCTATTGAAAAGGGGATAGACTCCCTCGCTGACTGGCTGATACCGACTTTAGGCCGCCCTGTCGACTTTACTTTTTATATATATATATATATATATATATATATACATGTGTGTGTGTGTGTTATAAAACCAGCTGTACAAACAAATTCTCCACCTGAAAAGGAAGACTGAATACAAACGACTTCCTGTTTCTCTGGTATCCAAACAAATTCTCTATATGTGCCTGTATTATATATAAATATATATATATATATATATATATATATATATATACAGCTCATGAATATACATATATACAATGCATTATTTTTCTCTCCCTTTTAAATCATTTTTTCTATGACTTAGATACAAAAATGTCACATTTTTTTATCTGTACACTAATATAAACAATATGAGCAAATAGATTTATACAGATGTTTATCACAAATGTTTTTTTTGTGTTTAAAAATTCATGCAATTTATTTTCTCTGTTTGAACATTTCATTGTAAAAACAAAAATATTTTTCACTTTTAATATCAAAGTTCATAAAAATAATTAACATTATTGCTGAAAAGTGTGTTGGAATATTCTTCCACTCTTTATTATATCTTTACATGTGATTTTTTTGTGTATGTGCGTGTGTGTGTGCATATATATAATTGATTTGTCTACTGAATTTGCAACTCATACACACATATATTCTTTTTATACTTAAACTTTTGTTCCTATACTATTCCCATTTATTAATGTACAGAAATGTGTGTGTCTCTCTCTTTTACACACACACACACACACACACACACACACACACATATATATATACATATATATATATATATATATATATATATATATATTTGGGAATAAAAGGCCTTAAATACCATATATTTGGGAATAAAAGGCCTTAAATACCATACGTAATTTTTGTTACAGACAAAAACCAGAAGCGAATCTCCATTATTAATAGATACATACAAGAGTCGTCTGAAAAATTCATATGACATATCTGCTGTTGATTTTTTACCAATAGAATACAAGCACTGCAACTCCAGTAGATGAAGTATGTGGACTACGCGTGAAACTGTAGAAAAATAAATCTCATTGAGAGTATCTTGGTCAGCCTATGAACTTTTCAGTTGTGCCTTGTATGATATGGCATATTAGGTTTCTTTCACCGGCCATTCGTAAGCATAATTTCCAGAAGTTTCTAAACTACAAGACACGGTTCAATAAAAAAACGAATCATGAAACTTTTTTTCTTTTGACGCAAATTTTCTCAATTGGTTGAACAACATAAAAGGAGAATCAAATAATTCAAAGATTTTTCAAATGTTTTCACATCTTTCTTTTCCTGCACATGTTCTCTGCACACCACTTATCTATCAACTTATTGTGACGACTTGAGTTTTAAAGAATTGTCTTTTTGTTTTTCATCAAAGTTACTTTTCCGCCATCGATAGGAAGTGGGTTTTGTATTTCTTGGATTGATAACCTCTTGGAATTTTACAGATAGACTGATGATGAATTGTGCAGTGATGTGTGTTCCGGTTTAAATCAAAGAATTTACTTTCATTTGTTTTGTTGTAAAAAAAAAAAAAAATTGCCAATTTAAGAATCCCGCATAAGATGCGTGCTGATAACCAGTTTGAGAATATACCTTAGATCTTTGTTGCAGATAGAGAAAAGTTTTTGATTGTCCATTTTAGACTGAAAGGAATAATGAAAACGCAAATGAAATTTTCACAAAACGACTTTCATCTCAGTAATTTATTTTTCTCCTTTGTCTGAATCCCATAGTTTCTTTTATTTATAAAATTCTTGTACAGTGTAAGCTAGATATGATTTTAAATTGCATCTAATGGTGAAGTTCCAATTCTGGAGCTCTGAGGAGTGTGGAGTACCCCTTTATCACCATTACTCCCAGGTCCACTCTGACCTGGTGTGGTAGTACCTATATTTTTTGTCTATAAAATCTTTGAAACAGTGTAAGTCTGTATGTGAAACTGTGTCCCTGTGGATCTTTAAGTTTGCAAGATGAATCAATAAGGAGGTGCTCATTGTGTAATGGTTATCATCATGAGAAATAGAAATGGCAATATGAGTTCAAATCCTGTCCAAGGCTGTTTGCACTTCAGAATTTACTAATACCTTTGGAAAGATATCCATCCAGTTATTCTCCCTCCAGCTATGGGTAAATAGTAGAACAGACTGATCTGTTTAAACTTGGTATGGTAACCAGTATATGATACCTTGTATGTTGTAGGGAGACAATATATAATTGACTACCCTTGGATATATTTTGCATGTCTTTTTGAATCCCACATTGTCACTTGAGAATACGAGAATTCTTTCTTGTTCCTTTTCATTTCTATTCTTTGAATTGTAAAGACACCTTCTCTTTTGGTTCCTGTTCTTTCAATGGATAAGACTTTCCATCTCATCACAATTCATTGAACAGAAAAGATGTTCCTCGTCCTGATGATGGACTTTGTCTTACCTTTGTTTTGAAATGTAAAGCCAATGACTAAACCACTGAAGACACAATTTACCTTTTTACTTCTTTTTTTACTTCTTTTCATAAACTGTTTGTTATAGAACAATATTTGTACATTTCATCTGTTAGGATATGCTTATGTTTTCTCATTAATACTTCTTGTACGCTTATTATGTACACATTAAATATTCCTATGTGTGTAAATGAGCTTGTCTTTCTTTCCGTTTATTCAGTGTAAGTATATCATTGGATATATTAATATTGGACCTTGGTGAGTGGAGATGTGACTAGATATATTATCCTGCCTGGTGGTGTAATGGTTAAAGTCTTGGGAAATGGACTCGTCGCCCCGAGTTCAAATCCTGGATGTGGTAATTGCATTTCACTTTGCGCTAATACCCTTGGGAAAGGTATAAATCCTACTCTCCCTCCAGCTATGGGTAAATAGTAGGGCAGACTGGGCTCATTAACCATGGTCAGGCAACCGGTCTAGGAGAAGGAAAACTCTGAATTCAAACCTGTTGAACTCCGCTTAAGAAATTGACCTTGTGTCACATCCTGCTCATGTGGAGGGGTTGGTAAATATAGATATATTATCCTGCCTAGCACCAACATATAAAATGCAAGAAATAATTTTTCATATAAGAATTTTAAAAATGAAAGAATAAATAAGATGTTTTCTTTTATTGAAATTTATTAAATTTTCCTCAAATGATAATGAACCTTCGCAGACTTTTACTTCAATTAATGGTCTTTGATCAAACTAGAAAGCTGTGACCAGAATTACAAGACTTCCATCTTTAACTGGCCTTTCATATTCCAATCATGAAGCTTTACCAGCAAGCTTTACTCAGCTGCAGCACCTCTACCCTTCTCAACCCCCCCCACCCTCTTGTTTACTGTCAGCTATTCAAACAGACCAAAATTCCTGATTTGGGAATTTGGCTGGTTTTGTCTTGGTGCAGTTTGAATGTTTTCTAAGCACTATAAATCTGCCATTGAGAAAAAGCAGAGATTTGTATTTGCAAGCTTTTCTCTCTCTCTCTCTCTCTCTCTCTCTCTCTCTCTCTCTCTCTCTCTCTCTCTCTCTCTCTCTCTCTCACTTTCACTTCTCTTCCCCTTCTCTCTCCCTCACTCTTCCTCTCTTCTCCTTCTCTGTCCCTCTCCCTATCTCTCCATATATCTCACTCTCTCACTCTCTCCATCTCTCTCTCACTCTCTCTCTCTCACTCTCTCTATCTCTCTCTCTCTCCCCTTCTCTCTCCCTCACTCTTCCTTTCTTTCTCCTTCTCTGTCCCTCTCCCTATATCCCCCCTCTCTCTCTCTCCCCCTCTCTCTCTATCTCTCTCCCTCTCTCTCTCTCTTTGTGACCTTCACTTTCATTCGCATTTATTCTTTTGCTTTCATTCAAAAATCTATTCCAGACTTTCTTCATTTCTGCTACAAATTTCTTTCTTTCTTCATTTTTCTATTTTTCAATTGTAGCCAAAAATACTCAGCATCTCTTTTATTTTTATTTTTCTTCCTTTTCGAAACCTTCAAATCAAATGGATCTTTGCATTCACAATTGAAAGGAATGATTAAATTTCTAAGTTTATCATTTTTCCTGTTGTGAATTCATTTCCAAAAGAGAAAGCTTTACAAAAGCCGACAAATAGATATTATATCTCTTTTATCATTCTATGATATCATACAGCTTTTATGATATTACATAGCTTTATCTCATATGATATGGGTTTTAGGATTTTACATCGCTTTATTTCATATGATATGGCTTTTATTATTTTACATAGCTTTTATCTTATGATATAATACAGCTTTTATTTGGCTGCTGTATCCCTTGGCTTTCTTCTGGTGTTCCCTGTCTATTCAAGCAGAGAATTGACCCAATCTGGGAAATTATTTTGAACAGTTTGACTGCTGATCAAATCAAGGCATCCAAAAGCTTTTGAAGATCTCATGCAAATAATGACATCATCGTTTTTGCATGCCTATCAATCCGATATGTGTCACAAGAAGCATCATGATCATTAAAAAAAAAATTCAAACAGTCTCAATTTTCAGCATCCTAAATCAAGATAAAATAGATTGCATAATAAATTATTTTCTGATTAATAAGAAAAAAAACCAACTTGCAAGGCCACTGATAAGTACTTGTTGAAAAATGTTACTTATTGAGAAAAAAAAAAGCATTTTAGTAGTTGTTTACTAAGTTCAGTTTGGGACAAGGTCAGAAGTATCGAGCATCCAGTGAGAATTGAACTCACTAACGATGGTTTGCTAACCTAGCTGGATTGCCATTAAAACACTTAAGGTGTTCAACAATTGTTTTTGTAGATTTATTTATTATATACAAAGATGCATCTGTAAATATACTTATAAATTTGCATTATATATATATATATATATATATGTGTGTGTGTGTGTGTGTGTGTGTATGTATAAGAGAGAGTAGACACAACAATGGTGCTTAGTAACAGTCAATTTCTTGCCTTTGGTCTGTGGATCTCCTAGGTGAGAAACTGACAGGAACCAAGCATGGTTGACTCTGTCTATACTAACCTAAATTAGATTTACATATGCTCTATCAGTAATATTGAGCACTCTTTGAGAAATATAACTACATTATTAATTATATATATATACATATATATATATATATATATATATGAAAATATAATTGAAGCATTTGCCAATGTTAAACAGTTCGTTTTTAATATTAAACCATCATCAACATTGCCAGTATGTAATGTATCTTTTGTATTATATTCAATTTTACATATGGAAAGGAAAATAGGAGTATCTAAAATTCAATATAATTCATAAAATACAATCATATATTGACAATACTTTAATGATGGTTTTATATAAATAGCAACCCTGAAAGGTTTAACATTGCTTTGAAATTTATATCATATATATATATATATATATAATATATATATATATATATGAAGACCTACATGAACAATGCATCAGAAATGGATGGATAACAAATGTATTTCCCATTGAAGTCAGATGCCAGGGATTTATTACCAACTCAACCTCGGCATTTTTGTCTAAACTTGGACTTTCTCCACCAGACAAGAGAAAATACATAAAAAAGATCCAGGAGAAAGCTCTAACCGCATCAGCATGGATATGCAGTCCTACATTGTAACATCAACTGACAAAGTCTGGTGGTATCGTGAGATACTGCTGGGGCGCTCTGGTTAGGGGTAATTATGCTTCGGTGCTCTGGGTTAGTGGTAATGATGCTTCAGCCCCAAAACCATGCCTGAACCCAGAGTCATCATCTGATGAAGGCTTGTTGGTTGCTATGCTACTGTGTAAATAGCAGTCATTGTATGAAGACTATATATATATATATATATATATATATATATATATATATACACACACACACATATATATATATATATATATACATTTGTATACATGTGTGTTGATATTTGCTAAGCCTAGATCAGTCTGATAGAGGTTAATGTTTATCAGAAGGGAAATAAAGTTGAGAATATTCACCTTAAAATCCACATGAAATATTCTTTTTTTTTTAGTTTTTAACAAAGAGGAAAATGAAACTTTCACCTATCGTCAATCAGACTCATACATCTTTATAAATCTATTATATATTCAATATTTTTATATGAGACACATGTCTATAAGGAGTGTTTTCTCACTTGCTGATAAGAAGTTGTGAATTGAAACCATAATGTGTGCCATGTTATGATGTGAGAGACTGAGCAAAACGAAAAGAGGTGGAAAATCTTTTCAATTGGGAAATGTTGAGTAGGAAAGTATTGGAAATATTTCCAAATAAAAATGCAATAAAAATTGTTGAAACTTTGCAAGTGTTACTAACATTTTCATAAAATCATTTTCTGAGAAAAGATTCTAAAGTTATTATTTTAATTTTGTTTTCTTTTTATTTAAAATTCTCATATCATTATTCTATAAACACAGCAGGGATCAGAAATTTAAAGAACAAATACGAGTAATATTCCAGTGCAATTTAAACTTTGTCCTTTATCCTAGGAACCTTGTCTTACCATAACAGTGGCTTTGTGATTACAAAGGATGAACAAGTAATTCTCATTTAAATTATCCATGTGACTACGTTCATATATTTCATAGCCTATATGGAAGCGTCTGGTCTAATGGTTAAAGACACAGGAAATGGACTCATCGACCCGAGTTCAATTCCTGGATGAACCTGTTAGCATTTCACATTCACTAATACCCTTGGGAAAGGTATGAATTTTAATTCTGCCTCCAGCTATGGGTAAATAGCAGGGTAGACTGGGCTCTTTAACCATGGCTAGGTAACCAGTCTAGAAGAAGGAAAACTCTGAATTCAAACCTTTTAAACTCCGCTTAAAAATGACCTTGTGCCACATCCTGCTCATGCGGAGGGATTGGTAAATTCAATCAAACATAATGTCACATCTTGTTCGTGCAGAGGGGTTGATAGATATATATATTTCATAGCCTAATCAGTAAAGCAGTGTCACTGGAAGGATAAGGGGTGTGAGTTCAAATCTTGCTGGGAGATTATTCTTTATTTCCTCCTCATTAAGTGTATATCCCTGTCACTGAGGTTTACAATACACTGACTGAATCTCCTGCAGAGTGAGTAAGACTCCTCCTCAAAGAGGTTTCTTGGGTACTCACTTCTGGAGTTCTAGGGAAGTGTGGAGTATGCCTTCATTACCATTACTGCCAGGTCCACTCTAACTCAGAGCAGTAGTGTCTGTTAGGGTCTCAGTTCAAATCTTGGACAAGGCTGTTTGCCTTTCACAGAGCGCTGATACTGAGAGGAAAGGTATGCATCCAATTATTCTCTTTCCAACTATGTGTAAATTGTAGGGTAGAATAGGTAACCAGTCTAGGAGAAGGAAAACTCTGAATTTAAATCTGTTAAACTCTGCTAAATAAATTGACCTTGTGTCACATCCTGCTCATACAGAGGGATGGGTAAATATAAATGTGATTTTCTTTGCTTAGTAAAACAGATGCTGAGAGACTTTATAATGTATTGTTTCGAATTATCCGAGTATTTGGAAATTGGAATAGTTTATGTCTGTGTCCGTAGTGCTACTGAAATTGATTTATCAATTAGTATATCACTACTTTTATAATTATACTAGACAAAACGTGACCCACTGAGTCACCCATTCAGCTCTGGGTTGATAATTGATATTAAGGAAAAGGGAGTTAATAAAGCGAATAAAATTTTTAAAAAATAAATACGGCCGGACGAAACCTTAAAATCATTTTGTTAATTATCTAAGAAAGGAAATGTTTGACCTCATTTAAGCTACAGGTTCCTGGTTGTGAAATTTAACATAGAAATACATTTCAAATTCTCCTCTCTCTCTCTCTCTCTCTCTCTCTCTCTCTCTCTCTCTCTCTCTCTCTCCTCTCCAGAGAAACTAACATTATATAATGCGGAGGTAGTCAAGAGATACATAGAGGGGAAGAAAGAGATAGACACAGAGTAAAGTAAGAGATTGGTCTGTTTTTGACTTAATTGCAAATTACGACTAATTAGAACCAATTAAAACAGAATTTTTTTCAAACATAATTCAATCCTAAAAGTAAGGAATAATGTAGTATAATTTTTGTGTCATTAAACTAAACAGTAAAAAAGCCTTTAGGAAGTAAAAGTTGATTAACTCAGCTTTAGTATAATAATAGATAACTACCTTTTCTGTAACCATTTGGAACTTTTGTTTTCTTAAAATTCTTTCTTTTTGTTCTAACCCCCCTCTTCAAATCTATACCTGATGAGAACTGAACAATGAAGCAGCCAAAATGTTGTGACAAAAAGAAGAATACAATGAAAGTTGTTTGAACACTATTTAGAAAAAAATCTTTCTATTGTCTTTATCTTCACCTCAACATTGGGGTTAGCTTTCTTAAACAAACAAGAAAACCTTTTTTTTAGCGTCTTTTAAGCTTTGTGAATCTTCTAGAAAGAATCGGTTTTTGCGTGAAACTTGCATTGTCCAAAATGTTTTCTTTTTTTTCCCCTAATCATCCTATCCAATGTGTTTTATTCAACTTACAATAATATTCTTATTGTCAACATTTTAGACTTGGTAAAAAAAAAAAAGAAATTGTTAAACATACAAAATTTTATGTACATAAGAATCTTATTCTGAAATAAAATTATCTTTTTATTCTCATTCAATAATTCCGCCCTGTCGGCTGGGGTTAGAATGCACCGACTGCACCTCTGCAGAGGGGTAAGACTCCCCCAATGGGGCCACCTATCTTGGGCTAGACGGGTGGTCGGAGAGGCCTCCTCCGATCAATCGGCTAGTCACTAGCACCTATATGATTTTCCCAACTCTATTGCCCTTATGGCAAGCCCCAACCCCTTTTTATCATAGGCGGTGGCTGTGGGTCTACATGTCCTGGGAATGACGTTAAACTCTATCTGATGGTGAGGTTCCAGTTTTGGAGGTTTGGGGAATGTGGAGCACCCCTTCATTACCATTGCTCCCTGGTCCACTCTGACCCGGAGTGGTATTACCTGTTAGGGTCCCATCTATGGGTTAAATAAAAAAAATGTATTTATAAAAAAATTGTATTATCTATTAAGAATTGATTTATTTCAAAACTTTATCGGCATTAAATGACCCATGGAGGTTTATATGCCGTAAAACAAAACAAACCAAACCAAACCAATCACTATCACCTGAGCTTGCTTTTTGAGCAAAAATAATGAAGATTTGATTTATATCTGGAAATATATATAAGAATTAAGATTTGAATAAAAAAGAAGGAAAAGTCATTGATGACATTTGTGATTAAAACATAAATTAATTATGTAAAACCAAAACAATCAATGGATCTGCAAGACTAACTTTTTATTATCCAACCTCTACCCAGGCAACGTGGGGTAGCCACTTCGAGTATGAAATAAATGATTATGTTCTCTTTTATGTTAAATATTTTAAAAAATGGATATACTGTACATAAACTTGTATTTCTAGTTTTGTCAGAAGTGAAAAACTTATTTGAGGTTTTATGAAAGGCACAGATTACAAAAAATGTTTATTTTTACTTATTTAAGTTTTTATTTACTTGATTTTTTTCAAATCTGACTACCCTAACATCATGTCCTGTTGGCAGAGTTTAGAATACACTGACTGTTTCACCTGCCGAGAGATAAGAACCCCTCACTACCACTACTACCATAAAAGGAAATAGGTGTGCCCAAGGCATGACACTAAACTGCATCCAATGGCAAGGCTTCAGTTCTAGAGATATAGGTAGTGTGAAGTACCCTTTCATTGTCATTACTCATAAGTCTACTCTGACCAGGAGTGGTAGTACCTGTTGGGGTTCCATCAATGAGTCAAACAGGTCTGTCTAAAAATTCATATTTGATTGGACTGTTTGCAAAAAAAAAAAAAAAAAAGACCCTTGTGACAGAGAACACGAGGTGAGTGGCGAGCGTCAGGGCCTGCCGTATTCTCGAAGGAAGCGGGCTAAGCTTTGCCTGACATGTCGGACTGTAGAATCGAACCCGCTTCCTTCAGAATGCAAACATTGTCACCGAAGTCTAGAAGCTACAGTCCCGGAGTCCCGGATGATGGCTATGATGATTCCAGCGGTCGGGTTTGGCTCGAGAATCTCGTGCGTGAGGTGCAGACACCCGGATGTTGAAAGAAAATTAGTATAAGTAGAAGTGGGGTGACGACAGCAGTAGTTGCAATTTTCAGCTGCTGGAGATGTTTGAGTTGGTGGTTTTGCGACGGCGACAGATTTTGTTACGACGACGACATTGTTGACCCCCCCCCCTTCTCGTCAACAAGTCGAATTTATTTTTCCACTCTATTTTCTTTTTCATACTAGAACCCTTGACACAAAAAAATTAAATAAAAACATTCAATGAACAGGATTTTCTGACTTCTTGGCTTAGAAAAATCCTATACGGTTTGACATACCATTAAAATCAATCAATAGTCTTATCATGAAACTGTAAATTGTTTGTATTGGGAGTGGTTGCTTGAGGCTATGATTGTTTGCATCAAATTATTATTGGTTGCTTGGAGCCATCTAACTGTGTCCAAACAAATGACTCTTGTTAAATGGAAGTAATTACTTGAAACCATATAATTGTTGGTATTTGATGGAGATGCTTGGAGCTGTGTGTAGATTAGAAACTGCACAAAAATATAAACATACAATTAATACAATTTTCTAACCTCTTGACTTAAGATAAACCTAGATGGGTTGACATGCCATTAAAATCAATCAAATGTACATATATCTACCTCTTAGGATTAGTCTCCTGCCCATGAAATCAGTAATTTGTACACATTGAAGTGTACATTATATTAAGTGAATATACTGGTATTAAAATCAACAAAACTCAAAGTTTTAGTTTTATATGCTGAGATATTACAAAACTAACAAGTGCCACCAACTTATGAGTTTTCTGAATTAAGAGCTGTCACTCAGTCAAGGGTACCAGTAATTGGACACCTGTCTCCTGTCTATGATCAGTAATTTGGACACATTAAAATATGCATTCTATTAAGTGAATTGTTCTTGTTGTTATGAAACATAAATGTTATATATACTAGCAAATATATGCATACTCTGGGTGCAAGTATTTAAGTTTTAATGTAATGTAGAAAGGTTAATGAAACTAAATAGAATGCAGATAAAAAGATTTGAACGGAGGGATATAATTGAAAATTAGAACAACTGAAATTTACTCTTCCATCACTCTTGTCTTTCATTGTTATTTTTTCTAATTTAAGTATTTAAAGTATTTAAGTATTATTTTCTCAGTACATAATCAAAACTTAAAATTGTTTCTCATTGTTATGAAACAAATGTTTTAAAGTTTTAGTGTACTATGCTGAGGTTTTACCATGCTTGGGTTTCATATACAGTGCTAGATATTGGTAATATATTTATATCTCCTTTTTCTATATATTATATATATATATATATATATATATATATATATATATATAAAAGAAAAAAATTATTTAAAAAACAAAACCAAAAAAATATTACAGCACATAATTCATTACATTCTATTTTATATTTTTATACAATACAGTGCTATTTTTCTTATTTGATTAAACATAACCAAAAAAAAGTTAGGATATCTTTTTTATATTTATATTCTTGATCATATATATATATATATATATATATATATATGTATATATGTATATGGTAAGCAATGAGTTTCTCTCCTGTTTTATTATGTATTGGCCTTTGTGATTCTCATATAAGGATCATATTTCTTTATTTCTAATATATCAATACTGTGCCCCCACACACTTTGCATTGGATGATAAATTGTGAACCAGTTGTCAAGGGATGAGAATAAGAGACTATGTAAAAGAATTGGTTGTGGAGTGAGGGGTTAAGAATGGAGTGCCAGAGAGAGTGATATACATATATATATATAGAGAGAGAGATAGATATAAAGAAGGAGAGAGAGAGAGAGAAGAGAGAAGAGAGAGAGAGAGAGAGAGAGAGAGAGAGAGAGAGAGAGAGATGAAAAGGAAGTAAAGAAGGAAGAGATAATGAGGAAAGAAAAAGGAGGAATAAGAGATAAAATCACTGAAATAATTAGACCAAAAGAGAAAGGAAAGATGGAAGAAAATGAAAGTTAGAGAAAGAGAGGGAGAAAATAGGGAAACAATAAAAGTGAAAGAGTGGGGGTTGTGAGGCAAAGTGGAGAGGATGGTTAAGAAGAGAGGGTGAGATAGAATGAAACTGAGAAAGAAGAAAAAATGGCTGTAACAGAGACTTAGACTTGATTGAGGCAAAAAGAGAGAAAATAGGAAAACAATAAAATTGAAAGAGAGAGTGGATATGTGAGGCAAATTGGAGAGAGTGGTTAAGAAGAGAGGTGAGATAGAATGAAACTGAAAAGGAGTTGAAAAGAGAAGGGGAGATATTAGTGTGAGAAAGAAGGAAAAAAATGGCTGTAACAGTGAGACTTAGAGTTGATGAACAAAAAAAGGGAAAGATGAGGAGAAGGAAAGAGGCAAAAAGAGAGAAAATAGGAAAACAATAAAATTGAAAGAGAGAGTGGATATGTGAGCAAATTGGAGAGAGTGGTTAAGAAGAGAGGGTGACATAGAGAGAAACTGAAAAGGTGAAAAAGGAAGATCTAGTGTGAGAAAAGAGAAAAGAGTAAATAAAAAGAAAATTTCTCTGAATTGTTAATTTATTTTATATATATATATATATATATATATATATAATCCAGAGACACCGTTTATAGGAGGAGGGAGAGGAGGGAGAAAGGGAAATGAACAGAAAGGAAAGATAAATTCAACGAAGAGTGACGATCTGGGAATTGTCTTGATTTATATATTTTGTCTTTGTCAGCCTGAGCAAATCTTTACATAGGTACACATACTCAGAGTTACTTCTAAAATCAGTTGGTTGGTTTGTTTTACCACATATCAACCCTTTTCAGGTCACTTAATGTTGAATCTAGTCCTTTTTGATAAAGGACTCAGGTTGCCTACAATACCTGCTGTGGCTTAAGTGGTTACCCAATTAAGTATTAAACAGGCTAATTTCTGCTTAACTTTGGTGATCTAGCAAGAACCAGTGCTTTCAGCGTGACTGGAGCATAACTCTAAAATCCGTGATACCCTAGAGAGATTAATGTTGATTTGTTTGACAAGCTTTGTGGAGAAGGAAATTGAAACAGTGTAGATTTCCCTGTTGTCATAATAGCAATTTCCAGGCAATTCCACTTTAAAAAGATATATACTAGCATCTATATATATATATATACTAGCAAATATATACTAACATTAATAGTAACTAATTATAGAATAAAATAATTAGCATAATCAACAGAACTATTAAATAACTTATTAATCAATTCAAGAAAAAAGTGCTGTTTTTTAAATAATTAAATTACTTGGGTGTTTTAAAAGTTTTGCAATAGTTTGGTAATGTGAAGCATAATTCAGCACCTTCAGATGCCTTTGTTGAAGTTGTGAAAGTGACAAACCACTATGGATTGTGATATGCTGAATTCGCCTGATACTCTACAAGTGTTACTTGCCAGATTTGCCTCTATTGTATCATAGGAATCTACTCTAAGGCCTACCTGAACATCAAGGTTCTTGAAACCTTACTAAAATTTCTTGAACTATCTGGTTACCGTTCTGTTGGATTATTGTGTATATAAGATGTGCTACTATACACCACTTAAATTTATAGACTAAGCGAGGTCATGTGGTTTAAATGCCAGTTAATCAACAGCCAGAATGTGTGGCTGGTTGATTACTTAATCACTGATACGGAGAGGCATCCATTTGCAATCATTGATGAAAGACTTGCAAAAATGAGGAGCACCAAGGAACAACCAAAGGATTCTTTTTCTTAAAAAGGAGAGAATAAACTGCCTATGATTTGCCTTGTGGTTAAACTAGTTGTATATTTCTTAGCAGTCAGTGTTTTGAGCTACTGTAAAAGGCCAGAGTTTTAAATACTGATTTTCAAATAAATGTATAATTTCTGGTGGTCAGTGTTTGGGTCGCCATAAAAGGCCAGGGTATTAAATGCTAATTTTCATTTAGATGCTCTCCTATACAAGATTGACCCCAAACACTTTTCCTTCCCCAAACACTTTTCCTACCCCAAACACTTTTACTATCCCAGCCTTCCCAACTCCAGTCTTCTCATTTGACCTTATGAATATCTAAATGTTGATTCTGCTGAGGATTAATCTTAGGAGGAATCCCCTCAGCTTTATAAAATTAGCTTTTGTAATCCTCTTTCATAGTCATGATTTTAATTGTGTGTATGACGGCATTCCCTCGGTGAGGGTTAAGCTGGCTCCTTCATGTGTATTCATGTCTGGAGTTTCTCAGGGATTGGTGCCTGAATATAGTTCTCAGCCACATTCATATAAAAGGTTTGGATTCAGGTTTTTCCTTCTCATAGTCTGGTTGCCATACCAAGATTAAAGAGCCTAGTCAGCCCTACTATTTAACCATAACTGAAAGAGAATAGTTGGATTCATACCTTTCAAAAGAGTGAAAATTATCTCTAGGCTGCAGGTTCAATCCTGATCAAAGGCAACAGTAGCATAGAATGATTAGCACAGCTTAACATTTGTACCCAGTCATGGTTAATAGAATGAGAACATTCTACCCCGGGTGGATTGAATAAAGGGTTAGGTTCAAAGTTCTGTGAAGGCTCCCAATTATGACAAGAAGGTTCCCAAGTCTGACAAGAAATACCTTAAAAAGGCCATAGTGTACATCAACTGATATGTTGTGCAGATAACAATAAAGATGAGGACAATAGTCCGAATAATCCAAATAATCCAAAATTTCCAAAGAATATTAGTGCTATGTGAAAGGCAAACAGACTCATCCAGGATTTGATCTCTGGTTGCCATTTCCACAATTACACAATAAGTAACTTCCTAACTTGTGATTTTAATTGTCTAATACAAACGTTTTTCTATTTCCGTACTAAGAAAAGAAATGAGAAAATTATTGTGTACAATGATTTCTCCTTTTTATATCTTCACATACATCTTGGTCTTCTATTCACTAATACATCTATAATAATAATAATAATAATAATAATAATAATAATAATAATAATATCTTTTCAGCTAGTACATTAGGTCTGAGACCTGTCAGTTGTTCCTTATAAACATTCATCTTAATTCTACAGAATAATTATAATCTTTCCACAGATTATCCAACATTGCCTTAAAAGAATTTAGAGATGAGGCATTCACTATTGATGATGGTAGTTTATTCCATGTATTCACCACTCTGTTACTAAAATGATTTTTTCTTGAATTTGCTTTATAAAATTGTTTTAGAGTTTTAATTTGATGACCCCTGGTATTGATATTTTGAGCAATGCTTAGTAGATCAAAGTTCATAGAATAAAATCCAAGTGTATATTTGTAGACTTCAATCATATCCTCTTTTGTACATTGATAAACCAAACTTGGTAAGTCAATGTTCCTAAATCTTTCTTCATATGAAAGGTTTTCTAAATCATTCATTACTTTAGTAGCTCTCTTTTGATAATATTTTACTAGACAATAGAAATTACTGAATTCTATTTTCTTGGCCACTTGAGGTGAGGAATTCTGACTAATTGTTGACTGCTAGTTATGTACAAATTTGTCTTGGAATGATTTGTGTAATGAAATAGATATATCAATCATTCACAAGAAGGCTATTATCATATGATATTAGTATAGGATATTATCATATGATATCATGATATGATTGGATGCCACTTGATTCACTTGATATCCAAGACTGAAATTAGATATAACTATATTGTATAATTCTGTATTTACCATTGTTAATGAAGACTTCAAAACTCCATTGATGTATGAACTTCTGACTTCTCTGATACTTCAAGGAAACCGATCTTATAGAATAATTATGGAAGCTTCATTGTTATACAGTAAGAGATATAGCATTTAAGTTTCAATCTTCAATGTATTTACTTTTCTGGTCTTAGATATGCAGAAAACATTAACATATACTTTGACATATTATGATGTATATGATATTGAGATAAATCTGGATTTGATATACACAGTGTAAATTGCATAATGTGGTTATAACTGCACTCACCCAATAAGGGTTAACTAGCATCTATATATGATTGTCTCAACACCTTTGCCCTTATGGCCAATCCCCAACCCTTTTTATCATATGTGCTAGAAGGTGGTGGCTGAAGGTCTTAGTGTCCTGAATATGACATAAACTGCACCTAATGGTGATGTTTCAATTTTGGAGCTCTGGATTATCCGTTCATCGCCATTACTCCCAGATCCAGTCTATCCGGAGTGGTAGTATTTACTAGGAATCCATCTATGGGTGAAATAGGAAAAAATAAGTTTACAAAAAATGTATTCTTTTTTAAATTGAGTTTTTTTTAAAATTGTATACCCATTAAGAATGAATAAAACAAAATGTCTTCAGCATAAAATAACCCAACAAGGCTTGATATGCCATAAAATCCAACCTACCACTCAACCAACCAATAAGAATGAATAAAACAAAATATCTTCAGCATAAAATAACCCAACAAAGTTTGAAATGCCATAAAATCCAACCAACCACTCAACCAACCAATAAGAATGAATAAAACAAAATATCTTCAGCATAAAATAACCCAACAAGGCTTGATATGCCATAAAATCCAACCTACCACTCAACCAACCAATAAGAATGAATAAAACAAAATGTCTTCAGCATAAAATAACCCAACAAGGTTTGAAATGCCATAAAATCCAACCAGCCACTCATCCAACCAACCAACCAATAAGAATGAATAAAACAAGATGTCTTCAGCATAAAATAACCTAACAAGGGTTGACATGCCACAAAATCTAACCAACCAATATAAGTTAGCTCCACACGTATTCATGTGTGAAGTTTCTTTGAGATTGGTATTTGAAGGTGATCCCCAGCCACATTTCTGATACTCATTATTCACAACTGTTCATCGATCACGTAGATGATGACATTTCCCAGTTGCTTGGCTTATCAGTTAGACTTTATCTGATTACACACAGATGTTTGCATGCCCTACAGGTGGGTACACTAGTAACTAGTAAGTGGCTTGATACTGGGTATCCACAGAAACAGAGGCTACTGCCACCAGAAACCTCTGGATTTAGGCAGCTGCAGTTTTGGGTTTGTGAGTATGGGAAACAGTGATAGCACCAAACACTTGCTTTCACATTCTTTTCCAGTTGGTGTTAATCAGTGCTGCAATTTGGTCACATGGAGGAGAGTTTGTGCAGTAAAGGTGGAGGGTTTGTATGCACTGGGTGAGCCATTTTGTAGGTCAGTGGGAGCGCATTCCCCCAACTACCCAACACTAGCAGTGATCTTTAGTTAACACTATCTCACTTAATGGTGGGCAAATATTTGCGGTATTATTAGGAGGGTTCTCAATATCTGTGATAGGGCTATAATCTATTAATAATGGAGATTCGCTTCCGGTTTTTGTCTGTAACAAAAACTTCATCACTGCTTACGTCACATAATCCAATGTCATAACATAGAATAAATATACTCAAAATGTGAGCATGCAACGTTAGAGAATCCTCATTGTTTCAATAAATAGATGTCCGGCATTATATATTATATATAGATTGTTTTATTCTAATATAATATTTAAAGTTATCAGAACTGTTTCCATTTCAAATTGTCTTTCTTTCTTTCTTTTTTTTTACTCCTTTAATAAATTTGACGATTTTACATACGTATGGTACACACTCTATGACATTGAATTTTCAGCTCCCATCCCCTCAGGTAATATCAAAAAATATTTTTTTACATCGTCTTTTTATTTTGCTAGTAATAATAATAATAATAATAATAATAATAATAATAATAATAATAATAATTGAAAAATGTGCCCTACTACTTATGAAAAAGGATAAAAGAAAAATAATGGATGGAATACAACTACCAAACAAGGACACTATAAAACCACTTGAAGAAAAGGAAAGTTGAAAATATTTAGGAATTTTAGATGCAAACACCATCAAGCAAACAGATGAAAGAAAAAGTAAAAAAAAGTGTACCTCAGGAGAATCCAGAAAACTAGAAACCAAGCTCTACAGCAATCTCGTCAAGGGAATAAATACCTGGGCTGTCCCCATAACGTGATATTCTCGACCATTCTTAAAATGGACAAAAGAGAAACTCAGCCAGAAAGAAAAATAAACATAAGTAAAGAAAGAATGAATTAATTAAACAAAGAAGATAATATGATTAATTTGATAAGTTAGTATATGTGAATGATGTGATGAATATGTAAATACCTTGGTACCCCCTCACTATAATCTGATTGGACAGTGTCCTCTATACATATTCAACACTGCGGTGGTACAAGCACCTTTACTCGCCTACCAGTCCGAATACCACCACAACTGCTTGGAAGACATACTGTTATTTGACGCCCCAGCTACTACTGCGATAATATACCTTACTACCAACTTCATAATATATCCCTTAACCCGGATATATCAGTGAACATAGAACTGAATAAGATAAAACTAAATTTAAGGTGTAAAAAAAACAATCAAGTAAAACAGAATGAGTTAAAGAAAGAAAAAATAATGATTGAAAGACGGGAAGAAGGGAAACGTTTTTCAATTTGTTAGAAAGCCGTAAAATTAAGGAAAAGTCTACAGAGTGGCCCATTGTCAGTACTGTTGAAATTCACTTTAGTCAGTACTAATTTACACTAACATACTCTAATAATCGTTGGGTCAGAAGTTATCTGCCCAAATCCAATTTTTGTACGGGTGAGTTACTTACCCTTTGACCTTTTGTTTTCAGTTATTGTTTTAAATAAATTACACACCTCATGTTATGAAAAGCAGTCCTAATGGGTTGCCTCGTTAATCCATTGGAAGGTGTCTCATTTGGAATATGTCTCAATGAGTAACTGCGCTTGCCAGAGAGAAAAAGGTATGTCTCTTTTTCTGTGGGATTAAGTTAATAAATTCCCAACAAGTACCAACTAAACAGCAAGGAAGTCTATTTACATTTTGCTAGTGCTAGACCTGGGAGATTGTTTTCATTGAGGTGGAGTGCCACACCTAGGGTTAGCTCCTAGATGCTTTACTGTACAGATCAGATTACCCAAGCTGTGCTACTCATACACTGAGAACCCAGAACCATGCAATTCCTAGATGAATGCTCTACTGGCCGAGCTAAAAGGAGATTATTCACATTCTATTTAATTGTATTGTATCTCCTTCTTTTCTTCATTTACTTCTTTATTCACATTCTATTTAATTGTATTGTAAGAAGTAAATAAAGAATTTCATAAAGAAAGAAAATGATCAGTTTTATTCTGACAAAAAGTAAAAGAGCAAATGAATGAATAAATGAATGAGTAACAGAACGTACAACAATTATTAGAGCTAAATAGATTTTTAAAAACAGATGTTATAAAATGAGCATCGAATTGGATGCAAAGAAAATCCCATTAGAACAATTTGAAGTTAATTCTGCAACAATCCCAGCCACCTGAACCAACATCTGAATTTTACTAAAATTCTAATATTTTACATCTAACAATAACCCAGAAAAAATGGCACCTCATAGCACATCATAGAGCAATCTTCAGTCCAATTTGCAACTGAATGATAATTTATATGGGTCTCTCCCTTTATACTAGACAATATCTTTAAATCTTCCAAATTCTTTATGTAATTGAAATAATTGAAATGCTAATTAGAATTATTTTCCCCTTTGTGCTACAGTTGTTAATATGCTGGATTATGACACTGTAGTAAGTGAGTTCAAACTCCAGCCAGGCTATTACATTCATTTTTGGACTACTACCCTTGGGGAAGGATTGAATCCCATCATTCACACAGCTATGGGTCAAATAGTAACACTACTGTTCTACAAGGATGGCTTTGGCATTAAATAACCCTCAAAAGCTGATATGCCATTAAGCAAAGAAAGTAAACCAAACCTTTTACTCCTTCTTTAACGAAAGCATCAATATCATCTAGACCATTGCTTCTCAACCTTTTCAGCTTATGGACCACTTTTTATTCAAAAATTCCCATGACCAATCCTACTTTTACTTTTAAGCTGCGAGTGCTAGCACACGTGTTAAAGTAAGACAAGACAATTCATTTTCCACCGATCATCGACGTGCGCTTAAATAGAGATTTCAACTGGGGAGGGTCATTATAAGAAGCGCTAAATTAGTTCAATTTTTGTGAAATGGCTAAAACATTTTTGTGGCTTCGAACTCTCTGTGGACCACTAGAAATGTTCTGGGACCACAGATGGTCCAGCTGGACCATGTTGAGAATCACTATTCTAGACTACAGTTACAATAGGGAAACAAATGGGTTCATAAATTATTTTACATTAAATATAGAAATTGATTAAAACTGAAAGTATTCAAATGCAATTTTTATGCATCATCATTATCTGACATCACGGATTCCCTTGAGTCTCCTTTTCTAGCCATTCCTACAAGTCATCTCTCTTGGCAAGTCCTCTAGATGGCATCTAGTATACATACACAGCTGATGGATTTAAATTTTTGCTGATCAGCCAACACTGGTGTGTCCATGTGTAGGAGTCCATAGGAGAAAAATATATGAACCCCACTCTACTACATATCAATTTCATGTAGTAGTAAAAAGTAAAGTAGACAGTGTCTATTGTCGGTAACAGCCAAAGAACGAGGGAGTCTATCCCCTTTTTGCTTGTGCTAGACTTGGGAGATTGTTTCTGCATCTGAGGTGAAATGCCATACCTATCATCACCTTCCCACTTTACTGCACAGATCCAAACTACTACTCATACGCTGAGTTGGTGAGGGCCGGTATTGAACCCAGAATCTTGTGGTTCTGATCCGGATGCTCTACCGACTGAGCTAAACCGGCCCTTCATGAGTTATGTAGTAAAAAGTAAGTAAAGTCAATGGGGTAGCCTAAAGTCGGTATCAGCCAAAGTGAGGGAGTATCCCCTTTTCAATAGTGCTAGACCAAGGAGATTGTTTTGGAGTCTGAGGTTGAGTGCCACACCTACCTTCAGCTCTGAGCTAAACCGGCCCTTAAATTAAGCTCATTTATTCATCCTTAGTTATGTAATAGTATTCATAAAAATATATGAAAGCCACTTATCTGGGGGCCCAACAGCGAGGGAGTCTATCCCCTTTCAATAGCGATAGACCAAGAGATTGCTTTGGGTCTTGAGTGCCACACCTACCACCAGCTCTGAGTTAAACCGGCCCTTAGATTAAGCTCATTTATTCATCCTTAGTTATGTAGTAGTATTCATAAAAAATATATGAAAGTCACTTATCTGGGCCCGAGCCTGTTTTGGAGAGCCCCAGGGGGTCATGTTCAGGGTAGTACACAATGGCTCTGTTTATTTATGAAAAGTTAGAAAGTTTGCATGTTCGTATAAAACAAGAAATATGAGAATGTAAATCTAGAAATGTCTTGGAATCAGAATAATTGTTCATCTCAAACTTTTTAATATCGTTAGATGAACCCAAGTTTTCTTTTCCTGACTGGAAAGACGATAGAATCAAACGTTGCTGTGTAATGGTCCAAGTTGCCAACAACTTGTATGACTATTCGACTTCATCTTCTTCTCCTTCTTCCTCTTGCCAAAGAAAAACTGATATTTCTTTTTCAATCCATAGTGCGGCATTGTTGACATGGCTGACTGCTATGTACCACCTCCATCTGTCAACATCCATTAGCCAATAATTCTGCTTCGTTGATGTTTCTGGCATCGTTCCATAAATCTTCACTGAGGATACATGGTAACAAACTTCTTACACAAACTCTCTGGAGAAGACGATAATGTGTGCCAAAATTTGTCCATCACTTTCGCTGACCCTGTTTTCTGTCGATGCCAATGCCAATTGAAGTTTCCCCTTTCCAAACGGTCAGTTCAACTTGATGTTTCTAAAATGGGATTTGTCATTTTTATTGCTAAGTGCAAAGTCGAGGTCTACACAATGGCAGAGAATTTGAGAACGAAACATCATCGTTTTTAGTGCGAGTCGTCTCTCTTTATTGTTAATCACAACAGAAGATTTCAAATGAATATTTTGGGCAAGAAATGGTTACAAATGAATGAAAAGTATCCAACTTTGTGATTAAAAGAAATTTTAATTATTAACTATGCATTTTAACCAACCCCTTCATCAAGGACAGCATGAAGCACGGGATAAGTTTGTATTGAAAGTTTTCTTTCTTCTAGACTGGTTGTTATTCCAAGGCTAAAGAGCCCAGTCTGCCCTACTATTTAGCCATAATTTACTGATAGCTAGGGGAAGAGATGGATTCATGCCTTTCTCAAGGGAGCATGAAATGAAATGCAAACAGGCTTGTCTGGGATTTGAATTTGGATTGTTGAATCCATTTCCTATGATAACCGACCTAGGCTTTAGAATACACCAACTGCACCTCTGCAGAGGGGTAAGACCCCCAACAGGTTGGCCGGTAGCGACTTGTGATTCCTTAAAGATGAAACCTTGGTGGCTGAACAGTCCATGACATGCAACACTCCACTTTGGCCCTTACTTAGGCCAGACAGTTAGTCTGAGAGGCACCCTCTAATCAATCGGCTGGTCATGTCAAGTCCTAGCAGCTATATGATTGTCCCGACCCTATCACCCTTATAGAAAGCCCCAACCCTTTTTATCATGTGTGTTTGAGGGTCTCAATGTCCTTGGCATGACGTTAAACTATCTGATGATGAGGTTCTAATTCTGGAGCTCTAGGAAGTATTGAGAACCACTTAATCACCATTACTCCAGGTTTACTAACCCATAGTGGTAGTACCTGTTAGGGTCCCATCTATGGGTTAAATAGAACAAATATTTTTAAAAGTGTGTTTTAAAACAAATTGAGATCCCATCAAGAATGAATAAGATAAAACGTCTTTGGCATAAAATAACCTGACAAGGGTTGACATGCTGTAAAATCGAACCAATCAAAGAACCTATGTAAACCACTATTATTATCAAAGTGAAAGTTTTATTATCATTATTATTATTGTATAGAATAATGGACTTCTTTTTACATATTTTATTCTATATTTCTCTGTCTCAATAATCTAGTGACATTTCACTGTTCATTTTATAATTGAATCTTTAAATGTGACTAAATTCAGAAAAATCAAAGCTTCTTTGAAAACTGAAGTCATATGAGGATTATCAGAAAAGACACATTCAATTAGTTTGTAATAAAGTTACGTTAAAGAAAAGTGAAAACCACAAACTGATATTTGCTATGAAAAGTTAGAAACTTTAAAAGTTTATTCTTCTTTGAGTAGTTTTAACCCTTTGCACAATATATTTAATACTTGTAGTGTTGGCAAATTATTTTGCAAAATAGAAAATATGTTCAAACAAGTCATTTAAAAATATTTAAAAAACAAACAAGACATGATAATTTGAGCAGCAGTTGTGTGTCATAGTACAATACCCTGAAAATGCCTAGGATTGAGCTACAGAAAAATATTCCGCCAATTTTTGGAATTTGAAGCTCAAATTTTGGGATTGTCTAACTTTACAATAGCATGCACCTGGACAAAATTTCAGAAAAAATTGAAGTGAGAAATGTTTTAAAAATTCAGCAAAATGTTGTAGCTTTGTCACAGTCAGTCATTTGTAAATCACGTATCCATAAATCTTTGATAGTTCCAATATCCAATGCCAAAGGTGGGGGTTATTTCTTTCTTTTTTGGATTTTCCGGCATGTCAAACCTTGTTGGGTTATTTTTATGCTGAAGACGTTTTGTTCAATTCATTCTTGCATATTAGCATAAAAATATCATAGCAATCTTTTAATTATATTTTGCAAAACAACCTTTACACAATCTTAGACAACACAGTCGCCTCATAGCAATATTTCTATATGGTAACATTAAATTAGTCTAGTAGCAGCCAATATAAAAACGCCTAGGATTGAGCTACAGAAAAAAACATGTAATCTGACCAGCAAAACCTATATCAACCATCTGGTCCTCCTTCTTATCTATCAAACTAGATATGGTTTGCAAACTCCCCCAGTAAATAAATTCCCCCCACCCCAAGAGGTCAAAAAGAGGAGTTTTTAAATTTCAAATGAGGATACCCTAAGCTTTCAAAAATACCAAATTTAGCTTGGTGACAATTTTTTTTCCTGGTCCACCTTCTTATCATCTCTGTATGGAATTCAGATGCAGTGTGGAAGACCTGCCAAGAACAATGACTAATAGGGATGAGTGGCAAGTGACATGGGAATCCATGTTGCTAGTTGATGATGATGATGATGAAATTGAAAATATATAGGGTATTGCAATTTCATTTTCAGTCAGAATATTATGGTTTACTACTAATCCCAATGATTGATATACGGGGCAATGTGACTGAGGTTAGAAATTGTTGTGGCTTGGTTAGGAGCCAGAATAAAGACACAAAAAAGGAAAAGAGTTAAACAAATATATTAACAAAGAACAGTAGTACAAACATATACAAATGAGAAGGTTACTCACGAGGTGGTCTATCAACTCTCCAAGCATACTACTGAATATTAACTCTTGCTTAAGAGCAGTACCTGCTGCTATTTATAGTTGGAAGAATTCCTGCATGCATGATCAATTTCCATAACAGAAATGTTCATGATTTAACTTGAATAAACTTTTCTTAGAGGATTAGTTCTTGCTCCTAATTTGTCTTATTTCAGTTCAAGATAAATACAGAGACCGAACTGAAAAAAATCCCCAAAGAACTTTTAATTCACCAACAATGTTTGTGCACACTCCTTCAGGGTGAAAATCTTAACTACCCTCTCACAAAAAAATATCTAGTTTATATTGCGATGAAGTTGTCTCTGTTTCAGATTGGCCAATCATTATCAAAACAAACAGCTTTGCAAATTAGAATTGGCTTCCAGTGATATCTTCTTTTTTCTTAATAAAAACTCCAAACTGATTATTAATATGGAGGAGGCAACTCACAATCAACATTCTCAGACATATATAGGTGGTAGTTGTGTAATGGTTATCATTGTCCAATGGACATATAAAGAAAAAGGAGGCAAATGGCATTACTCCAGAGTGGAGGGCAGACAGTTGAGAGTTAAAGAAATAATGAACAACAGAAATATGAATAAAAGACTGTATTACAGAATAACAATATGGTTGCAAACTTTAGTTCGTTTGCGCAAATAATAATTTGTAATAACTTATCTGGTGTATCCTGAGATAGGGTATTATCGGAGCCCTTGCTACGGCCTTCTGATATGATGGACTTCTGCTTGCGTCCGGCTCCGATTCTGGTTGTCTGTTGAAGAATAGAAGCGACCCTTTTTTAGGTCTGTCCCCAGTGCTAGCTGGATCAGAAGAGAGTGGCATGAGTTTGCTTATTCGGCTTTGCCGCCAAAGTATGCTGGCTCATGATTGGTTGGTTTGAAACAGAGGCTCGCAGACAAAGGACGATAACCCCCATACCCCAGAATTCTCAATAATGGTGAGTAGAGTTCAAATCCTAATTTTTGCCGAGAGAGTGAGCAAAATATAGAGAACAAAAACTCATGCACTAATGTAATTACTTACATAACGATTCGATGCACACACACACACACACACACACACACACACACACACATATTTAAGGATATTGATAATATAGAGTGCTATATTATAAGTAAATAATGCTCTTTATCATAGATAGAGCAAGTATATCTAAGTTAGGGTAATGTGGACATCAAGTCAACAGCAGTTGATTACCGAAATTTCTTACCTAATCGATTCTCAAACAACTTGGCTTGAGAATCACAAGGCAAGAGACTATCAGTAATTATAAACACACACACACACACACACACACACACACACACATATATATATATATATATATATATATATATATATATATATATATATCTTATCTATTTCCGGAGACGCTGACTTTCCATTCAAACTTTGTAAACAAACGGATAACAGCCATCTTATTATCCTGTGATAAAATTTTTAACTTTTCCTTATATCTACAAAAGGCCCTGAAGAAGATCTATTAAACAAATTGAAACACTGCAGCATTGCTGAATAAATACCACTCATTTATTTGAACTGTGTGTTATATATATATATAATGTAGTTTCTATATCTGTAAATAGATTGCTCAATATCAGTGAGAGAGCAGAATATATACCTAATTAAGATAGTGTAGACACAGTCAATGGCACTTGAGGTTTAACTTGGTGGATGATAACAAAGGTGAGAAATTGTTTCACCAGGTGCTATTCACTCTGTGTCTACACTATCCTAACTTATATATAAAACAAGTAAATTTAAAACAGGTATTATATATATATTTGTGAATAAAAAGGCCTTTTAATACCATGGGTATTTTGGCCATGTGCCTGTCTGAATAAAAGATATACATATCTGACGAAGCTCTGTGGGCCCCAGATACACACGAGTGGAAATGGTCCATAATCACAATTACCCTTTTTTAAGGCCTTTTTATTCACAAATAAATTTGCTCTGTTTATAATAATTAAACATTGAGCTTTCATACGGAACCTGAACTCTACAAGAACTACTGGTAAGAGAATGCAGCCAGATAGAACCCGTGTACCAAGAAACTTGTTCTCCTGTGGAAGCAAACACACGGACATGCTAGTGTGGGCCGCCCATCAGCGACCTACATTGATCAGCTATGCAAATGATGCTGGATGCTGTGCAGAGGACCTCCCTGGAAATATGAATGTTAGGGAAGATTGGCGAGAGATTGTCATGGATATCCGTGCTAATTGCGTGACATGATGATGATGATGATATATATATATATACACACACCTGCACTTGCAATTGCATACAAATATTTGTTTGGCCAAACGTTATTATTTGGTGAGGAGTGAAATCATTCTTAATAAGTTGTATACCTGTGTGTGCACCAAGTAAATGTACTTTACTTCATCCATTGAAATTCTGAACATGTTTATCATTCAATTTAGTTTGGTAAACAAAACCAATAAAAACTAAAAGGATACAAAAAAGAAATACCGAAACTTTTGAACTTACTCAAGATGAAACCCTTAAAAAAAATCCTTATGTTCAAAGCAACATAAAAGTAACAATGAAGTGAAGGAAAACACAAGTTTCCAATCATTAGAGTGAGTGCCATAGGGTCTCTATTTCAATACTTGGTAATTACTCTTAGAAATATTTCAATGGGTAAAGAATTTAGCTCTAGGCCATGCGGTCGACAATTCTTCAAAACTTGTTGTGTTTATTAGTTTATAAGAGAGTTTCAAAGTTGGAGTGACTAAACAACAAGTTTGAGATTTTGAATCTTGATTGGTTATATATTACTACAATAAATATATTAGACACAAAATCAAAGTTGCGAAGAAAATTAAAAACAAAAACCTCATAAAGAAAACAATATTTAAATAACCAAATTTTATTAAATAAAAGTCACAAAAGTTGAAATGATGAAATGCAAGAGATGATCATAACTGAATATGTTGTTGATCAAAGAAAGTCGTCAGGGTAGCCTAAAGTTTGTCAGCCAATCAGTGAGGGAGTCTATCCTCATTTCACTAGTGCTAGTCCAAGGTGTGTGCACAGGTTGGATGAGGATGCTGTGAGAATTTAACATCATGTCAAATCAGAAGGCGTAAAAAAATATGTTTCTGGGAAAAAGTGCAGATGGGTTTATCTAACGACATGCAATGACAGTCAATGGATAGACCTTGATTTAAATATAGAAAACTTTTATATATATATATATATATATATATATATATATATATATATAAAGTAAGTAAAGTCGTTGGGGTGGCTCAATGTCAGTACCAGCCAATCAGTGAGGGAGTCTATCCCACTTTCACTAGTGCTAGTCCAAGATGATTGTTTTTGCATCTGAGATGGAATACCACACCTACCATCAGCTTTTTACTATACCGCACAGATCCCTGTGCTACTTGTACGCTGAGTTGGCGAGGGCCGGTATCAAACCAAGAACCTTGTGATTACTAGCCGAACGCTATACTGACTGAGCTAAAACTGGTCCTAATATATAATACGTTATAGATAATGTATGAAAATCTTTGGTACTCATGACTATTTGCTTTTATGGTGGGTGGTGAGTTGTTATGCAAATCACGTGGCCACTCACCCCCCAAGTACAGCACAGTTTCCATTACAAAATGCTAATCATTTTTAGCATTTTCATCTTTCTTTCAGTATCAGTATTGACCTTATGGATGAAACCCCTTTTGGGATGGGGTATGTAACTTTTTATTTATGCGGACACATCCAAAGGATGATGGTATCTGGATATTATCATCTGGTTTGAATTGGAATTATAGTTATTTTAAGAATGCTACATGCTGCTTTGAACAAAATGGCACCTGTACAGCCTCTTACCTTCCATTTCCAAAACCATCCACATAAGACAATGCTGGGCAAATAAGAACGAACTCATGAGTGACATTCTGCTGTTTACTTCTACACATGAACAGTGTTGAACGAGCAAAAACTTGTATCCATCATCTCTGTGTGGACGCCGGATGCCGTCTAGAAGTCTTACCAAGAATGATGGCAAATCCAGATGGATAGCAAGAGACTAAAAAGAATATATGGTATTAGGATAATATTATGATGATTTTCATGATATTTTCTAAAATGTTGTCTTCAGTATTTCTACAGTCAAATGATCACAACATCTGTGATGAATATGACAGAGAAGAAATTGTTGGATGAAAAAGGAGTGTCGCTCTCAACAATTTCCACTGGCGGGAGGAGGGGGGAAATAACACCAGCATCAGTTTTGTCATGAATATTGAGCTGTTTCTTTAATTGCCTCATCTTCATAAATTCCCCGTGGAAACATTTTATGCTTAAACATAATGTTGATATACACAATAATTTTTTTTACAACTTTTTAAGTGTCTCTAAATATTCCACTTTGGAAACTTTTTTTTTTTACTTTCTTGTAATCAGAAGATATTTATTCATTTTCCTTTTTTCATAAAGATAAATGATTTGTCCCTGAAGGCCCCAATTTGACCACTTGAACCTTGACCCTTGACAGTCTAACATCAATGACCAAACTCTGTATAATTAAATATATTGTAATTGCTAATGAGGTAACATTTCATTCTAATCTTTGTGATGTGTGTTAGAATATTTTAGGCCTTTTTTTTCACGGTCCAAGTGTGACTCATGGATAATGCGAGAAATATTTTATTTTTCTGATGCTTCATTTCCAACGGACTTTTGATTGTACGGACATTATATTTTTCAACACTTTCTTATAGTTATTAACATTAGTTAAACTAGCAAAATAAAAAACGCACTCCGGGCGATGTAAAAAATAGATTTTTGAAACATTTTGCCTGAAGGTGGGAGTTAAAATTCAATGTCTGCGAGTTTGTACCCTGAGTAAGCAAAATCATCAAATTCATTAAGGGATTGAAAATAAAACAATTTTGTCGAGAGACAAAAACTTACCATTTAATATCTAGGATCTTTTATATATATATATATATTTATATATATTATATATATATATATATATATATAATATATTTTTGTCAGCAGACAAATAAAGTCAAATATGGAGTGAGAATTTAAGAGGAAAAAGTAGTTTGAGAAAATAAAATAATAAAAAAACAACAAAAAACAACAAACAAACACATACAGCTCAGCTTGGAAGTGTTTACTAAACTTAGTCTGACATATTTTTTGGTGCTGCCTATTAGGTTTGAACACACAACCACAAGTTTACTAGATCGAATCTGTAAATGTTCATCATCAAAGCAAAATCCGAGATTGATTCTAACCTGATTGATATTTCATTGTATTCTGATCAACGGGTATTCTGGCTCAGAACCATAAGGTTCCAGGTTCAATCCCGCCCCTCGACAAACTCAGTGGAAAGCTGATGGTAGCTGTGGCCCAACTTCAGATGCAAAAGCAATCTCATTGGTCTAGTGCTAGTGACAAGGGGATAGACTCCCCCGCTGTCTGTCTGGCTGATACTGACAATCAACTTTACCTTTTTACTTTTATATTCATATATATATTTATGGAAGAAATATGAGGAGGTTAATCCGACAATATGTGGAGAAAGTAGACAAATACGGGGATGTTATGAAAACTGGATGTTTATTGTCACCATTTTGAAAATGTCCTTCATTGAAGTAAGAATTATATTCGAGTCCTGAATAGGTCTAGATGACCGAAAACGTTGCACGTCGACAATAAACATCCAGTTTCCATAACATCTGTGTTTGTCTACTTTTCTCACACACACACACACACACACACACATACACATATATATATTATATATATATATATATATATATATAATATATATATATATATATATATATATATTCATTACCAGTTGAAAGGATAGGATTTCCTGAAAAATAGCAAGTCATTTATCATTTTATTTTTCTGATGCTTCATTTCCAACGGACTTTTAATTGTACGGACATATTATATTTTCAACACTTTCTTTTAGTTATTAACATTAGTTAAACTAGCAAAATAAAAAACACCCTTCGGGCGATGTAAATAGATTTTGAAACATATTGCCTGAGGGGTGGGAGTTAAAAATTCAATGTCAGCGAGTTTCGTACCTAAGTAAATCATCAAATTCATTAAAGGATTAAAAAATAAAACAATTTGAAATGTAAACTTTAAATATGTATTAAAATAAAACAAACTATAATATAGATATATAATTACCAGTCATGTATTTATTAAAACTTGTTTAAAAAACAATGAGGACTGTCTAATGCTGCATGTTCAAATTTTGAGTGTATTTATTCTATGTTATGACGATTTTGGGTAATGTGACGTAAGCAGTGATGTAAGCTTTTGTTACAGACAAAAACCGGAAGCGAATCTCCATCATTAATAGATATGTGGAAACTAAACGTACCACCGATTAGTGGGCTCAAATGTTTTAAGCGGTGAGGGATTTTCATGACGTAATGTTTAAAATGTACTGTGACATTGTAGTAACAAGTTCAAACCCCAGTTGTACTATGAATTTACTTTCTGACAATACCCTTGGGAAAGGTATGAACACCATAATTTCCACAGCTATGGTTTAAAATACTACTAGTTGTTCTGCAAGAATATGCTTTGGCATTAAATAACCACGAAGGTTTATGTCAGTAAACAAAGAAAAAACCTAAGATTTAGAGATCTAGAAATTTAGATCTAATTAAAATCTTTCTGAAAATGAACTCAGATAAAAAAAAATTCGAGAGATGCCAAAATATATCTAATCACCATAAAAGGAAATGGTCCAATAGATGTTGATATATCAATAAATTACCCCCCCCCCTGATCCTAGTTCTACTTATCTTCTCAGCTTAAGACTTCTCTTAGCTCTGTTGGCTGATTAAAAATCTTTCGTTCTGGATATCAATTTGCCTCGGCTGATTATCAGTTAAGTAAGAGTCTTGGGCAGGGGTTCATCGAATAAAGAAATAGACATCACTTATCTACAACTCTTAGGTCGAGGTGGGGAGAGGGAGGGGTAGAAAGAAGAAGATATTGCTCACTGACACCCCCCTCCCAAACCCCGGGACTCTCCCTCACCACTTCCTTCTTTCAGTCTCTTATATGAGCTTTTACTTCCATCGAGGATTTATCGGCTTTGTTCTGTCTCTGTCGTGTAATCCAGTGTCGTTTGCCTTTGATCTCTGTCTGATCCGGAATCCAACTGTGGGATCATAATGCTAGATTAATTTTCTTCTTTTTCTTTTTTTTTTTTTTGTTTACTTCCCTCAGACACTACGCCCAGTCTCTGATCAACTTTCATTGCCACAAATCTGCACGAGTTTTTATATTGACATATACACTTAATGGCATCTATAATTGTTTGTGTATATGAAATAAATTGCATAGGGATTCATCAATCTGTATATATTATATATATATAATATATAAAGTAGTAAAAGTCATCGGGGCGGCCTAATGTCGGTATCAGCCAGAACAGCGAGGGAGTCTATCCCCTTTTCAATAGCGCGCGACCAAGAGATTTTTAGCATCTGAGGTGGAGCGCCACACCTACCATCAGCTCCTTACTTTACCGCAAGATCTGTGCTACTCATTTCGCTGAGTTGGCGAGGGCCAGTATCGAACTGGACCCTCGTGGTTTCTAGCGTAACGCATCTACCGACATAAAATACCTATATACTATATATATATATATATATTATCATATATATAATATATATATGTGTGATGTGCTGTGTGTGTGTGCTGGGGTGTAGATTATTTGTGTTGATGAGTATGTGTGTGTTGTCATATATGTGTGCTTAATATTTTGTTCGTGTGTCGTTTGTGTGACTGCCATATTATATATATGTATATATGTATATGTACTGGGCTACTATATATTGTGTGTTGTGT
>CM042167.1:45405315-45452815 GCA_023376005.1 Doryteuthis pealeii
TCGGAAACTTTTGTACATAATCGGGAGCCTTTACAGAACTTCGAACTACCTTATTCAGTTCCATGGGGGTATCCTGTTCTGCATTCTGCTAACCATGGCTGGGGTAGAGTGTGTTAATTATTTTTCTATGTAGAGTAACATGTAAAAATAAACAATGAAGATGGGACAATAGTCCAATAACGCAGATACTAATTTTTATCTTGGTGTCTAAGACACAAACCATTTCAGTAAGTCAATGTCTTTTGATTCCTCTTCCATTGGAAACACTCTCAATATTTGACCTTCTGCTAAAATAAGAATAAAATTAATGGTACTTTTGTTACTTTTTGGCAATCTTTATATATAATCAAGGAAGCAGTCATATTCTAACAGTTATCATTAGTAGGAAGTTGTACTGGGCTACACAAAGTTCAAATCCTGAATAAGTGTTTATATTTCACATAGCATTATACCCTTGGAAAGACTAAGAATCCAACTATTTTCCCTCCAGGTATGAGTAAATAGTAGGGCAGACTAAGCTCTTGAATCTTGTATTCACAACCAGTCTAAGAAAAAAAATCTTGATCAAACAGTGTAAACATGGAGAGAAGTTTGTGTTCTGCCTTTTATTCTGCCCAGGATGCTCTACATGAGTACGTTCCTATGACAAATCGTGCATATGTGGAGGCCTGTGGCTGGTAGTGTCTAAAGCTTACATGATATCATGCATTGGTTTATTTTGTTTAATCTAAAACAAGAGTCTAAAGCTAATACATCAACTCAATAACTTTAAAAAAAAAAAAAAAAAAATGGAAAAAAAATGAAAAATTTTTTTGCAGTACACCATTTTAAAATGAAAGCCATATTAATTTTTGCTTGTATCAGGATTTTTTTTTTACACAAATGAAAGGCAACTAGAAAATACTATAAAAAAAAAAAAAAAAAAAAAAAAAAATTTATATGATAGGGTCTCTACCAACCCGTGTGACACAAGGCCGCAAGTATGAGGTATCCACAAGGATCGAACTCACTATTCAGTAGTAATGGACTCTTTGAGACTAACTTGTTAGACCATACACTACAAAGGGATAGCCAATCTATTTCTATATGGTTAGCAGAAGTTAACAGAACAGTCAATATTATACAATGGCAAAGATAAATTCATTTTAAATTCTTAATTTTATTTTTCCTTATTATAGATTGGTTGCGTAGGTGGCCTCTAACATGCTTTTGTTAAATGGCAAATCACTTCCTGTTTTTTTATGGATAAATTTTTACTTATTATCAGTTGACTATTGTTCTGGTAAGACTCCCATACCAAACCAAAAATTTCTGTTTTATGATGAATGAACTGAACAATGATGATATTCATAGTAATGATTTCAAACGTCAAGTTTGCACTGATTTTACATTCGACTTTTCTGGGACTAATAGCCAAGCGAAAGGTACTTAAACCCCTCATTCCTTTCTAGGGTTAAATAGTGCCACTTTTATCTTGCTACAAAGTATTTATATATAATTATATATACTTGTTGTATCGTCGAGGTGAAATGATATACAGAAGAAATTAAGTGCTTAATATATATTATTCAGCACCAGTATCCGCGTGACTATGAATACATTACAAAAACACAGAACAATAAGTTACAAAACAATTAACAAACAAATGGACAATAAATATTTTGAGGTCAAAGTGGTATAGCCAAACGAAGTAAAGATCAGTCCGATATTAAGCAGCTTATTAATCAACTGTGGAAGTCCTTAATCATAGACTATTTAAGGCTAAGGCCAGGCCATTCTGGTAGAATGCTGTTGAAAGGATGATAGCTACCGCTACAACATAGATATTAGGATAGTAGAAGAAGATATGAATAGATGTATTAAGATAGATATGAATGGAATAGATAGATTAGATATATGGAATAGATATGAATGGACGATCGAATAGATATGAATGGAGGATAGATAGAATTAATATATAGATAGATATTGAAATGGATTGATAGATAGATGGCTTTGGCAATGAATACCCAACAAATGTTGGTTATGCCATTTAAACAAAGAAACTAAAGCAAACTGAACTTGTTTATTGACCAGTCCGTTAGGTTTTATTGTCTTAGTTTCATCCGTTCTTTCATGTAATTGGTCAAATAAAAATCCAACAATTTTTTTACTACTATAAATAAAAAATCCGACTCGATTTTCTATTATAATCTCTTAAATCCAAATTTGCTAGATATTAATTAACTCTTACAGTGCGTCCCGGTTCTCCTGCCTCCAAAAAAATTCTACCGGTGATATCAAAATAACGACCCTCTCGCTATTCAAAACTATCCATCTTCATATCTATCTCAATTTGTTCATATTTATCTATTATTACTTTAAATTACTAAGATTTTTTTTTTATATTCATGGTTTGTTAATGTCTTGTTTTTAGTTTATAAACAAGAATTAACGGCACATTAAAAAAAAGATGCGACCCCCCAAAATACATTATTTACTTGTCGAAGATATCTATATACTCCATTTGTTCATATTCTATCTATATTATTTTGTTTGTTCGTATTCTTATCTATCTATCTCAGTCATTCCATAAGTATATATCATCTTCATATCTAAACAAGAATTGCCGACAAATTAGCGATAAATAAAAAGAATACACGAGCTGGGGTTGTTATTTTGTAGTCCAAGGGTAGCAATTTTTGAGGCAGGAGACCAGGACGCACTTCCTCATTTAAATTACCCATTGGTGTTATTTGCTGTTATATAGAAAGTTAATATAGGATAACTACAGGTTATAATTTCTGGATTTTAAATTCATATAAAATCTCTCTCTTTAATGAAATTTTTCTTCCATTCATTAAATTTTAGAGACATAAACAAAAACATTTAAAGAAACGAACATTGAAACAATAAAAAAGTTTAAAAAATTCAGAGAACAATTTCACTGATTGTGGAGTAAATTTAAATTTGAACAACAAATTATCGCTTGTAGTGAAACAAAACACAAGCATTGAAATCTTAATACAGTGTTCTCGATTTATTCATGTTTTTATAAAGAGCACTGAAGAAGATATGTTGTCTTCAAAAGATCAGACGATCTATTGGTCAATTATTTGTGAGAGTGTCAGAACATGATGTTGATTTAGATTAACTAAAAATAATGATATTCACAGGACAGCTTGGCTCAGTGGCAGCTGAAAGAAATCAATGTCTGCATCTCCCAATAAACTCAAGGTCCAGAAGATAGTGAACTTTCAAGTATTAAACTCTCAAAAATGTAATTGAAGTTTTTAACAATGTGCTTTCTAGTTTAAAGTGCATTATTCAGTCATAGGTAATTGTGTAAATGTGTTTGTGTGTATATAGTATATGTATATATTTATATATTATATATACATCACACAACACACACACACACACACATATATATGTATATATATATATATATATATTATATATAGTATATATATATATATATTATATATATAGTATCAATTGCCGCTTTAACTTTTCCATCAGTGGCATCAGTTAAATAATTCCAAAAGTTGCTCAATAATTAAATATAGAGCAGTAATAATATAAATTATTATTATATTAAATTATTATTATATATTATATAATATATATATATATAATATATATGTGTATTAATATTCAATGTGTAATAGTGGCACTATTTACTTGATGAAACGGTAGTAATCCAATGTACAGTGTTATTTTAGAAAAGCTGCTAAATATCTGTAAGAGCGTTAATAGATAAAATAAATAAAAATATTTTAGTTTATATTTAGTTTACATTGAAACAAGTTTCTACCATGGTTTCTTGCTGTGTAGCAGTCATCCAGCAACAAAATTTTGATTTTTAAAACACCTTTGCATTGCCTGATGACTGCCTTAACAGCAAGAAAACCAATTGGTAGCAAATTATCCCAATGCAAATAAATATAAACTAAAACATGTATTTATTTTTTATTTATCTATGTTCTATATATTATATATATATATTTATATATATATAATATATATATTATTATATATATATTACATACATATATATTGGAGGATATGTGCTTAATTGAAGTCATACCTAATTTTGAAAATTAATTAAGTTAATAATTAATGAATTTTTTTTAGCGGGGCGGGCATTATGTTCCAATGTAAGCTAACAAATCGAGAAATGTCAATCCCTGAATGTACATTTTCAAACCTATTTAGTCTCATTAGCAAGTTAATAGACATTGGGAGACTGCTCCGCAAATGTGCTCGAAACTTCGACTGCCAAGCGTGACAAGCGAGGATCTAACCGTTTACACTTAGCTGGCTATTCCCAGATTCTTTGAGTCACACATGGAGCGAGTCTTGCCATGTCTATAACCTTGCTGATGAGACTACATAGGTCGAAATGTACATTTGGGGTTGACATTTTCTGATTGTTAGCCTTACATTGTTGACAATATGCCCACCAAAAAAAATTCATTAATTATTAACTAATAATTTGCCAAATTTAGGTGTGACTTATTAAAGCACATATCCTCCAAAAATTGTGGCTAAAAAAAGCCCATATTCAAATGAACACATTGTTTGTTTACTTACTTCTCATATATATATATATATATATATTATATATATATATATATATGGAGAAATGTGCTTTAATTGAAGTTCGTACCTAATTTTTGAAAATTAATTAATTAATAATTAATGATTAGGCGGAATACCTATTCAATGTAAGCTAAACAAATCGAGAAAAATCATTCGTATGACATTCATCCTTACATTGAATAGGTATGCCGCCTAATTCATAATTCATTAATTATAATTTTCAAATTAGGTACGACCTTCAATTAAGCACATATTCTTCCAAAATTGGTGAGCTAAAAAAGGCCCATTATCAAAACAATCGTCTGTTTGTTACTTCTCATTTAATATATATATATATATATATATTATATATATATATATATATATTATTCATTTTTCCGATGTATTAGTGTCATTTGTAATTATGTTGTTTTTAAATTCTTTATTTGTTAATTGCTTTCTGTAATAAACACGTGTGTGTGTTGTGTGTGTCATGTTTCTTCAGTAACACTTGATCAATCTTGCCATTGGCAATCTGTTTCCTTCTTATTTTTGTTTCTGAGTGAGTAAATTCATGTGATGGTAAATTTATTGCGGGTTGAATTATTTGAGGCTAAATCAAATTTAATCATGCCTTTTTAAGAAATTCAATAAAAAAATGCTAAGGGGTCCAGGGAAACCTCTATCAGTCTTGAGCAAAACTGCAGCCCACAGGCCACAAACAGCCAGCGGTTTTCTGAATGGCCCACTATGACTTTTTTATTTTTTATAGAAAATATCTTGATTATTTGAAGAGGAAAAAAAATCAACTTTTCCCTAGGCAGTACCTATGTGTATTGTATTCTGTTGGAAAAGGTTGAGATATCTCAACATAAAATTACCTTAATTTAGTTGTGTGGCCTGCCTGATGAAGAACTTGCTTTTCAAAAAAGATTGTTTATTAGAGTAGGTCGATTTTTCACCTTTTTAAATATCAAATCGTCCATCTATGTGAAAAGTTGTGTGTAAGTATACTAAATACAGATACCAAAAAATTAGATCATTTACTTGCACTGCTGTTGAGGAAATAGCATTAAAGATCGTCTACTAAATGCACTAAAAATCATAATTTCTAAAAGCTATATTTGCAAAAAATGGGATTTTTAGTTCATTTTAGTAGATGATCTCTGATACTATTTCTCAAAAATGGTGCAAATAAAAGATCTAATTTTTGGTATCAGTATTAGTATACTTACACACAACTTTTGTATAGATGACAATTTGATATTTTAAAAAGTGAAAATTGACCTACCCTATTGCTCATGGCGGCCCTTTTGAGCTATGAATATGATGCAATAAATTTACCATCATGCATAACAATAAACAAATCTCACTTTTTGCTATTTGTTGTAGTCATTCCATGAATCATGTTATGTTCTTACACTTTCACTTAGAAAAAAATGGTTAATAAAACCTTCTTGCCATTTAAGGAGAAAGGCAGAAATCTACTCTTTGTTTGTCACACCTTTCATGTATGATATTTTGTATGAAAACTGTTTTGTGGTTTATGTTCACAAAGAATAAATGTTGGCTGTTTCCATTTATATTGCATATGTTTTTTTACACAAAACTAAATGGCTTGATTTGACATTTGTTTATCTTTCATATTTTCTTTTTATGTGCTCAAACTGAATGTTTCTATGTATTTATCTAATAGATCTTACCCATAAACGGCACAAAATGATTTTAGTTTATAAGGATTACCATCAGTTTACGTGTATATAACAACACTATGGATACCAATGATTTTTTTCTTTCTGTGTGACATTTAGTGAACGGATTTAAAAAAAACAAAAGAAACATGTGACTATAGATATTATAGTAGGCATGTTTAGTCTAATACTTATCACGGGATCCTCTGTGTCATTAATGGATAAAATACTAGACTACAAATCCGAAGTTCAAACTCCATTTACGGTACAATATTTATTTTCAGATTTATTTCCTTCTCCTTTAATTTCGGTTTCTTTCCGACAATCCGGTCTTTTCATTATTCGGTGCAAAAAAGACCTTAGTTGGCAGGGTACAAACACGAAGAAGCCTTCTGACCGATCCGAGAAGAACAGTCGGGAAGAAGGTATGTTCGCTATAAAAACGTCCGTTAATAATACATTATCATTTGTTGTTGTTATTTAGCCTTTTGTCTTGGTGATGTCGTCCATGTTGGCTGCTGCTGCTGCTGTTGAGCCAAACGTGGCGTTTGCTCATGACGATGATGATGATGGCTCCAAGACTTCAAACGACGGGCGTGTTTCCACAGTAAAAATCCTCGAGAAAACAACCTGCAATTTATGGATCCTTTCCACTGGCAGGGTAGATGACCTGAGCTAATGATCCATGTTGTTTAATGACCGTAAAACCTTCTAACGACGGGCAAAATTGCCAAAAATCCGACCCGACTTGGCCTCGTCTATGTGCCCGAGTCAAACTATGGAGGATGCATATTCCTACTAAAAGTACATTTGAGATCTTCCATTTTTATTATTTTACACGATTAAAATTTATTTTCTCCAGCAGTGATACTATTCATTAAATAACCCCAAAGGTTGATATGCCATTAAACAAAGAAACAACCATAATAGTTATCGTCATGGGAAATAAAGTCAGTTGATCCAATCAAATTCTGGACGAGGCGTTTGCATTTCATGTTGGGACTGGGTAAAGGCACATCAATCTTTTATCCCATGTTAGAACGTATAGGCACTTTTTTGAATCTTACTAGCAGGACCTGTGGATATACACACAGTATGATGATTTCATATATTACAATGTTTGTTAAAAAAAAATCTTCATACAATCACAGAAACATTGCAACCAAAAAAGCCTTCATCAGATGATGACTCTGGGTTCAGGCATGGTTTCGGGGCCGAAGCATCATTACTACTAACCCAGAGCGCGCCATTTACTTAGGAGCTATTTCAAATACATCAATTTGTAAAAAGTATAATAATCTTAATTTAACCCTCTCTCTCTTGTTTTTCCTTCTTTTCTTCTTTTCATTTTTTCATTGTGTTCACTTAAAACAGATTAGCATTATCACTTCCATGTGCTCACCTCATCTCTCTATCTTTCTCCAACTCTCTTTCTTTCTTTCTTTCTTTCTTTCTTTCTTTCTTTCTTTCTTTCTTATAGATTGACAGATTACATAAGGTAATAATAAAATACAACTAAGTTCTTTTAACACTACTCCTGGCTATTATCAAGATCAAGGAAAATATTTTGATTTTATTTTAAGACATTTTCTTATATATGAACACAAGTTGGTAAATAGTAGGACAGACTGGGCTCTTTAACCTTGGTATGGCAATTGGTCTAGAAGAAGAAAAACTGAATTAAAATCTCTTAGACTATTCTTAAAATTGACCTTGTGTTGCATCCTGCTCATGTGGAGGGGTTGGGTAAATACATACTTTTTTTGTTAGAAATTCAGTTTGATAAATAATACTATCATTCAGAAAAAAAAGTTATTTGATTCAAGAAAGGATATAAATATTATTTTACACTTATTAATCCAGTTCATTTTGATTTAGCTTTGTTTATTCATTATATGATATATACAGTCCCAAAAATTTCAGATTATATCCATACAACTGTCTTCATTGATCTGAGAATCAGAAAAAACTCCATCACACTCGCTACAATGACATCTATGAAACTGTTAATAATTGTATGCTGTTTCTTTTTTGACAAAACACAAAAATCAAGTTTAAAAAAATCTTTTACCTTGAATATTATTTTTAACAAATTTCTTGACATTTTTTCTGATAATCAAATGAATAGAAATTGGTAATGCAGAAGTTTCTATCAACTGGAAATAAGAATTCTTTATTTAAATATAAATTCTCCTTTTTTTTTACATTTCCTTCATTTCTAAATTTCAAATTTAACTATGATTTAAAAATATTCACATCTTTAAAAATAAAAGCATTAACGAAACTTGAACAATACAAAAAACAACAAACTGAATGAATATTTAAATATTTCTCTTTATTTTTTTACATTTCATTCATTTCGAAATTTCAAAGATAAACCATGGAATTTCATAAATTCAAACATTTTTTAAAAATATTCACATCTTTAAAAACAAAACCATCAATAAACTTGAAACAATACAAAAAACAACAAACTGAATTGAATTTTAATAGTTTCATACAATTGAACCTTATATATATTTACCAACCCTCCACATGAGTAGATGCGACACAAGGTCAATTTTAAGCGGAGTTTAACAGGTTTGAATTCAGAGTTTTCTTTCTCTTAGACTGGTTACCAAAGCATGGTCAAAGAGCCCAGTCTACCCTGCTATTTACCATAGCTGGAGGAAGAATTGGATTCATACCTTCCCAAGGTATTAGCATCATGTGAAATGAAACAGCTTCATCCAGGAAGTTGTGTCCACTTCCACTGTGATTAAACCATTACACTAACAATTGAAATGATAAAAATCTCTTCTTAAAATTATTACATGCCTTTCCCAAGAGTATTAGCATTATGAGAAATGCAAACGTCTTAAGATTTGAACTCTGGTTGTTGGTCCACTTCCAACAACGTTTAGACCATTACACACAAGAGCCTCTCCTCACCAACAAGGAAAGTAGAACTTTGAAAGAAATCAATGGATATAAAATCCAAATTGAAATGATAAAAATCTCATCTTAAAATTATTACATACCTTTCCCAAGAGTATTAGCATTATGAGAAATGCAAACAATCTTAAGATTTGAACTCTGGTTGTTGTGTCCACTTCCAACTGTGATTAGACCATTACACTACAAGTGCCTCCTCCTCCAACAAAGAAAGTAGAACAATGAAAGAAATCAATGGATATGAAATCCGAATTGAAATGATAAAAATCTCATCTCAAAATTATTTACATCTTTGTAATCTGTTTAGTACAATGACGTCTCTGCTTGTTGGAGGCGGGAAGAATCGTGTACGAGGAGTGACAGTAATTATAGCAATAATGACAGTTTGCAGTAACAATTAGGAAGAAACAGATGATTTACAGGTCAACATTTAAGATATTCCAATAGTTTCAAGCATAATACAAAAAAGAAAGAAAGGAGAAATACGAAGGATTGGTGAAAGTAAGAAAGGAAGGAAATCATGAAGATAAAAGTAAAAAGACGGAAATGAAAAGAAAGGAATCGAAAAGATAAAGAAGAAAAATAATGGAGATGAAAGAAAAGAAAGAATAAGGGAAAGTAAAAAGGAGAAAAACTATTTAGTAGAAAATTAAAGAAGAAAGAAAAGAGTAAAGAAATATGGAAAATAATGGAGACGAAAGTAAAAAAAAAAGAAATTATCGTGAACGGCTAGAAAGGAGAGAAATTATGACAATGAAAATAAAAATAAAGACCAACGAAGAACTGATAAGAAAAAAGAAAAATAATTGGAACGAAAGGAAGAAAAGAAAATAATTTTTGTTTCTTTCTTTTTAGTATTCATTTTCTTGTAAATCATGTCATGTTTCAATGGGTCAAAAACGTTCTTTTTTTGTTGTTTTACACTTTTGTTTATAGCAGAAATGTAATAGAATGTCATGCAAGAGATATATCAATGTGTAGAAATGAAATTCTGTAAAATAACTACGTTATTATTCGATGCATTATAAACTGAATGTCTTTGTCAATATTTTTTGATAAACTCTTTTTGGTTTTGGTCAAACGGTTGGGAAGAAAAGAAATCTTAGAACCAAAAGATAAAAACTAATTGCATACAAATTAATTCTTCTTAAATATGGAAATCTATGAAAGTAATTCATTCTATATCCTTCATCATCATTATCATCTGCCAACAGTATGGATTCTCTTGACTCTCTCTCAAAATCAGTCCCTATCCATTATCGCTCTTGGTAATTTATCAGGGACAGAACACAATATTGCTAACAAATCCAGCACAAATGTCACTTTTCTCTGCTTTCTTTCTATATATCCTTCTTTCTTCACTTGTCTTTTCTTCTTGGTTGTTCTTTCATTCGCTGACTTGGGAAAGTCCTTCTTGACTGACAGAAATCCTGATGTTTTATGGCTTTCTTGCCAGCAAACACACATTGATTATTGACCAACACCAACCAGTACCACTCCTATGCAAATCAGTTTGACGACTAAAGTGTCACACTCCAAACATTCTTTTGTAAACCAAAGGTCAGAAGTTTGAACCACAGAGGTGGTACTAATTGCATGAGTGTGTATTTCACCAGTTACAAGTTACTCTAACTTGCTTACTCCACCTGGGCAATGCTTCACTATGATCCACTAGATGGCACCAAGTGTCCATACAGAGCTGATTAATATATATATATACCAACCTCTCCGCATGAGCAGGATACGACACAAGGTCAATTTCTTAAGCAGGGTTTCACAGGTTTGAATTCAGAGTTTTCCTTCTCCTAGACTGGTTACCTAGCTATGGTTAAAGAACCCAGTCTACCCTGCTATTTACCCATAGCTGGAGGGAGAGTAGGATTCATACTTTTCCCAAGGGTATTAGCGCTAAGTGAAATGCAATTACCACGTCCAGGATTTGAACTCGGGGCGACGAGTCCATTTCCCATGACTTTAACCGTTACACCACGTGCTTCCTTCTGCGCTGATTAATATAGTTTTTTTTTCAGGTCAGTTAACAGCGGTGTATCCGTGTGTAGAAACCCAAGCAAGAACTTTGCTCATGAGTTCATCTTTACTTCTCCAGCCGTGCCAAGCACGTCCTGTTTGTGTTACTGGAATTATTTGTGTGATGGTTAGTAAGTGGCTGTAGAGCTACTTTTTTTTGGGTACTGTAATAAACAGGGTTAGTATGAAATGTAGAATTTGGATCAACTCAAACATTTTTTTTATTTTTGACGGGAATGTTTTAGATTGGATGACAAATGCGAGTTTTATTTATAATTTCATTTTTTAAGATTGCCCCATGCACGGAGCCTGGGTATGCAAAGACGAAATTTCATCATTTGATTTAATGCCTCAGCCTGTTTACATCCAATTGGCATTCTCTTTATTGCGGTGTGTGGGTGGATTGAATTTAGTGAATTAGTGAATCGGGAGATATCTATATTTGTGTATATAACAGTACAACTTCCAGGATTTGTTTAAAATGCAGCATCCTCTTGGAGTTCCTATCAATCTTTTGCCCCAGGTGTTTCTTTCACATCCGAGTGGTGCAACCATACAGTAATACTGACACTGCTACAACTTGTAAAAATTACTGTTTTATCTTATCAGAGGTCTGATTTATATATTATCATTCATCATGGCTTGACTTGGTAAATGAAGATTAAATGGTTGGTCTACATTGACTGTCAGCATATTCATGGCTGATGAGGCCAATGCAGGACAAGCAGTCACAGTCACAGCAGCTACATCTAAAGGTCTGGTCAGGGTTTGATGGCATTGTGTTGTGTTTCTTCCTCCTATATCTTTTTTGTCCTTCAGGTTAGCCATGCAGGCGTTTTCAAAGAAGGAGACAGAATGGTTCATGGTTAGATGCCAAGCATCACAGTTCTCAACTCGGGCGGATCAATGGTGATGGTTGATGTTATAGACACCAAGGGATTTTTTCAAGTGGTCCTTGTTTCACTGCTTGAAAAAAATCCCATATTGCCTGTCACATTAACCATCCTCATTGGTCCACCCTAACTGAAACCAATAGCTTGGAAAAAATCTCATTTCATTTTATCAGAGAGAGAGAGAGAGGGAGAGAGATAGAGAGAGAGAGAGAGAGAGAGAGAGAGAGAGAGAAGAGAGAGAGAGATCAGATTTCTATATGATCATTAACTTTTCAATTAAAACTAAATTTGAATTGTTTCTTTTTTTTTTAAATTGAAAGCAGACCCCCGCGAATCTTTAGTTGAAGAAATATTTTTTCCATCTCGAAAGAATAATATCACATGTGTATGTGTCATCACCTCATTTCGACTGAGTAAGGATTCAGTTTGACTCTTTAATTTCCTGTGTTGCCAACAGGAAAATATAGAACAGCAAATTTGATCTGCGATTCCAAGTCATTCCACAAGTCATTTTGATTGTTTATGCATATAATTAGGTTTTTCTTGTTCATTCACTCAACAGGATTCTATTTTGTCTTTAGAAATCCTAGGGCGAGTCAAAAGTTTTGCAATAGTTTAGTAACCTGAAGCACTAGAAAAATGAAAATTTCTGTACGTTAAAATCTAATCATACAGTTAAATTAAAAAAATGTGTATGTCGTCAGTTTGAAATTTGAAAAGTTGTATATGTTAAAATCACCCAAAAATAAACAAATATAACACTGGGCTTATTTTAAAGGAGGGTCAATATTAAAATCATTCAGAAAAATCATGCTAGGTCTTATTTTCAGGGAAACACAGTACTAATAATTTGCAAACAGATCTATTTGACCCAATGCTTATTTCTTTTGTCTGTCTGCCACTCTTAACTAGGGCTTATTTTAAGGGAAATGCTTATATTAAAATTATCCTGAAAAATCATGCTAGGTCTTATTTTGCAGTTAGGTCTTATTTTCGGGGAAACACGGTATTAGCATTTATTAAGAAATTAAAAACACTCATGTACAAAGATTTAAAACTAATTTTGCCATAAATCTTAAGTTGACAAACCACACTGGACTGTGAGATACTGAGCTTGCCTGATACTCTCAGAGTGCTACTCTCAGGAATTATATCTATGGTTTAGAGCACAATCTCAGAATGCTTGATGAGTGATGTTTGTTTAAATCCTTTGACAAAAGTCTTACAAGGTTAATGAAAACAGGTCTAAATCAACTAGTTATTGTTATGTATTGGTGCTTATTAAAAAGACAAAGAACTTGTATACAAATGCTTAGTACTAATAAAATAACATTGCAAATGTTATTCATAGCATGTTTATATACAGTCCCACTAAGTGCCAAGTTTAAAACTTTTTGGAAAATTTCAAAAATTGTATGTTAAAATCTAATGAAGTCATCAGGGTGACCTAAAATCATTACCAGCTAGACAGCTGGGAAGTCTATCCCCTTTACACTAGCACTAAACCAAGGTGATTGTTTTTTGGCATCTGTAGTTAATTGCCACACCTACCATCAGTTCCTCACTTTACTACACAGCTCCTTATGCTACTCATTCACTTTTTGTTGGCAATGGCTGGTATCGAACTCGGAACCTTGTAGTTTCTAGTCTGACACTCTACCAACTGAAGCACATCCAAACTGTCCTCTTTTTGCTATGTATTAGCATTTGTTAAAAAAATTTAAAAACTTGTACAAACGCTTAAAACTAGTAAATTTATTAAGAAATTAAAAACACTCATGTACAAAGATTTAAAATTAATTTTGCCATAAATCTTAAGATGACAAACCACACCGGACTGTGAGATTTTGAGCTTGCCTGATACTCTCAGAGTGCTACTCTCAGGAATTATATCTTTGGTTTAGAGCAAAACCTTAGAATCCATGGTTTTAGGTCTCCCTGACTTTTGCTTGATCGAGGTTCTTGCAACCCAAATGAAATTTCTTGAACCATCTGGTTACTATTCTGTGATCAACTGTGTCTTCATCTTTCACACAACAAATGTTTTTGGTTGCATCCACAGCATTTCAGGGACAGTGAACAATAATATCAGTTCTGAAAGCGCACTTAATTCAATTACTCTCCATTGTGCCTGTTTCTATATGATAGCTAAAGTGAAAAGATCTCATATCTTGTTCTGTTTTTTAGATATATTTACCCAACCCTTCTACCATGAGCAGGATATGACATAATGTCAATTTTTTAGCAAAGTAAACTTGGTTTTGAATTCAGAGTTTTCTTTTAGACTGGTTAACTTAAGAAAGCTAAAGTACCTTGCTACCCTATTACATAGCTGGGGGGAGAACAGATGGATTCATAATTTTCTCAAGAGCATTAATACAAATTGAAACATAATCAGCTTCTGTATTATTTTTTTTATTCAGACTGTTGTCCTCATCTTTATTGTTTTCTTTCATCGGGAGCCTTCACAAAACTTCAAACCTAACCCTTTATTGAAGGCTCCCGAGTTTTGAAGAGAGTGATCCCAGATTCAAGGGGGGAGGTGTTCCAAGTTCAAGGAGGTTCTCAATTCAGACAAGAAATACCTGAAGAAGGCCAGAGAGCATATCAGCCAAAATGTTGTGCTGATAACAATAAAGATAAAGATAATAGTTAAAATAATGCAAATTATCAAGCCTCATCTCAAAAATTCAGAGAAATATGATCAGCTTTCTCCAGGATTTGAACTTAGATCACTGATTCTATTTCCTATGACAATAACCATTACACATAGCACACCTCCTATTTTCTTCAGTCCTTAACATTTTTGTTGTAAGTTACAGTTGTTGATGAAATAACATTATTCTTTGGAGTAAAGTTTATGGTATTAATTATAAGAAAGGTGTTCATAACAATTTGGCCATTAATAAAGATATTAATTAAACTGACAATTATGACAATCAGTTCTTCATGCAAAAAGCTAATTAATTGGATCACACTCAATCTGATTATGTCTTCTATCGATCTTTAACCAAATGAGAATCGAGGTCGTGTTGCCTTCTATTTTCTTATCACCAAAGCAAATAGACTTCGTTGCAAAGTAGAGTTGAAGAAAACCAATAATATGGATCAAACGTTCAAAAGTATCACGAAACTTTGGGCAAATTTGCAGGTTTGAAAAAAAAATCTTTTAATTAAAAATACCGAGGAATTTATAATTTGATGTATTTGCCTCATACCCCACTTGTATGGGCTGGGCACAAGGCCTCGTTTTAACGTGGACCCACCCACAAGCCGAAGCTCATGGGCGGGAAAGAACAAAAATTGTGTTGATCCCTTCGGCATTCCCCCTCAAGGGAGGTGCCTCAGGCGCTGGGCAATAAACCCAGCCCTGCCCCTTTAAGTCAAGGGGGCAGGTGTTGCCTGGGGGGATAGCCCCCTGGGATTGATGCTATTAACTTGTAAGGTCCAGCAGCCGATGCTCACTGGACCCCCGGTTGAAACCGGAAGTTCGATATGTTGGAACATATCTACAATTTCTATGTCTACAGGAATTTGTAATTTGATACAAGAAAAAAAAATCTACCAATTACACATTCTATTATTACAGATTGACTTAACGTAATGGATATTGTCATGTAAAATTGAATTTGTGACCAAGGTTCAAATCCTGGATGAGGCTATTTGCATTTCACTCTATGCTAATGACCTTGTGAAAGGCATGCATCCATCTCTTCTTCCCACTCCCACTATGGGTAAATAGTGGGGTAGACTAGGTTCTTTAGCCCTGGTTATGCAACCAGTCTATGAGAAGGAAAACTCTGATTTCAAATCAGCTGTAAAAGGTAGTACAGTCTGGAGTGGCCTATTGTTGGTATCAGCCAAACAGTGAAGGAGTTTATCTCCTTTTCACTTAAGTTAACTGAGACCAGTATCAATTCCTAGGTGGTTGGTCTACTGACTGAGCTAAACCAATCTTATTACTTCAGACTAATGCCCTTGGGAAAGACATGAATTACTCCATCTAAAAATTGACCTTGTGTCATATCCTGTTCAGGGTAAAGAGGGTTGGACAAATATATACAACTTCTATTGCTACATTTTGGCCCATAAAGTAAATGTTGTGTTAATAACTACCACAATAAAGATGAGGACAACAGTCCAAAAAAATCAAAAATATTCCCATTAAGCTTCATCTCAAAAATACAAATAAATAAAAGTTGTTTAGTGGTTGTTAGAAAGAAAAATACTTCTGTATGGATACTGGATGCTGAGCTGAGGACCTCCCAAGAACAATAAATGATAGGGTAGTTGGTGAGAGGTTGTTATGGGCATCTGTGCTATTAGCATGATATGATGATGAGTCGTCTGGTGTTTGTTAGAAAGAAGATAAATATTTCAAAGTGACTCCCTATATCCTTAAGAATCCTGTCAATCCGATATTGTTCTGGATGTTGGAATAAACCAAACAAATAGGGACGATGATGATGAGGATGAGGATGATGGCTTATGATAATGGTGGTAGGCCTGTTTCTAGCAATGCTGAAAATAGCAAAGGGCTGATAGCAATAATAATAAAAATGTAAAGAAACTGGAAGAAGAGGAAGTAGTTTCATATTGATATTATAGCTGATGTGTATTGTCAATATAAGGAAGATGTTGTAGTCTACAGAAATTTCCTTTGGATTAGAATGTTTACTCATGCATTTAATTTAATGTGTTGGTACCATGCAACTGAAAAGCGTTGTATGTTAGAGTGGACAGTTTCTCTACAATAGGCATCCTCCATATTTAACAAGAGATCAGGCAAGAGGATAGCAAGGCAGGGCCGGTGGGGTGGGGGGTGAAGTAATGGAATAGGAAGAATCTAATGAGTTAGCAGAGTGGAAAATATTTCCATAGGGAATACCAGTGTTAACAAAAGAGTTACAGTGAAATAATTTAATGTTTAATACATTGGCATTTTTGATAACACCAGAGTTTTGAAGGATATCAGGTAATTTATGAGGAAGTGCATCCCGGTCTCCTGCCTCAGAAATTGCTACCCGGTGACTATTAAAATAACGTCTTTTTGGTATTGTCAGGTTTAGGGATTCCTGGCAAGAAACTTTCTTTTCCTTTGAGGTGACCAATTGGTATAGGTCACAAACCTTGGGCTCCCCGTGAGCAAATTTTGGCAGTATATTTTGGAACCGCATTCTTAGTAAAAAGTTACTAAGACTTTGGTCTCGTTCATATCCAAAACCCCTATCATGCTAACAAAGGTAAACTATTTTTCCATTCTTTTCTTGAAATTGTATTTGCTCTGTTAGTCGAAACATGAGTTATTTTCCTGTTTAAATGAGAATTGTCTTAAGTGATAATTTATTCCTCTTATCCTAGTTAACACATTGTTTGTGCATTTTGTGGCAAATAAGTTTAAATTCCCCAAACCCCCTTTGTATGTTTAAATTGTAATTCATAGTTTAGCTTGAATGTTTTTTATATTTAGAATTTTCCGTAAAATTATGAGGCGTAAACCTTCCTGATAACTTTGTTTTTTATCCTTTTATTTTGTGTGAAATTTGTTTTATTGTCTGTATATTTGTTGCCTTCTTTGTATAGTCGAGACTTATGAAGTTTTCATTTTGAATTCTAGTTTCGACGGCTCCATTGTGAGGACAGAATAAAAGAATTTGTTTTAAAATCCCCTTGAGCCTGTATGAACTTCATGCACACGTGCAAATCATTTTGAAATATTAGGGAAAGACATTATGACCAACACGTTTATGTAGGGTGGATGTGACAATGTGGAGTAGCCCTTTATTGCTATTACTCCAAAGTCGACTCTGATCCGGAGTGGTAGTACTTTTTAGGGTCACATCTATGGGTTAAATAGATAAAAATGAGTTTTTAAAAAATGTTTAAAAAATGAATTAAAAAATTTCAAACACCCAAAAAGAATGAATAAAACAAAAATGTTTAGAATGGTATAGAATAACCCAAGAGTTGTCATGCCATTAAATCAAACCAACCAACAAACCAGAGTGGTAGTACCTGTTAGGGTCCTATCTATGGGTTAAATAAATCTGTTTGTACATTATGATAACCATTAAACCATGAGCGCCTCTATCAAGTCAGTGTGTTATTCCTTTTTTACATAATTTTTCTTTCCTTCATTTTTTTTTTCTTTTATCATTCATTATGTTTCCCCCTCTTTTTTAAAAGCCTATCTTTGATACAAAAATAATCAATGTCTTCCCCGTTTCCCTTTTGTTTTAAAACAATACAAATCATGTTTGTATAATATTTGATTTTAGATATTTTCAATCATCACTTGTTTGCAACAAGTGAAACAGATTTATTAAATGACCTTTTTCGGCAATAGATTGACCTCCTTTTCTGCTCCAAACTCTTTTGTCGCCTGACACTGAATTTTACTGCAGAGTTATTTATTTATTTTTTTTATTTATTTTTTTTTTTTTCCTGAATTTTTCTTTTAGATATTTTGGTTTGAAGAGGCTGGTTGTTTAGCTTTTGTTTTTTGTTCTGTGTTCACTAAGCCTCTTTTATTTTGAATAACAAGCTATTCAGTACAACAGGAGAATTTAAGTAAAGTATTTCATCACTCCATTTTGACAAGGACTTTACTAACAGCCATTTGCAATTTTGTCTTTTAAGTATGACAAAGCAAAATAGATAAATGATATATTCCAAAAATCTCTTTCAGCTGTTCCATTTTTCTTCCTATTTACTTAAATATTATTTCTTTCTTTCTTTCTCTCTTTTCTCTTTGCATTTCTATTTTTCTATGCATTTCTGTTTTTGTCTATCGTTTTCTGTTTTCTTTAGTGTATTAACACTATATGAAATGCAATAAGCCTCATCAAGAATTTTCTCTCTATTCACCATGTTTATTTCCTGCATCCTTCAATGATAACCATTGCACCTTATGTCTCTACTTGGTTAAGGAGTTATGCACATATTTTTAGATTCAACTGTGGAAATTCTGTCCAGGGGTAGCTGACATGATGAAACAAATTAGGATTTAGAAAATACCATTGACTGCAAAAAGAAATAAAGAAATTAAAACTGCATTCCATTATTGCATCTCTCTGCAAATTTACACAAAAAATATGTTAAAGACCCCAGTCTGCCCTACTATTTACACAAAGCTGGAGGTAGAATAGGTAGATGCATGCCTTTCCCAAGAGTATTTGGACATTGGAAAATACCAACAGCCTTGTCCAAGATTTGTTCTCTATTCACCATCTTTATTTCCTACATTCTTTAATGATAACCATTACACCATGTGCCTCTACTTGGTTAAGGAGTTATGGACATATTTTTAGATTCAACTGTGGAAATTCTGTCCAGGGTAGCTGACATAATGAAACAAATTTGGATTTAAAAAATAGCATTGACTGCAAAAATAAATTAAATCTGCATTCCATTATTGTATTTCTCTGCAATTTTACACAAAACAATCTGTTAAAGAGCCCAGTCTGCCCTACTATTTACACAAAGCTGGAGCGAAAATAGGTAGATGCAACCTTTCCCAAGAGTATTTGGGCATTGGAAAATGCCAACAGCTTCGTCCAGGATGTGCTCCCTATTCCTCATGACCATTTCCTATTTTCAGTAATAACCAATACACCATATGCTTCCACCTGGCTAAGAAGTTATGGACAGATTTTTAGATTCAAGTGTGGAAATTCCGTATAGAGGTAGCTGAATTTATGAAATGAATTAGGATTAAGAAAATAGGATTGAGCGCAAAAAGAAATTAAAACTGCATTCTGTTATTGCATCTCTCTGCAAATTTACACAAAACAATCTGTTATTGGCAAGGTCAAGTGGACTAAGAAAATTCTCTCATTGATTTGATGTCTTCTTTTGTCAATAACGCTATTGGCATTTGTTAAGCCAAACCAGAAAAAAGAAGATATCAATCAAGAAGATTGAAAATGATAAAGACTTTTTTAACAATAGATTATTGTAAGATTGGTAAATAGTAGTGAGATTATTATGATCATGCAAATAAATCCACTTGGTATTGCCTGGGAAAATAACTTCACTAATCACTTACTTAAAGGCCACCTTCAGCAGCAATTATGCTTGATATTGACTCACATTCTATTTATAGAATCTATATCAGTGGCATAAAGGGCACTTCACGTTATGGTGTTATGCTTAGCAAGCTAGATTCGCAGTATGCACACTACCAGTCAATGGTTGCGTACCACCCTCAGTATGCATACTACTTGCCAATGGTTTGCACACTGGCCCCAGCATGCATATTACCAGTCAATGGTTTGCATACCAACTCCAGCATGCATACTGCAAATTAATGATTTGTGTACCAGCCCTGGTGTACATATTACCAGTCAATGATTTATGTACTAGCCCTATCGTGCATACAACCAGTCAATGAATTGCATACCACCCCCAGTATGCATACTACCACTTTAAGTAACACTGACCTAGAAGACTGAATTAAGGCTTCTTCTTCACTAAAACTTTTAATCTCTTTCAAAAATAACTTTGTTAAAATAGTTTTGAAATGTTTCTTTCTTCAAAGAATCAAAAAAAGATCAATTTGTAATTCTTTGTTTAAGAAAACTTTGTTGTAAAATGTTTCTCATCTAATTTGTGATTTTTAGTTTTAAGAATTGATTTTCAATTCATTACTAAACAGTGATTATTCATTTTGTTGGAATTGGTCGCAATTAGAAGACAAGGGAAAATAATTCTAGCATTCTTATCGCTAACAGTCTTTCATTGTGACATTGATAAATAGAGAGATAGAAGAACAGTAATAAAACATGCAAGGTGATGCTGTATCGCCTGGTCAAAATGGACAATGAATTTTATCAATAGAAATTCTATGATTCATAGAACAACAAAAAATACCGATTCCGCTTAAAGAACTTAATGATCCTTTATCTAAAAAGAAAATATAAATCTGAAAACCAAAATGAACATGCCACTTTCCTGGCTTTTTACAATTCCTTATCCCAAAATTCCATTCAAGACATTCATGTCTTAGAATATTAGTTCTTGTTTTGTGGAGATTTAATTTTGCATATTTATGGAATTATAAGAAACCCTAAATCTGTAGATTCTTCTTCTTTATTTACCATTGTTGTGGAGGTGCATGGTGTACACCTACCATCAGCTCCTTACTTTATTGCACAGATCCCTGTGCTACTCATACACTGAGTTAGCGAGGGCTGGTATCACACTAGGAACCTTGTGATTGCTAGCTGAATGCTCTACCGACTGAGCTAACATGGCCCTTAGATGTCACAAACTGGAAGTGCGTGGTGTAATGGTTAAAGTCATGGGAAATGGACTCGTTGACCCAGAGTTTAAATCCTGGACATGGTAATTGCATTTCATTTAGCGCTAATACCCTTGGGAAAGGTATGAATCCTATTCCCTCCAGCTAGGACAGACTGGGCTCTTTAACCTTGGTTAGGCAACCAGCCTAGGAGAAGGAAAACTCTGAATTCAAACCTGTTAAACTCTGCTTAAGAAATAGATCTTCTGTCATATCCAGCTCGTGCTGAGTGATTGGTAAATATATATAACAAAGATGAGGACAACATTCCAAAAAAGTGGTCACCCAATCGAATATTGAACAGGCTCATCACTGCTTAACTTCAGTGATCTAGTGGGAACCAGTGCTTTCCACCCCTGAAGGGAAATATCAACCGAGCCAAGCATTTTTTGTATCCACTGTGCATTAGTCTCGTCTTCTTCCTATTTTGGCTTAGTTGGAAGTCTGGAAAATATCATACCTAATCTTGCACTTTACTCTTTAAAAATCTTATAAAGTCTGGCACAAGGCTTTATTTTTGGATTAATTTAATATATTAACAAAATTGATATAATGCTTATTCAGTTTAATAATGTTCAATACAAATGAAGAAAATATACATTATAAGATATGTGGAGAAAGGTAGACAAACACAAGATGTTATGGAAACTGGATGTTTATTGTCGACGATGCAACGTTTCGGTCTATTAGACCATCTTCAGGACTTGGATATTATAAGATGTGAAATTAAAAAGGGTGTTACTTATGCCGCACCCTGTATATGATAAAGATGAGGACAATATTCCAAAAAAGTGGTCACCCAATAAAGTATTGAAAACAGGCTCATCACTGCTTAACTTCAGTGATCTAGTGGGAACCAGTGCTTTCCACCCCTGAACAGGAATATCAACCGAGCTAAGCATTTTTTGTACTCCCTGTGCATACATGTCACAAACTAGTACATACCAAAATATTGCAAAACTTTTGACTCGCCCTAGGAAATGTACTCGGTCTCTTTCATAGACTCAGACATTTAGTCTCAGCAGTCAGTAACTTTCTTTCCTTACACACACACCCACTCACAAATCATCAAAAATCTTAACAACTGGTTCTAAAGGATAAGTTTATTGACCCTTTATTTATTTAGTATATCTGAGAATTATCCTATTTTCTTGGCCGACTGGCCTCATATATAAACGTTTGTCCGCATTTTGAACGAAGCACTGATTCTATATGATGAATACTGATGTGTCCTCCTAATGTTCTGTTAATGGCCGACATTAGACAAATGGTTTGTGTTCCTCTTCAATTCTGTCTGCCTAGCAATAGTCAAGAGAAATCTTTCTTTGGCCTGTCTTTTGTTCCAGTAAGAATTCAGCTTTTATTATGGATAATTACAATATTTCCACAGAATGGCTTTAACCCTTGACTAACCTGATGTTCTGACTGAAACATTTCATATCAACGCAAAACATTCTTTTCTTTGCCGAACAAAAGAATTAATGCTTTCTAAGAAAGTAGGATGCATGTTGTTTTGAACAGATCCAGGAAGCAGTACTCTACAAAACAGCAGCTGTATGGTCACTTACCTCCCATCTCAATAACACTCCAAGTAAGACAAGCAAAACATGAATCAAGGACAAATGAAGCTTGTGCAGAAGACCGTGCGAGCTGGCGCCTTCTTGTCAAACAAGAAAAGAGAGCTAAAAGAAAGGAGAGACAACAGCAACTCCAGCAAACATCACCGTTTGTTTGCAGTCACTGCATCAGAGATTGCCATTCAAAAATTGGTCTGTTCAGCCACTCATGCAGTTGCAGATTAAAAAGTGGACACTACGTCATCGTCTTTAATAGATGGAAGGTTGTCAGCAATAAAATATATATATATATATTTACCAACCCTCCACATGAGCAGGATGTGACACAGGGTCAATTTTTTAAGTGGAATTTACAGGTTTGAATTCAGTTTTCCTTCTGGACTGGTTAACTAGCCATGGTTAAAAAGTCCAGTCTGTTGTATACTGTCTTTCCTTACTTTCTTACTTCTATTCTTCTTCCAGCGTCTCTTCTAACGTCTGGACTTCGTCTTGGGGATTTCGTGTCTGGTCTTCCATTGGGGATTTCTCTTTATCAGAAGCCCTGTGTCATTGGTAGTTTTTAGATATTAACACAAGACTTCGATTTAACTTAGATCATATTTTATTCTGAAATCCGCACCAGACTACCTGCGCAGATTGGTCAGAACACGTTCGTGGTTTTTGGCTGATCTGACTAAAATCTCTTTCAATCTAAACCGGAAGAGGGTCTTCTCCACTGATTCTCACGGTATCCACCGGAAGGATCAGGATGAGGTCAAGCCTTGTCATTCAATCCTTCAAAGCCACCGGCTTAACTTTTAACAGCCATTTTGGTTTCTACACTACTGTACATAAATATTAGGAATCTAATAATTATGTAACACTACTATTTACCAATAGCTGGAGGGAGAGAAGATTGATGCATACCTTTCCCAATGGTATTAGTGCTATGTGAAATGCAAACAGCCATATCCAGGATTTGAATACTGGTTGACAAGTACATTTCCTACAACTTTAATCATTACACTTCTCCACATTGAATGTTGCTGGGCAAAAAATTACCCTTTCTAATAGCCCGATTCAATTTTTGGTGTTTAATTCGGTTGGACTCAAATTCTTTCACAGACCAGTAGACCATGATATACAACTTTCTACAACTCTAACCATTACACCACAGACACCTCCATATGACCATTATATAATAATCAATGCGCCATAATCTTTTCATGTTCCTTATTAGGAAAATGTTTATCTTATTAAAATCCCATGATGTTGTTGGCTGTCAACTTGTGTTCGAGTAAGACCATTTCCTTTTTAGGTTTTTTTTTTGTTTTGTTTTTCTCTCATAGTTGGGTGCCAGTAGCATTTGACACTGTATCCTCGTGTTTTCTCAGATGACTCACCAGGCCAGCCAGCCCTGGAGAGACATACTCTTCCACATAAACTACATGTTGGAACTTCTACACTTTGAAAGTTGCTGGGCTGAAAATTACCCTTTCTAATAGCCCGTTTCAATTTTTGGTGTTTAATTCGGTTGGACTTAAATTCTCCCAATAACTCTAACCATTACACCACAGGCACCTCCATATGACCATTATATAAGTATCAGTGTGCCATAAACTTTTTATGTTCCTTATTAGGGAAATGTTTATCTTATTAAAATCTCTAAGATCTTGAATTATCCAATGTCTCTGACACTACACGACTATAATATAAAACTTTCTATACCATAAAATACATTTTTATTTTGGCCAGAAAATTTTTGAAGAAGATAATTTTCTCTTGTTTCATTTCAGCACTAATGAAGCCTTGCAATTATGAGTCCTAATTTTGATAATTACAGAAAATCACTTGTCTAATTAATTTAATTTATTCCTAATCATACCCTGCAAAATTGATTTTCTTGGAGTTACAAATTGGTTTTAAGCACGCACAAGCAAAAAACAGAAACAACAAAAAAACATTGAGAATGAAAATATAAATAAGAAGATAATGCTTGATTGCTAATCATAAATATCTATTTTGTATCAGTATAAACACGGAGAAATGAAAAGCTTAGTGGAAAGGTTATTGTTATAGGGAATGGCATCAGCAACCACATTCAAATACTGGTTGAAACTCTGTGTTTCACTTCATATTAATGCCCTTAGGAAAGGTACGAATCCATCTGGATAAATAATAGGGCAGATTGGTTTATTTAGCTTTGGTTAGGAAACCAGTCTAGGAGAAGGAAATCTCTGAATTCAAAAACTCTGTATTTCACTCTAATGCCCTTAGGAAAGGTATGAATCCATCTAGATAAATAGTAGGGCAGATTGGTTTATTTAGCTTTAGTTAGGAAACCAGTCTAGGAGAAGGAAATCTCTGAATTCAAAAACTCTGTATTTCACTCTAATACCCTTAGGAAAGGTATGAATCCATCTGATAAATAATAGGGCAGATTGGTTTATTTAGCCTTGGTTAGGAAACCAGTCTAGGAGAAGGAAATCTCTGAATTCAAAAACTCTGTATTTCACTCTAATGCCCTTAGGAAAGTATGAATCCATCTGGATAAATAATAGGGCAGATTGGTTTATTTAGCCTTGGTTAGGAAACCAGTCTAGGAGAAGGAAATCTCTGAATTCAAAAACTCTGTATTTCACTCTAATGCCCTAGGGAAAGGCATAAATACATCTGGATAAATAGTAGGGCAGATTTGTTTCTTTAGCCTTGGTTAGGAAACTAGTCTAAGAGAAGGAAATCACTGAATTCAAATCAGCTGTACTTCACACTAATGCATCCATCTGGATAAATAGTAGAATAGATTTGTTTTTTTAGCCTTGGTTAGGAAACCAGTATAGGAGAAGGAAAACTGAATACACCAGCTGATTCTTGGGAAAGGCATGAATCCATCTAGATAAATATAGGGCAGATTGTTTCTTTAGCCTTGGTTAGGAAACCAGTCTAGGAGAAGGAAAACTCTGAATTCAAATCAGCTGTACTTCACACTAATGCCCTCGGGAAAGTCATGAATCCATCTGAGTAAATAGTAGAATAGATTTGATTCTTTAGTCTTGATCGGTCTAGGAGAAAGAAAAATGAATTAAACCAGCTGTATTCTGTTCAAAAATTGACCTTGTGTCATATCGTGTCCATCGTGGGAGTGTTTTGTAAATACATGTATATACAAATAAAAATAAAAAGAATCCTATCAATAAATAAAAATCAAGATAAAACATTTTTCAAAAGAAATGATTTTCTTGTCTGTGTGTGTATTAAATCTTGAATAATATATGGGAATATCAGTGTGTCATTTTTTTCAGCTCTACCCCCTAAGGCCATAGCCCAACTTATCATACCATTTTCGGATCAAGCCATCTTCATGAGCAAATTAAAATTACTCCAGGCTAAATCCAGACCTGAAATCCTAAAACTTTGGATTCACAAGTTTTAATTACTGTAATTGACGCTTGTTTGAAAATTTTTAACATGATTTTTTGTAACAAATCTTTGTATGATAACAAAAATATTGTTCTAGTTTAATAAAATTTGAAATTCACTCAATTTAGAAATTTAAGAAATTTATTTACTGATGGATAGAATTACAACCAAATTCATGAATATTAGTATATTACTTCCATAAAAATTAGTATTACATTCATGAAAAATTTGTATATTACATTCACGAAAAGGTAGTGTAATTACATGAAAATTAGTATATTACATTTGTTAGGTGGAGCTCTCTAAGTAGTTTAACTAACGAGAAGAGAGACCCTTAAAGTTCAAAAATAAAAAAATAAAAACATTTCTAATAATAATCAAATTAACTTAAATATCAATTTAATATGTGTAATATTTCAAATCAAAAAAGAGATAGCAGCAAATACTGTAATAATAATTACTTTAAGCGCGGAAGACGATCTCTACATAATGTTATTTGAAACTATTAAGTGTTTCTTTAGTTTCTTTTTAAATGAGTATTTAGTTGGAGAATTTTTAATGTCCATGGGTAATTATTCCATAGTTTAGAACCATGATAGTTGGGTGCCAGTAGCATTTAATGTAGGAAGTGCCATTGTTTGGCCAAAGTAGGCGCCCTCCACAGAAGCTGGCTTAATTACCAGCTGATAGGGCGGCTTTTCAGTTAGTGTGGGTGTAAGTGCAATTGTTAAAGATTCATAAAATAAGATGAATGAGAACTGTTCAAATTGTGACTCTTGTCGCTAACTTCACTTGCTGATAATATTCTTGAGAAAGGAATTCTTTGCCTCTTCTTCTATTGTTATCAATTTTATTATTGGCTCTTCATATCCGCAGAGAGAGTGAATGAACTGAGGGTGTGGTATTGTCATTTTCTACTACAGTGAAAAGGGGGCAACATTGTCAGCTCGGAAAGATGAAGATTCCAAAACACATTTTAACTCTCTATCTATCTATCTATCTTTCTATCTATCTATATTTATATCTATATCAATATTGTACCCATATCTGGAGGGAGAGTAGGTGGATGCATATATATATATATATATATATATATATAAGTAAAGTCGTCGGGGCAGCCTAATGTCGGTATGAGCCAGACAGCGAGGGAGTCTATCCCATTTTTCACTAGCGCTAGAACAAGGAGATTATTTTTAGCATCTGAGGTGGAGCGCCACACCTACCATCAGCTCCTTACTTTACCGCAGAGATCCCTGTGCTACTCATACGCTGAGTTGGCGAGGGCCGGTATTGAACTAGGAACCTTATGGCTTCTAGCTGAACGCTCTACTGACTGAGCTAACCCAGCCCTTTTATATATATATATATATATTGCAAAATAATCTCTTTGGTTTAGTGTTAGTGAAAAGGGGATATACTCCCTCACTGATTTGCTAATACCGACTTTAAGCCACCCCGTCAACTTTACTTTACTTTACTTTTTACTTTATATATATATAAAAGTATATATATATATATATATATATATATATATATAATCAATAGTAATGTTATTATGGATGATTTAAACTCATAACCTTAAGTTTCATGCTTATGCAATCTTCAGATGAGCCAAATGGTTGAGATTTTAAAAACCCATAGTTTTTTAGCGTTTATATAAATGTGAAGCGTATCATCCCATCGTGTGAAAATGCTTCACGTTTATATAAACGCTAAAAACTACTGGTTTTTAAAATCTCAAATATTTGACTCATCTGAAGATTGCATAAGCATGAAACTCATAGTTATGAGTTTAAATCATCCATAATCATTACTATTGATTGTAAATCTGCTCTGCTTTATTAGCATTGAGCACCTTTTTATGCCAATACTTTTCTCATTTATTCTCTATTCATTCCATATTATTATATATATATATATAATAGAAAAGTTGCAGAAACACACACAACCTATCAAATATTGGACATATTCTGCCAAAATAATAACTCAATGCCTGAAGAAGACAACAGATCAGAAACACAAATTTTTCTGAGAACATAATACATTTTGCGGACCTTCTTTTTTATAAAATATTAAATTTTCTCCCGTTGGAACCAGAACAACATTTATATATATATATATATATATATATATATATATATATATATATACACAACCACATTTTTCTAGATGTGTAAGTAACATAAAACACTTTTTCAAGTGGATATGATTCCCTAATATTCAAAATAGATATAATCACCCTGAACCTCAAAGCAGAATAATGTTGGTTAAGTTGATCTGGGTACTCCAAGCTGATTCGACTTTGCTAGCATTTAGCTGTCAGTATGGATCAGAAAGAGATAAATTAGATTTTTTTTAAACTTAAGATAAGCTTAAAAGGGGAATCAATTTGATTTAGTCTTGGATTAGCGTTAGAAAACATTGGAAAGTTTTTTGGCATTTTTTTAAATTGATATTTGTATTCAGTTGAAATTTGAAAGAATTTTTTGCAGACAATCCAAAATGGCAGCAACAGATTATTTTTTCATTTGTTTTTGTTTTTTTCTTTTGGAAAGAAAAAGAAAATCCCATTTGGACAAATCAACTCAAAACACAGATGATCTCAGCATTAAAAAAAGAACATTTTGTTCAATTTTTTTCAGTGGTTTTCATTATAACAAATGTATAAACTTTGAAATCAGTGTGTCTGCAGTCAGTGCAGATATTTTGTCTAAGATTGTTTGATATAGAAACTCTTAAAATGATTGAAAGTTTGAACTTTAGAACAATTTATTTCATTTTTCATATTTAATAACTTCTTTTCTTTTTTTTTGTTGATAAAGATGAATATTAAATATAATTGGGACAAATAATCTCAAAGCTAGCAGAATCAAAATATTTCCAAATTGGATTTCATTATTTTCTAGAATTAACCTGTTATTTTGATTCTAAGATTTTTGTCTGGAATTTGTTTTAACCCTTTATCTACCACCGCCATCTGCAATAGCATGCTGAAATGGTTCTAAAAGTCAGATCTCTTTTGTATAAATGTCTTGTTTAAATTATTATTTGTTAATGATAGGAAAGCAATTACAATGCGTATAAAATAAAAATAAAAAGATGTTTAGTCTTATCGATTTCAAAGTAACTTTATCATCAGAGACGTTTTCAGAAATGGACGCGTTTTTGTGTCTTTTTTTTTTTTTTGTACATTATAAACATGTGTCTATTTTTTTTTTTTATAACACTCATGGAAGGGTAGTGATAGCCGTTGTTCAATCAATTTCAATTTTATTCTTTTCATCTATTTATATATTTATGTATTTATCTATTTATTTATTTGTTTTATTTGTTTTATGTATATATATGTGTGTATATATGGAATGTGTATTTTAATTAATTATATATTCTGTGTTTAATTCTAACCTATTGTTTATACTGTTTATATCAAAGAAAGAAATAGAAAATTACTATTCCATTCCATTGGCATTTCATTGTCGGAAGACTATAATATAGTTTTTGTGCCCTTGAAGTTACAGCACCTCCTGTGACTGTGAAGTCCAATGTTCGAAAAAAAATTCTCGATCACAGATATCACATGTGAAGGATGTCCCTGAAGATGTTGATGTGCCGGTGCTTTGTTGCAGGTGCTTTTTCTGGACCTCTGAAGAAGAGGGATCAGAAAAATGGGCAGATGACCAAAATTCCTTTCCGTCTCTTTTAATTTTAGCAACATAGGAAAAATGTATTCATTTTGTTTTAATCTTTTATTATTTCGTTTATGTATTTTATCTTATACTCCCAGAAGAACAACTAAAAAAAAATTACAAATTTTTATTGATATTTTTAAATTTATCATAATTCTTTTAAGCAAATAAGCATATAAAAAAAAACTTTAATAAAAAATATCTGCCAAACAATTTTTCACTTTAATTATAACGAGAATCTTGAATGATCTCAAAAATGGATCATTGGGGAAAAGAGAGACTCTTATTAACCGAGTTATTTACATAATAGAACATGCATATTCCGATATGACATAGCAATTGACCCGTCTAATGAATTTAAGTTGGAAGCAATTTTCACAAAGGAACATCATCCTGTAATTGTTGATTGTATACCCAAAAGATTTATTCTTTGAATTTTTGTTATCTTATTAAAATTTGTTAAACTATTAAAAATATTTAAATAGAATCTGGAAAAGATCAATAACATTGTCAAAAGTTTCCTTCAAGTTAAGTTAATATGACATCCCCATATTTTTGTATCCTCTCCAGATTGGGTGGGGTCAAAGTTTAGGAATTGGTCATGCATGCCAAAAAGAGTCGTTTCCCTTAAGGAAAAATTGTGATATAAAAAGTATGTGATACCTCTGATGGAGGTTTGGTTTTGGTTTGGTTTGTTTTGTTTTACGGCATATCAACCTCAGTGGGTCATTTAATGCCGATAAAGTTTTGAAATAAATCAATTCTTAATGGATAATACAATTTTTTTATAAATACATTTTTCTATTTAACCCATAGATGGGACCCTAACAGGTACTACCACTACGGGTCAGAGTGGACCAGGGAGCAATGGTGATGAAGGGGTGCTCCACATTCCCAAACCTCCAAAACTGGAACCTCACCATGAGATAGAGTTTAACGTCATTCCCATGACAGGTAGACCCGCAGCCACCGCCTTCTAGCACCCATATGATAAAAACGGGTCGGGGCTTGCCATAAGGGCAATAGGGTTGGGAAAATCATATAGGTGCTAGGGCTTGATGTGACCAGCTGATTGATTGAAGGGGGCCTCTCCGGCCGCCTGTCTAGCCCAAGATAGGGCCAAAGTGGAGTATTGCATGTCATGAACTGCTCATCCACCTGGGCTCTATCCTTAAGCATCACGGGTCGCCACCCACGGCCAACAGGTGGCCCCATTGGGGGAGTCTTGCCCCTCTTCAGAGGTGCAGTCGGTGCATTCTAATGCCCCAGCCGACAGGGCGGTCTGATGGAGGGGAGGAGTGAAACCAAACGAGACGACATAGCTGGGGATGTTATTTTAATAGTCACTGGGTAGCAATTTCTGAGGCAGGAGACCGGGACGTACTTCCTCATAAATTACCATTTTCCCTTAAGGGGGCCCTCTTTTCAACCTATATACTTAAATTTAGCCCCCCCCCCCCAGTCCAGAATGAACATTTTCATTGGCTTTTTGGCAGATAAAAATCAAACATTTAAGATAAATTTTCTTCAAGAAAAATAAAGAAATGTCTCTTCATTTATTTTACAAACTTCATTATAACAAAAGACAGAAAAATTTCAATTAAAAAATTTCTTTTGCAAATTGAAAATGATATTTTCTTTATTTTTTTTCCTCTTTTTTAAATTTTGGTTTTAACTTAAATTTTTATCTTTATTCCCAATGATGAAAAATCTAACAACCAAAAAGAATAAAAGAAAATTCAATCCTCAACTATTTTTACTTTTTCTGGTTGACATTTTCTCTAATTAATCATGGAAATTTAATGAATAAAAAATTGTCCTGTTGGCTTGAAAGAATTTATTTTATCTTTTTAAAATTTTTTCTTCTTTTATAAAACAATCACAAGTGACCTATGTTTGTGGCGATAATTTCCTTATTGCTGGTCCATCCAAACTGATGACATGTTGCTGACCATAAAAATGACAGGGTCAAGTTTTTAATTTTTCCAAAATTTTTTGCACAATTAATTAAAATTATTTCAGCAAATGATTAAAAATGAGAATGAAATTTGTTGGAAATTGTTGAAATATTTCAAATGCAAAATTACTCAATGTGTTGATGTTTGAAGATGTTCATTTTAATGTGGATGTGCACACATCATACACATACCTAATTTAATCGCATCTAAAATCTGTACATCTTATTCATTATTGTTGGTATGCCAATTTTTGAATGAAAATCTCTGGTGCTGTGACTGCAAACAAACACTGATGCTTGCTGGAGTTGCTGTTGTCTCTCCTTTGTTCTGGCTCTCTTTTCTGTGGAGGCTTTTTTCCTCTTTTTTTTCACTCCTTTCCATTCCTTGTTTGAGGAGGAGGCACTAGGCTCCCATGTATTGGGGTTTATGTGGCATGTCTCCATGACCTTAAGTACAAATACTGATAATGTATGCATCCCTCCACACACATACACACAAGTAGGATGGAACACAAGGACAATTTTAAGAAGAGTTTAACAAGTTTTCTTCTCTTATACTGGTTGCCATATCAAGGTTAAAGAGCCCAATCTACCCTACTGTCAACCCATAGCTGCAGGGAGAATAATTGAATTTATCCCCTTCCCAAGGGTCTTAGCATTATGTGAAATGTAACCCACCTTGGTGTAGTCCAAGTATAGAAGAACTTTCAACCATCTTTGATCATTGTTGAATACTCCTGTGATCAGGAGTACCCACATCTTCTACAATGATCACAGATGATGGAAAGTACTCATACTTGGACTACACAAATAGAGTCTCTTGACAGTTTTCAAAGTTCCTTTAATTAAAGTTTTGAAATCTTGCTTATCAACAAAAAAAAGATGAATAGAAACCTAAACAACAAATCCTCATCTGTTATTTTCAATATATGCATTCAATAAATGAATACACACACACACACACACACACACACACACACACCATATATATTATATATATATATATATATATATATATATATATATATATATATATCTTTGAAAGGAAGAAAAAACTCAACACCGTTTGTTGATTTAATGAAGTTCCCTCAACACCATAATTCCATAATAAATTTATTTCGACTAAAATTGGGGCTTTATGAATCTAAATTGATTTAAGAAGCCCAAATTAAGTCTCATCAGATGGATAGTCACCAATAGGAAATTTTTCTGTCATACAATTCAAATTATTGGTGACTATCCATCTGATGAGACTTAATTTGGGGAGGTTTGTTAAATCACTTAGATTTATAAAGGCCCCAATTTTAGTCGAAATAAATTTATTATGGAATAACGGTGTTGAGTTTTTCCTTCCTTTCTAAGATAAATATTGCTCTGTATATAATCTAAAAGATTATTATACATTGAGCTCTCTGTAGTGATTTAAATATTCACTGTATTTGTACATACTGGATCATACTATAATAATACAGTATGTCTTAGAAATTACATATAGAATCATCCCTTACTACCAAGTTTTGGATACCTCACATCTATATATATATATATATATATATATATATATATATATATACATTTTATAAAAAAATGAAAAACACAATGAGTGATGTTTAATAAGCCAACACTGCAGTGTTTAACAAACCTTCTGGGCCTTCGTTTGTTTAAAGAAAAATAAATTTAGTGAACAAAAGTCTGCGAGTCTCTGCTTTTGGTATGTGGCTGATTTTATTGAGATTCAAATATGTGAAAAAAGACATATTTTAAAATGCAGAGTAACATTGGTGTTCCTTTTATTTATTAATATATATATTATATATATTTATCATTTATTTATTTATAATTAATAATGCAATTTAAAAATTGGTCCTACCGTTGGTTTTGAATAACCTTTTTCAGTGTTTCGTCGTCAGAGGCGTTCTATAATCAATTCTATAATAATTTAACAATACATATATATATATATAATAATATAATATATAATATTATGTAATATATACATATACATATACATATATATATATATATATATATATATATATATATATATATATACATACATAATAAAGGGAGATAGAGAGAGCACATAGTAGTTATTCTTTGAAGCATATTTCCTAAAAACTGAAAGACATTTTTACTATTTTTTGCCTTCAAACTTAATTTCTTAGTTTTTCTGTTAATTGCAAAGGAAATGATTTCAACTACATCAAGTACATTCTATTGGACTTCCAGGCATAATTAAAAGAATTAAGGATTTCTATTAACATGCTATTTCAATTTCGACTTGCATGTTGTTTGAAATCAAAAACACTAATTCAGATTGGAACAGCAATTTAATATTTCAGCAGCAAAAAATGATTTTTGATTGTCTTTCTTTGATTCTTCTTTTTTTGTATCCTCATTTCAAGCTTTTTTGTGTCCTCCTCATCATTTGCTCTTTTTCATGTCTTTCTCGTCTTTTGCTCTTGAAATAAAATTATACATCAAAATAACTTAAAATAGTTTAATCTACATTAGGATTCTGATAGTTTCATTTGCTCATCCACATATCCTTCCCCATTTATCAAGCGAGACTGACAAATTATTCATTTACAAATCATATATACAAAATAAAGAAACAGGACTTGGCATTACATAATCCACAAGGGTTGATATGCCATTAAGCAATAACCAAACTAAACCCACCAAAAATCATGTGATCATAAAATGATTCTAACTTTACTTGATTTTTGCAAAAGTTTGAGTAACTACAAAATCCCTTTTCTCTTTGTATACCCTCAAAAGAATTAATATATATCTTGGGAGAAAGGTTATATATATATATATATATATATATATATATATGATGGGAGTTATTGTATTTTCATGAATAAAGAACAGACTAAAGTGATGGATGAGCAAAAATGACCTTATTTGGTCCTGTCTGTTTTAGCACTGACTAAAGATAAATTATGAGAATTAGGAGTCAAATCTGTTTTATTTATGATTTTAACCAAAACCTTAAAGTCAACAAGAATTTCTGGTAACAAAGGTGAAGCAATATTTTTACTCATGCTAAATATCTAATATTTTATCTTAAAATTATTTTCCTAATTATTCAATTTAGTTATTAATTATTTTCTTTGTTTTAAAGGGTTAATGTTTTCACGATATTTTAAAAACATTAATTTGCATTTTATAGAATTTTTAAAACTAAACTTTCCAAAATGCTCCGAGCCAATTTACTCATGAATATTTTTTAGGATTTCATTAGATTGCTTTTCTCTTAGTGAAATGCCTTAGAAAAAAGAAATATATCCACTGGTCATCTTGCATATGAAACACACATATGTGAAGGTGTGTGTCATGTATAAATCTATATTTAGATATTTAGAAATTTGAATGTGTGAAATCTGTTATAATCTGATGCACCCATAATTGCTCTGTGGCATAGTGGCTAACATGCTGGCCAGAGACATTGTAGTGAGTGAGATTATGGGGCTATATTACAATTACTCAAGTGAGGAAATTTTTTGATGGTTGAATAGTAAAACGTGTTTGGTCAAGCATTTGTATAACATGTGTGCTCATGGGATTGAATCTTTTTATGGGTATTAGGTATTAAGACACACAGTATTCATGTAAAAAGAAAAGAAATAATAGAGCAGGATTATATATATATATATATATATATATATATATATATATAATATAGGTATGATATATATAGGTATGATAATTTTGATTTAACTCTCTCTCTCTCTCACTCTTTTTCTTTCTTTCTTTCTTTTCATTTTTTTCAAAATGCTCGATTGAATTAGATTAGCTCAACCTTCCTCTATCTTTCTTTCTTAATATATTTTTCTGTGTATCATTTCCTTTTTCTTCCCTTTCTTTCTTTATAATAAAATCAGAATTGCCCCTTATTTAGCTGCGGTGATGACACTCATAAGAAATAAGAATTCAGTGGATAAGTAACACCAGATAATATGGATTTACATTTTTGCATTTCATCTTGGATGATTTAAACGGTGGGTTTTAACCAGAGTGTGTTGCAAGATGATAACGGTCATACAATCTACGAGCATGAGTATTAATATATAGATATATACAAGTGTGTATGTGTGCATGTGTGTTAAAAAAAATTAGCTAAAACTTTTACAAAAGAGAATGTTGCCTAATATTGGTCTTTGGCAGCAATGTCAAAAGTAAATATATAAACATATATAACTGAGAGCACAATTATTTTTATTTAAACTAGCAAAAATATGCACCCTCCGGGTGCAAGTATTTAAGTTTTAATGTAATAAATATTGTATTTTAGAAAGGCTAATGAAACTAAATAAGAATACAGATAAAAAGATTTGAAACAGAGGGGGGTAAAATAAGATTTGAAACAGAGGGAGTATAATAAAAGATTTGAAACAGAGGGAGTATAATAAAAAATGGAACAACTGAAACTTACTCTTCCATCACTCTCGTCTTTCATTGTTATTTTTCTAATTTAAGTATTTAGTTAAAAGAGGAAGTAAACAATAAAATGACAGTTATCTTGTTAATGGATTTCATTTAAGATTCATTGAAGAGATTTTGCTTATATTCATTAAAATAAAACCAAACAGTTAGAAATCGATAATACTAAGCACATATTTATTAAATTCGATTTTTTAATATTAATATGCAAATTAGCCTTCCCGTTCAACTGTAAACCGCTATTTTGTTGTATATATAAATATATTGCATGTTGTCAGTATGTAGACATAGTTAACAGTATTAATAATGTAAGACAATTTTATTAATAATTCAGGTTAAATAAAAATAAAATCATGGAGAATGTGATGTCAATAACTAAGAGAATTGTTACTTGAGTAGGAATATAGTTTCGGTTACAGACAGAAAAACACACAATCTACATTATAATAAGATGAGAAACTTCAAAAGTAATGGAAGAAATGTAGTAATAACTTAGAATTTAACTAAAGTAAACTTTGATTTTTAATGGCATGTTGACCTGTCTAGGGTTATTTTATGCCTAGAGTTTATTGAATCCTGCTCATTGTACGTTTATATCTAAATTCTTGTGTAGTTCTTTCTTAAGAGTTTTTCCCCCACATTCTCATAAAAATTAATAATTTTTTAACAGATATAGATGCAATCAACAATAGATATGACATCATCATATGAACATTCCATCTCACCTTTGTATTACTGAAAATTCGATTGAAACAAATTAGTTTGTCCAATTAAAAAGAAAGAAGGTATCATTTAAATATGAGGTTAGGTAAAAACTGTCTCTCTGCAAAAGATTAAACCTTCCCAGCATTCCTCAGTTTTTCCTTTCATAAAGCCCCATTATTCGAGTACAAGTTGGCACATTTTTTATAATATTTGTTTGCATACTTTTCAACGAAACGCAGAACATCTTGCTTGCTTCTATTCTACTCTTTCTCTTCAGAGAAATCCAGACAATTGGCCGTGCGCGCGTGAAATGCTTTATCACTGAATTCTAATGAGAGTATCTTCCACTCGAGCAAGAAGCTCACCACTTCACTAGGCCACTTCACTGTTGTGAGGCTATTAATGCTGCAATGGCTTTGCAAAGTTTATCTTCTTTGAATAATTCCTCTCAAGGTTGGTGTTCCATTGATATAGGAATGGCTGACAGATTTTAATATTTGAATAAGTTACCCTCTTCTCTTCGAGGCAGTCATGGTGGGGGGGGTGGGGATCTACTCACTGTTGCCTCTTCTTACATTTGAAAATGATTGTAAATTCTTGGCTACTGTAATTTCTCAAATGTAATATATGCATTTATTTCTTTTTCATTATATATGAGAGCCGGGTTAGCTCAGTCGGTAGAGCGTTCGGCTAGAAACCACAAGGTTCCTAGTTCAATACCGGTCCTCGCCAACTCAGCGTATGAGTAGCACAGGGATCTGTGCGGTAAAGTAAGGTAGGTGTGGCGCTCCACCTCAGATGCTAAAACAATATCCTTGGTCTAGCGCTATTGAAAAGGGATAGACTCCCTCGCTGACTGGCTGATACCGATTTTAGGCCGCCCGCCGACTTTACTATATATGAGACAGATTTATGGTTGAATATTATAAATGGGAAAAGGAATTTGATTTTTTTTTTCACCTTCAACCATCAAAGTAAAAGCTTGCATTATTAAAATATTAACATTTTCAAACTATATTCCTCTGAATTTTTGTAGCTTTTTTTAAAAGTCTGTCAGTAGTAGCAGATATTATAGATTCATATTACACTAAAGACTCAATTTTAATTAGGAAATTTGTTATTGTTATTTGTCAACATGTGTTTTGACCAAAATTTGCTTATAAACAGTATTCTATCTAATATTATTTTTAATATAAAAATAAAATGAAATAATAATGGAAACAAATCATTGAGTATGCAAACAGAAATTCATCTTCAGGACAGACCTTTTTGGTCGAAACAAGGGTTGACAAATAACAATAATAAATCTCATCCATATATATATATATATTTCTTCCAATTTTTTTTTTGATATTATTGATGATCCTACTTCATTTGTAACTAAATAAAAACTCATTTCTGCTGGTTTAAGCAACTATCAAGATGTTAGTATTGATATTTACTGAATTTAGCCAGAAAGAAAGTAATAAAGAATGTGTGTGAAAAAATAAAGAAAGAAAGAAAGAAAGAAAGTGTGAGAAAAGAGAAAGCATTCACAAAAACAAAACAAAAAATAAAATAAAGAAAGTATGGAAAAAAGAAAGAAAATCATGGTAATGAAGAAAGAATGAAAGTGAGAGTGAAAGAAAGAAAGAAAGAATGAAAGAAAGAAAAAAAGAAAGAAAAAAAGAAGAAAGAAAATGAACTAACCAGTAAACAAAGAAAAAGAGAGACAAAGGGATATTAGTGTTGAAGATAAGATGGTAAAAAGACGAAAGAAAATAATCTTGAACAGAGAGAGGGGGGGGCGAGATAGAGAGGGAGAGAAAGAGAGAGAAAAGGGAGAGAGAGAGAGAGAGAGGGGAGTAATTGATGATTTAATGAATAAGACAAACGTTTTTATCACATGATTGCAAAGTGTCCTATATTAATGTTAAAGAAACAGATTTGTGCAATCATCTATGTGACAATCATTATCCGAATAATTAATGAAAATATTTTCATATTTTATTGTTGAATGATAAACAATATTGAACCTAATTAACCTTTTTCTGATATTTAATCTTCATCTTTCAGGGATAATGACATTGAAATAAAGGATAAATCTTTTATTAGGTATAAAACATTCGAGGAAACAAATTTTGTCTGAGAATTTAAAATGAAATGTTAATATTATATGATTTCTTCAATAATCTTCATCTGAATTGTTAAACAATAATCACCCAAAGACTTTTCCTATCCAATGTTTTGTAGATAACAAGGATTTGGTCGAAGCAATAAAATCGACTAAACTTGTTACAGATAAAAGATTAAGGATTGAAATAGCAAGGATCAAAGAAATGTTAGATAAGAAAGAAATCACTTCAATAACATGGATAAAATCTAATGATCAAATTGCTAACTGTCTAACTAAAAGAGGCGCTTCACCTTACAACATGATAGACTGTTTGAATAATGGACAGATGATATACTTTTGAATAGAAAAGGAATTAGATTGTTAATTGTTCTGTGTTGCTTTCACCCTTAGCCAGGATTGAACCTGCAGCTTGGAAATGACTGTTACAGATTGTTAACTATTGGTCAGTGGAACAGTCAAAACCCTCCTCAGCTTAATGGACTGTCCCTGGCAGTAGTGGCAGTAATTATTTAATCTGTTATAGGTGGTTCATTGGGAGACCTAGTAACTGCATGGTTAGCTGCAACATTTGAACTTATCAATATTGGCACCTTTTTAATGTTTTTTTGGTATATCTTTAGAAAGGAATGGAAAATAAACACATTTGTGTCGATTATATGTTATCATTCACGTACGTAGGTAGTAATATCTCATCCACAGAGAGCAATGTTAATACACGAATAGCAAAGGCATGGTCGGCCACAAAAAAATTATCAGTCATATGGAGGTCCGATCTCCCTGCCAAGCTAAAGCGACGGATCTTCCAGGCTGTGATTGTATCAGTGCTGCTATATGGCTGCATCACTTGGACCCTAATGAAACATCTTGAGAATAAGCTGCACAAGTATGCTGCGTGCAGTCTTGAACAAGTCGTCGAAGCAGCACCCCATGAGGAGGCAGCTCTACGGTCACTTGCCCCCCATCTCACAAACTATCCGAGTGAGACGAACAAGGCATGCAGGACACTGCTGGAGAAACAAGGATGAGCTCATAAGTGACGTTCTCCTGTGGAAGCCAACACATGGACATGCAGGTGTGGGGTGCCCGGCAAGGACCTACATTGACCAACTATGCGAGGATGCTGGTTGCTCTGCAGAGGAGCTCACAGGTGCAATGAATGATAGGGAAAGTTGGCAAGAGATTGTCATGGATATCCGTGCTAATTGCGCGACATGATGATGATGATACGTTATCAATAGACCTGTTCTGTTTCACTAGATTTGTATTTTTTTTTTTTTAGATATTCTACAATATGTACTGAAATTCATAGTTGACAATAATTGTGACCAGGCCTATATGATTTTTAACTGAGAATTTTTGGGGGATATTTTAAACTATTTGTATTATTTGGACTATTTTTCTCATCTTTATTGTTATCTGCACAACGTTTTGGACGATGTGCACTCTGGGTTCTTCTGGTATTTCCTGTTGGACTCAGGAACCTTCTCTTTGAAGTCAGGAAACTTGTTGTCGAACTCGGCAGCCTTCATTGAACTTCAAAAACTAACCCTTTATTTAATCCATGAGGGTAGGCTGTTCTCATTCTGTTAACCATGATAGGGTACAAGTGTTAAGCAGTGTTAATCCAAATAATACTAATTATCAAGTCTCATCTCAAAAGTTCAGAGAAATAATATTTAAACAAGTTTTCTTAAACCTTTTGAGTGAAATCTTTTAACTGTGTTGATCTATTAATTAAATAACATTAATGGGAATCTATTTATGTGTTGTGGATGTTGTTTTTAATTATTTCACCTAATTTTGATTTTTTTTTATTCCTTGGTGAGAAGAACCTAATCTGGGTTTGTTTTGATTTAATATCATTTAATAATATAGTATTATTTCTCTGAATGTTTGAGATGAGGATTGATGATTAGTATTATCTGCATTATTTGGACTATTGTCCTCATCTTCATTGTTATCTGTACAATGTTTTGGCTGATATGCTCTCTGGCCTTCTTCAGGTATTTCTTGTCGGTCTCAGGAACCTTCTCGGATTCGGGAGCCTTCTTTTCAGACTTTGTTACTTTGCAGACAAAAATTTCCGGCTTTTTTTGCAAAGTAACAAATTTTCCAGACTCCAAGTTTTGATTTTTTTTTCAGTTACAGATTGGGACTTCAAGAATTTAGTTTTGTTTTGTACCATGCAACTCAATTTTTAGTCACCAGAACAACAAGTCGCAGGGAAAAAATCAATTTTGGAAGAAAAAAAATAAAAAGCAAGAAAAGAAAAAACTTATGTTTCGAACAGATAAAGGTTTACAAGAAAGGTCCCGAGTCTGAAAAAAATGTTCTCGAGTCCGAAAAGAAGGTTCCCAAGTCTGAGAAGGTTTCCGAGTCCGACAAGAAATACCTGAAGATGGCTGTAGGGCATATCAACCGAAATGTTGTACAGATAACAATGAAGATGAGGACAATAGTCCGAATGACGCAGATAATACTAATATAGTATTAATTTCAGACTTGGTTTACTCCAAAGTGTTTGTAATACCATATGTACTGATACATTTAGTTTCCAAATCTCCCAGTAAATGGTTGACTTTTTAAAAATTTTGTTCAATTTTTTTTTTCCAAAAAAAGACAAGTTAGAATCAAGTAAGGCACAAGGCAGTTGCTTCAAAATCCACATCATACAAAAGTCTAAAGAATTGTTGTCAGTTTCTATTTTAATATTTGAGATAAAATTTTGTTAATTGTAATTTTTATTTCATGTCTATACCAAGGAAGTAAATAATAAAAACAAGAATTCAGCTTCAGTTTTCAATTTTTTTCTTTAAAAACATAATCCTTCATAATTTGAGCTTAAAAAACGTTGGTTAATTCTAATAGATTAACTTTGTGGATTATTTTTCTGTTTTCTTTGATTAAAAGAAACTTCCCCTCCATTTTCTTTGGATACTAAATTTCCCAATCTTCTTAGGACAATCCATCAGATTCCATGTTGACGCATTAGTAAATCGGATTAGGGTCCATTCAATCATGGTACCAGTTGTGGTTCCGCCTCCTCCTCCTTCTCATTTAAAATTCTAGATATACAAAAAATAATTGGTGTTGACTTTGGAATCTGACATGTTTTGTTAATTAATACTGGCTATTGCTTCATCGTAATTGTTCCTTAAATAAAAATGATGTAGTTTTTTTTAAAAAAAAAAGATTTCTTTTTAATGACTGTGTTGTGTTGATATATGCACAATTTCTTGTTCTTAGATGTTTTCAACTGCACTATGATGAGTACAAGATGACGGTTGCTACAGAAAAAAACACAACAAAACTTCTCCTTCAAGCTGACCTCATCAACTTTGAGCCCATGTGATGCATAGCAAATGCCATGTGATCCCCACCTCGTTGCTTGATGCTTCAGAACATTAAATTCCTCATTAATCAAGTTGTCCTGTAAACAAAATCTCTTAGTTTTTCTTTCAACCGGAAACTTATTTTCTCAACTACCATGCAAATCTTTGGCCAATGTCAAATAAAACTGCCATATCTACATGCATGTAATCTAAAGTCGCATAACATAAAATGGCCTAGGCGCCCAATAACTTTGACCAACGTTCTGTCTGTTAACAATCTTTCATTTCAATCATGTACATTTATATAAACATATTTACCCAACCTTCCGCATGAGCAGGATGTGGCACAAGGTCAATTTCTTAAGCAGAGTTTAACAGGTTTGATTCAGTTTTTCTTCTCCTAGACTGTTTTCAATGTTGAAGAGTCCAGTCTACCCTTCTATTTACCCATCTATGGTTAAATAGTAAACTGTGTTTTAAAAAGATTGAATACCCGTTAAGAATGACTTTATTTCAAAACTTTGTCGGCATTAAATGACCCACTGAGGTTGATATGCCATAAAACAAAACAACCAACCAACTTCTATTTACCCATATCTGGAGGAAGAATAATTTGGTTCATACTTTTCCCAATGGTATTAGCACTATGTGAAATACTTCATCCAGGAGTTGAACTCGTCTTGCCAGTCCATTTCCTACGATAATAACCATTACACCATGCACCTCCAATATTTACATATACTTTTCTTTGCTAGTGGTGCACATGGTGTAACAATTATCATTACAGGAAATGAAATATGGGAGATTAAAATCAAATCCTGGATGAAGTTGTTTGGTGATTCACTACACACTAATACATTTGGGAAGGCATCAATCCATCTGTTCTCTGTGTGTGTGTTTGAGTGTGAGGGTATGTGTGTAAAATACAACACAAAAACGTGACGTCAGTTATTTAGACTTTATTTTCACTAGCAAAAATATGCGCTCTTCAGATTTAAGTATTTAAGTTTTAATGTAATGAACATATTAAATTAGAAAGACTAATGAAATTAAATAAGAATGCATATAAAAAGATTAGACTTATTTTAATTATATTTTAATTGGTTTCTATGTAAAATCATTCATAGGATTGATTTTAATACGTTGGAGAATAAAACAATATTAGTAGAGACCAATAGCAACAAGAATTATTTTATTAAACCAGTATGCAAATCTACCACGCCATATATTATTTAAACCTTTTTTTCTTAGTGATATATAAAACACCTTTCAGGATTTTAAATGCACTAATAACATGGGTTGTTTTGGGGCAAATCTAACTCAGATTTACATAGAGACATCGTTAACAAATAAGATTTATTCTATGTATTAATGGTTTTGACTATAAATAAAATACACATTGATAAACCTAATCCTGAGGGTATGGGGACATAACAGTGATGTAGTTTCGGTTACAGACAGACAAACACCGAATTTTCCATTATAATAAGATGTGTAAATATAGCTGACTAATCTAACCAATCTAAGAGAAGGAAAACTGAATTCAAACCATGTAAAGTTTTTAAATGCCATCGTTGGCCAGTTGAAAAGGGCTTAAAGAAAGTCCTCTGTTATGGAATCCTTTGGCAAGCGTATAAGTCCTATCCCGTGTATTGGTAAAGGTCCAGTGATTCAATCCTATGTCCATCGTCAAAGAATGCCAGTGTAATTATGACCAGTAGGGTCGGGGTTAAGTATTGTATCACCTCAGAGTACTGCCAGTGATTGGCCAAGAGTTAGATCTATGATTCTGGCCTGGACTCGTCGCCCTGAGTTCAAATCCTGGACGTGGTAATTGCATTTCACTTAGCGCTAATACCCTTTGGAAAGGTATGAATCCTACTCTCCCTCCAGCTATGGGTAAATAGCAGGGCAGACTGGGTTCTTTAACCATGGCTAGGTAACTAGTCTAAGAGAAGGAAAACTCTGAATTCAAACCTGTTGAACTCTGCTTAAGAAATTGACCTGCTCGTGCGGAGGAGTTGGTAAATATATATCCTAGAAATTCTCAACACACCCAACTTAATAAATTTGACCTAATGTCACATTTTGCAAATGGTGGAGGGGTTGGGTAAATACATACCTTTTCTTTTTTATAATTTTATTCAATAAAATCTATTATAATCTTACAACTGATTTTTTTCTGAATAATTTAATAAATTCTACATTAAATACTTTAATAATTGATTACCAAGAAAATGTGTCCCAGAAAACTTAACAAGTATGATGGCATAATCTGGCTGTATAAACTCTCATTTCTGGACCTTCAATGGTCAACAGATACCGTATAGAATAGAGGTCCCATTCTCTGTAAAATCATAGACAGGGCCCACAACTTTTACAATCTTTTGGGCGTATTATAAACATACAAATACTTGAGCCAGTCAGTACTGCACAAAGCATCGCCTGCATAAATAAACCATAAATAAAATGATTTTGTCAGTTTGATTGTACAAATGTTGAAAGATGGCTGAGTTGTTGTCGGTGGAATTGTAGTTTTAATTGCTTGTATCGTCTCTTGGTGGCCAGTAAAACATTTGGCCAATCTTGTTTTTGTTGTTACACTAACATCAGAGCAACCTCTATGGTTTCATTGGGACGTTTCTTTTATCTCCAATATCAATCCAATCATCTGATTTGGCTTCTCTCTGGTGTTCAATGAAATTTGCTGGGTGGGAATTTCAAGCTTATAAATGTCATGTGTTGCATTGTTCAGCTTTGACTTTATGTCCATCGACTTGTGTTAAAGTAAAGGGTTCAACCAGGGCTGGAACTTTACATGATGAGGTCCTAAGCTATATAAAATCTGAGGCCTTTCTCTAAAGAATTTTTAGGTTAATGATAAAAAAATATAATATCTTTTTCTTTTAAATTTGTGTTAAAGAATATATATATAAGTTAGGATAGCTTAGGCAAGAAATTGAAAATCACCAAGCAAATTGACTTGATGTCTACACTATCCTAACTTTATATATATATATATATATATATATATATATATATATAAAAGTAAAGTAAAGTCGGCGGGGCGGCTAAAGTCGGTATCAGCCAGTCAGCGAGGGAGTCTATCCCCTTTTCAATAGCGCTAGAAAGGAGATTGTTTTTAGCATCTGAGGTGGAGCGCCACACCTACCACCAGCTCCTCACTTTACCACACAGATCTGTGCTACTCATACGCTGAGTTAGCGAGAACCGGTATCGAACTAGAACCTTAGAAATATATATTATTAATTAATAATTATTATTAATATATATATTAATTATATTTTAATAATAATAATAATAATATCCAACACAAAATATTATACATCACCATGGCCACAAAACACAAATACGCTTTTTCATTCGCACATACACACGTACAAAATCCCATGCTAGGATACAGTCTTAACGTCACAACCAACACGCATTTTCAATGTCACGTGCATTACAACATACACACACGTACAAACAAAAATAAACGCATTCCCGTTCACATGAGAATACAGTTATTTAAAAAATAACATGATTTAAAAAAAAAAAAATTCATTTGGGAAGAAATGCCTTAGCTGGACTGCTTCAGTTCAATTCTTTTGATAAAGAGGTATTACCTCGAAAATTCAAGAAAGAATAAAAATACAGGTCAACACACAACACCATTGTTACCGTATTATTATTTTAAAATTTTTTTCCAAACTGCATTGTGATAGCCTTCTAAATCAATCTCCTAACCTATATATATATATATATATATATATATATATATATATATATATATATATATTTAAAGGTTTTATAATTTGCTTGAAGCATTGTGTATATATTGGTTTGGAGGTTGGTTTTGAAGGCTATCACAATGCAGGTTTAAAGAAAAGGTGTTCTTCTTCTGAAGAGATTTTATCTCGAAATATTAAGAATTAAGAATGAATCACAGGTTAACAAACAACACCATTGTTATCTTATTTTTTCTTTACACCTGCATTGTGATAGCCTTCAAAACCAACCTCCAAACCAATATGTATATATATATATATATATATATATATATATATACTCTATCACTGATATTGGGCACTTTATATTAGAGATATAGCAAATTGCATATATATATATATATATATATATATAAAAATCTCGGTACAGATATAAATTTTTCTTTGCTGAAATAATTGTGGCATTTCATTTATAATACTCTATATACATAAAAATATATATACGCAAGTCTTTATATGTACATTTAAGTTCTCAATTTTGGTAGAATCCTGTCAAGCAAACACTTGATATTATCTATTTATCTATTTATAACTCTCTCTCTTTCTCCCTCTCTCTCTCTCTCTCTCTATATATATATATATATATATATATATATATAAGAAAAACTCATTGAAGACAGATGAAAATGAACGTCACATTATTGATTACATTGGGGGCACTGAATGAGTCATAATGACAACAAATATTGAAGTGTACTCAATCCATTTATAAGAGCCAGTTTAGAGAACTGAATCAGTAACAAGTTAATTATCCAGGTTTCTCCAAAAAGGCTCATCAGGAAAAGTTGCGAGCATTTTTTTTTTGTAGATATGGCTTTTTGGGTCAATAGACAGAAATGATTTTTACGACCCCCAAATTTACTTCCTGTAAGAAATGAATCAATTCTCGATTTGGATGTATGGTTGAAAAAATAAACCTCAGGAAAGGATCTTTTTTCATGAAGACAATTATGTTGCTTGAAAAAACAGAAGCAGAAAGTTAATATATAAAAATGAATAAAAAGCAGGGGCCGACTTAGCTCAGTCGGTAGAGCGTTCGGCTAGAAACCACAAGGTTCCTAGTTCGATACCGGTCCTC
>CM042167.1:45457815-45512651 GCA_023376005.1 Doryteuthis pealeii
AATTTTTGCTCAGTCCTCAAGGTATAGAATTGCTGACTGTATCCTTTTTCAAATTATTTGTACTAGCAATATAACTCAGAAAGGCTAATGAAACTAATTAAGAATTCAAATAAAAGATTGTATAATCGGAAATAGAACAACTGAAACTTAATCTTTCATCACTTCCGTTTTCAATGCTAAATTTTCCTAATTTAACTATTTAGTTAAATAGGAAGTAAAGAATAAAATTACAGTTATTTCTTCTCTTTAGGATTTATTGAAGAGATTTTTACTTATATTCATTAAGATAAAACCAAACAATTAGAAATCAATAATACCAAGCACATTTTTATTAAAATCAGTTTTTTTAATATCAATATGCAAATTAGCTTTACGTTTACACTCTGGTATTTTGTTGTATATATAATAAAATTGCATGCTATTAGTATTTAGGTAAGGCCAACAGTATTAATAATGTCGAACAGTTTTATTATTAATTGAGGTTTAAATAGAAATAGAATCATGGAGAATGTGACGTAAATAACTATTGTGACTTGAGTAGTAATATATACAGACAGAAAAACACACAATCTCCATTATAATAAGATTTGATAGAACCATATGAAAAAAAAAAATTCTTAGAAACAGCTATACAAACAATGTAAATAGGAATGTACAATGAATGCAATTCTCTAACCTCTAGGAATAAAATAACTCAATCAAACTTTCTACTCCCTCCAACTCTCTCCTACACTCACTAAATCTCTTTCTTCCTCTACTCTCTCTCTCTCTCTCTGTGTTTTTACTCCCTCCCTCTCAGTCCTTGCACTTCCTCTCTCTCTCTCTCTGCCCTTTAACTCCCTTCTAGCCCTTTCTCCTTCTACTCACTTCCAATTCTCTCCGTCCTTCTACTCCCTCCAAACACCCACTCTCTCTTTTGCTCTCTCCTTCTACCCCCTCCCCATTCTCTCTCTCTCTTCTCTCTCTCTCTATCTATCAATCTCTCTCTCTCTCTCTCTCTCTCTCTCTGCTTTCCCCTGTTTGTTTCCTTTTCTTTCCCCTCTCTTCTTTTATCTAAAACTCTCTCTCTCTCTCTCTCTCTATTTATTTCTCTATTTCTCTCTCTCTCTCTCTTTCTCTCTCTCTCTCTCTCTCTCTCTGCTTTCTCCTCTTTGTTTCCTTTTCTCTCCCCTCTCTTCTTTTATCTAAAACTCTCTCTCTCTCTCCCCCTCTCTCTCTCTACTCTACTCAACTCTATCATCATCATCATCCCAAACGTCTCTTTCCATAAACAAGGAAACATTACCGCAATGCATGCAGACATCTCACTTGTCACTTTTGCTGTCTGGATCCACATTACATTATTCATGAGCAACTTAATTTCTTCCTGATTGCATCCTTTTTAAAATCAACCACCCTCTCCACCCCCACCCCCCATCCCATCCCGCATCCTCATCTCACACTGGTCACCTTCATGGTCAAATATGCAGCTGACTATTTGGATGTATAAGTAGATACAGCAGATACTGCACATGAAGATGGGCACCAAAATTGTTTGCAAATTCGAAATTAGTTTTCTCAACTACAGAAACCAAATATTTTAATCTTCCTCTTGTGATCCCTTTTCTCCCCTAAATTCAATAATTCTATTGTTTATTATTATCCCTCCCCCTTTTCCAATTTTAAAGTGTATCTAATGGTGAAGTTCCAATTCTGGAGCTCTGGGGAGCGTGGAGTAACTTTCATTGCCATTACTCCCAGGTCCATTCTGACCGGAGTGATAGTACCTGTTAGAGTCCATGGGTTAAATAGAAAAAATGAGTTTTAAAAAATTGTGTTTTAAAAAACTGAGTTTAAATTTTTAAAATTTTGAATACTGTTATAGGTGATATAACTTATGTATATAAATGGAATGCACCGACTACTACTATAAGTAGCAGGGACAATTGTGGCTTAACGCGAGTCAATTTGTCTGTAAACTCATTTTTGTTCAATACATTTGTATCCATTTTCACCAGTCGTTTGTCTTATTTTTTGACCCTTAAAAAACCCACATCAAATACCCATTAAGAATGAATAAAACAAAATGTCTTCAGCATTAAATAACCCAAGAAGGGTTGATATGTTACAAAATCCAACCTAGCAGCCAGCCAATCTCTCCAACTTAATTTCTAGTAGCAGGAATATAAACTTGCATCCCCTCCTACCTAAAATGGACTTAACCATTAGACATTATTTAAACTGGTGGAATTTGTCCATGATAATTCTGACATGCCTTCCCTACCTGGGAGTCCAGTGAGTTTCAGCTACTGGATCAGGTATAGTAAATTAATAGCGTTGATCCAGGGGGCTTCAGGCAATACCTGCCCTGATTTAAAGGGGCAGGGCTGGGTTTATTGCCCAGTGCCTGAGGCGCCCCACCCGAGGGAGAATGCTGACGGGATCGACGCATTTTTGTCCCTACAATCCATGAACTTCGGCTTGTAGGTGGGCCCACATAAAAATGTCCTTGTGTCACACCCTCATAAGTGAGATGAGAGGCAAATATCCTTATCTGGAGGAACTCTATCCATTCAACACCAGAACTCGACACTTATCAAATAACCAAGGATAAAATATAATAATTATTATCCCCCTTCTTCAACTTAATAAGCTGTTCCGTAGCAGAAGCATAGACATATAACCCCTCCTACCAAAAATGGATTGAACAATTCAACACTATTTAAACTGTTGTTATCTGTCCCTGATCACAATACTTTTGACTTGCCTGGAGTAACTCTCCCCCTTTATACACCAAATCTTAACACTTATCAAATAATCAAGGATCAAATAGAATAATTAGTTGTTTTCTTATCACTTGATCTAAGGTTTTAAATTTCCAAAGATGATGAATCCTGCAATTCTAATTTTGGTTTTAGTTGATATTTTACTAAAAGAACAAGATGAACATTAAGCCAAAAGAAAATAAATATCTTTGAAACTTTAGTTTCAATTGCAGAAAGTTTAGCTTTTCAAATCAAGGATCTTTCTATTTTCAATTATTTTAAAGTGGGACTTTTTTTTCTTAGTTGAGTAAGTGAGAATTTGTCCCAAGGGAAAATTTGAATAATTTACATTTCGGCTGTTGAAGGGAGAAAAGAGAAGAAATGCGTTTCTGTTTTGTATTATTTCAGTTTCATTATCAAATATCTTTACGTTAAATTTATCTGCCTCGTCAATATTAAGACAGGATTTAAAGAAATATAAAATGAATAAACATTCAAATTTTAAACAAATTTGAGATCCCTGAAATGTGATAAGAGAACACACTTATATGGAAATCAATTCATATATAGATGATGATTTATCATTTGATTTATTTCAGTGACACATTGAGAAGTCAAGGGTTATTTCATGCTTAAGTGATTAGTGAATTGTATTTATATAAACATTTTTTTTAGCAAATGGATATTTCTTATTTATTTCTTATATGAGAAAGAAAGATTGCAACCTTATAATTTCTATTATATGATGGTTGTTTTGTTTAATGGTATATCAACCCTTGTGGGTTATTTAATGCCAAATCTTATATATATATATATATATATAAGAGAGTTTTATAATTTGCTTGAAGCATTGTGTTTAAATGATTAAATGATTTATATTATATCCAACACGAAATATTATACATCACCATGGCCACCAAACACAAATACGCTCTTTCATACGCACATACACACATGGATTCGGTCATTCATACGCACACACATACATGGATATGGTCATAACGTCACAGTCTACACGCATTTTTATGCACACGCGCATGACAACATACGCACACGTACAAACAAAATAGCGCATTCACATAAACATGCAACACGAGGATATAGTTTTGAAAAAATACCATCTGTAACATTTTTTTTTTAATTTAATTTTACTAGAAATGCCATAACAAGGCAATGACTTCAGTTCCAGTGTTCTTCTGAAAAAGAGATTTTATCTCGAAATATCAAGAATAAATTACAGGTTAACAAACAACACCATTGTTACCTTATTATTTTTTTTTCTTTACACTTGCATTTTGATAGCCTTCAAAATCAACCTCCAAACCAATATATATATATATATATATATATATATATATAATGATTTAAGAAATAATTTTCATTTACTTCATGTGTATTAATAAATTGGTAAAAATAATCTTTAATAAATTCTTATGTATTAATGATGGTTGATCCCCACTCACTGTCTTTTATCACCTCTATGATAAAAAGGGGAGTGAGTTTTCCATAAGAGCAATTTGAAGAATATAGTGGAGGCAATATTAAGCTAGGGCTTAACATGACCGGCCAATTGATTAGATGGGGCCTGTCCAAACGCCTATCTATCCCAAGAAAGGGCCAAATTGGAGAGTTGTATATCACAGAACAACTAAGTAACCTGGTCAATGAATGCTCAGCTACCACACTCCTGTCCTCAGGCATTACAGGTTTCCACTTACAGCCAACAGGTGGCCACATTAGGGGTGGGGTGTTACCTTTCTGCAAAGGTGCAGTTGATGTCTTCTACCACCCCAACTAGTAGGGCAGTCTGATTTCTGAAGATTATAGTCTTCATAACAGATGAAGCTTTTACTAACATCATTTGATTTCAATTTCTGACTTCTTTAAATTTATGATCATAAATATTGGTGACTAGAAATGAGCTAATATTTTGTTTATTTCAATATAGTCCTTCGTTGACACAATACCTTTCACAACGTTTAATAAAAGTGTCTGTCTGTTAATTCCATTCATTTCCGTCTTTCATTCTTTTATTAACTTCTTTGCTGTTTGAAGTCTTCAACACGCTCTAATTGGGACTTTATGATATTTTGTTTTCAACACACAAAAAGCCTTTGATATAAACAAGTAACTTATTAGTTAAGTGAAAGAAATCTTTTCTTTCAAAAAACATTTCTTATATAATGAGTGAAGTAGTAAATTTTTATGTAACCTTTTATATTTGTCAACACATTTCTGATTGTGTATAGATATTTACCAAATATAATCAGGTCTGACACAAGGCCAAATGAAGAATTAGAAAATGAGTTTATATTGTACCACATCTTCGAAATGGGTGGCAATGATGAATTAAAGATTAAAATAAAGATTAGCTCAGTATAATTAAAATCACTCCAATTAATTGAAAACTATGGAAGTGAATCCGATAGTATGTTAAAAAATAAATAAATAAAGGAAAGAAAATATTGAATGGATAAAAATGTTTATTGAAATGCCAACACATGTTTTGGCCAAGAGGATGTTTTTGTACACATTGTATTCTATTTATTATATATTATTACTATTATTATTATATATCTATTATTATTATTTTATCTTATTTTGTATTTAAAATAATAATAAATAGAGTACAATGTGTTCAAGAACATGCTGAAACACGTGTCAGCATTTCATTAAACATTTTTTATCCATTCAACATTTTCTTTCCTTTATTTATTTATATATTTTTCAACATATATATATATATATATATATATATATATGTATATATATATATCGTTTTTATTACTATTTCTATAATTCTGACAGCATGAAAAAAAAGACAACAGATAATAAAATTTGCAAATAAATATATTATAAACTGATGTCTGGAGATAAAATATATATAAAAAAAGAAAAGACCAAAACATCTGTTCTGTCTGAAAATAATCAACCAGTATTACAATGAATGGTGAAAATAAAAAAAAAGACTTGCCTAAGTTGAATATGTAAAAAGTGTTCAATACACTAAGTAGAGCAAAACTATAAAACATAAAGAGCCAGAAACTACCTACCCAGGTTTCACATAAAGGATCATCAGGATAATCCTGATGATCCATTAGGTGAAACCTGGGTAGGTAGGGCCGGGTTAGTTCAGTCGGTAGAGCGTTCGGCTAGAAACTACAAGGTTCCTAGTTCAATACCGGTCATCGCCAACTCAGCGTATGAGTAGCACAGGGATCTGTGCAGTAAAGTAAGGAGTTGATGGTAGGTGCGGTGCTTCACCTCAGATGCCAAAACAATCTCCTTAGCCTAGCGCTATTGAAAAGGGGATAGACTCTCTCGCTGACTGTCTGATACCGACTTTAGGCCGCCCCGATGACTTTACTTTTACTTATATATATATATGCTATATTTATAAACAAAGAGTGCTCCATATCAGTAATTGAGCATATAGATCTAAGTTAGGATAGCAGACACCGTAAAAAGCAGTTGTCAATGATTGCATAGGCAAGAAAGTGACTGTCACCAAATGCTGTTGATTCTGTTATGCTATTCTAACTTATTTCAAGAGTTTTTTTTTAATTTTATATAATTTTCATATTACCTATATAAATGTTATTTTCATGTAATTAGCATTTCATACCTCAAATTTTAACTCTCAACTCAAAGCAAATGAGTGATAGCTCATCACTCAGAAAACTCATAAATTGAGGCATTCGTAAGTCAAGGTATCACTGTATTATAAATGGATTCTTGTTCTTTATATGAGACAAAAAAAAAGATTTAAAATTCTTTAACTGATAGCCAGTTCCCAGTATTTCTGTCTTTTAGAAATAAATGTTCCAATTCCACACTTAAAGAGAGAGGAACTTGACTCTGTGAAGGAAATGCAAGACTTGTGCAAACAAAGAAATGCAATTGTTGTGTATTATCTTCATCCTCTTTGACCAGCATGGAAGTAAAAATTGGCAGTTTGGATGAGAACCAAATGGATCGACCAGCAAGTGGAATGACCAAAGTCAGAATTGTTAGACATTTCATAGAAATCTTCATAATTGTTCAGTGACCATTCTAGGCTTTAGTACCAACGTAAGGAAGTTCATGAGGTCAATGGATACTTTAAGTGCCTTAACACTACATTGCTTTTATTATTTCAGTCATGTTGAAGACTTTTCTTTCTTTTCCTTGCAACATTGTTAATCTTTCGGTCTGATTTTCAACTTCCATTGAAAAAGTTTCTACTAAATTGTCAATCTTTACTTCGACTCAGATAAAATGATTTTTCCTATCAAAAGACGAAGGCAAAACTCTGTGTTCTACTGAAAGTTGTAAACGGAAAATTGCCAAGCTTAACATATACAATATAAATTAAACAAATTATTAACTAGATGTCCTGATTACAGATATATATGTCTGTTGAAGATATTTGTATACCAGATTAAGAATTTTTCATTCAACAATGCATTTTTGTTGCTTCTCTTATAGCATATCAACTCCTTTTAAAAACCTTTCTAAAACAATTTTTTATGGAAACTAAGTACAATTGAAAAAATAAGTAATACAAATATAAGTAATACAAAGAAATATTATTGTTTGTTGTATCAATTTTGTTAAATATATTATATATATATATAACCCAACTACAAACTAGCAGCCTACTAAGATTATATTCAGGAAGAATTAAAAAGATATCAGTCTAGCCATATAAAGTAACCAGAAAAAAATTACACTCAATCCCCCTGATGAAGGTGTTGGAATAACACCAAAACCGTGGTCGGGAAACAACTTCTTTTACAACTATATATATATATATATATATATATATATATATATATATATATTATGATTTAATATCCTATAACTAAAGTTTCATGTGTACTTACAATCACCTTTTGGTCAAATGTTAAGATTTTTAAAGAATATATTAATATTTAATTTTAAACCTGCTCTGCTATTTTAGCATTGAGCTCTTTCATATGCCAATATTTTCACATTCATTCTCCATTCATTCTATCATTCATATATATATATATATAATATATATATATATATATATAAAAAATTTTTGGTACAGCTGAATTTATAAAGGATTTTTAAAAATAATGACATACTTTTATTGATCAGCAATTTTCATTTTCTCTTTTCTCTTTCAAAAATTGCTGATCAATAAAAGTATTGTCATTATTTTTAAAAATCCTAAATGTATATATATATATATATATATATATATATATATAGGTTGATTGAAAAGTAACTCTCTATTTTCAACAATTTATAATTTTTTGATATGCCGTTAATTTTTCTTGTTTCTTTAATGTATGTTCCTTAAGATATGGCAATTAAATCTGTGTTGTTGTTTCAAGTTCAGTGACGGCTCCTGAGTTAAACAAGAAACACCTAAAAAAGGCTGTAGAGCTCATCATCTGAAAATTGTGTATATAACAATAAAGATGAGGATAACAGTCTGAAAAATCCAAAAATACAAAAAGAATTAGATTTGTTACATTAAGCTAGTCTAATTGACTGTGTAGAAGTTTTGTCTTTCATTAATTGTCCTAAATTGTGATCTTGTGCCAGACTAAAGAAAGCTAAGTAAATGCCTATATAGAGCAATACTTCTGAATCCTAGGGTTTCACAAGAGGTTGCTAAGGGTTCTGTGAGAAATGCGGAATCAGAATATTGGGTTTCACAAGAGGTTGCTAGGGGTTCTGTGAAAAATGCAGTCCCCAGAATCTTTGGGTTTCACAAGAGGTTGCTAGGGGTTCTGTGAAAAATGCAGTCCCCAGAATCTTAGGGTTTCACAAGGGGTTTCTAGGGGTTCTGTGAAATGCAGTCCCCCAGAATCTTAGGGTTTCCCAAGAGGTTGCTAGGGGTTCTGTGAGAAATGTAGTCCCCCAGAATCTTTGGGTTTCACAAGAGGTTGCTAAGGGTTCTCACAAGAGGTTGCTAGGGGTTCTGAGAAATGAAGTCCCCCAGAATCTTAGGGTTTCACAAGAGGTTGCTAGGGGTTCTGAGAAATGAAGTCCCCAGAATCTTAGGGTTTACAAGAGGTTTTCTGTGAGAAAATGCAGTGAAGGGTTTCACCTAAGGGTTCTGAAATGCAGTCCCCAGGATCTTAGGGTTTCACAAGAGGTTGCTAGTTCAGTGAATCTTAACAGAGGTTGCTGTGAGAAATGCAGTCCCCCAGAATCTTAGGGTTTCTCAAGAGGATTTAAGGAGTTTGCAGAAATGCTGATATAGAGATTTCTTCAGGGAAACTTTTCAATTTAAAACATTCCAGGCATTCATTTTATGTTTTCTTTTCTCCCTGTTGGATCACCTGCCTTTAAGCAAAAATCAATCTGCAGTTTTAATCATCCATTTGCTCCTTGATTCATGAATCTGGCCTCGTGTCAAAATTGGTTTAGTATATCAAACATTTTTCCTTTGCTTCAACAGAACAGCAAATAAAATATATTGAACAATTCATTTTTGTTATTTTATTTTATATATACATATATATGTATACACAAAGAAAATATTATTTTTGAATTGCCTATTTAGAATAAAACCATTCCAGACAGTCTAATTGATTATCTAGAAATGTGTTGATATAAATCAAATGTAGATAATGTAAATATTTCAAAGAAAATCGGCTTCAATGTACATTTAAAGGGTTGGAATCATAATTGTTATTGGCAAAATTTATTGAAATTCTAATGCTGTGTTCATTTCATACAAATAATCTTAGAAAAGGCATGAATCCACTTTTTCTCTGAAGTCCTTTAATCATACAAGGATTTTTTTCATGATGATTGAAAGAGAAGCATGCAGTTATTCCACACTGCTAATAGCAAAATCAAGAAAATAAATTTATTACTTATATGGAGGCACTCATGATGTAATGTTTATTGTCATAGAAAGTGGCACAGCTACCAGAGTTCCCAGTGACTGCATTTCACATAGTGCTAATACCTCTAGGAAAGGTATATGAATTCACCTATGAATTCACCAAGGGAGGCTCCAACTATGGATAAAATTCACAATCCACAAGACTGAGCTCTTTAACCTTGGTATGATAACCTGTTTAGGAAAAGGAAATCCTTGAATGTTAAACCAGTTGTAGACTTGGAGAGGAATGGGCTCTGTTCAGCTCAAGACATTCTACATGAGTTTAATCAAACCAGGTTACTGGATGTTGTAAAAAATGTAAATTAAACTATCATGTGAGTTTGTGTTTCTGTATTATAAATAGTGGGAGATGTTATTTGATCAAATATGATTATATGAAAAGTTATGATGAACCCTTTTATTTTAGCAATTTATGTACTTGACAATTGGATATGGATTGAATTTATTTCAACTATTTTTAATTTTACTTAACTTATGACAGGTGATCAGTCTTTTAATTTTTTATTACTTATAGTTTTGCTGGTTTTTGTACAAAAAAAGGAAATCTCTTCACTTCTTTTAGAAATTCCAATGCATCAGAATTTTCTTAAAGTTGAATCTTTATTCAAAAAAATAATTTCTCTGAATTTTTTAGATGGGGCTTGATAATTTGGATTATTTGGATTAATCAGACTATTGTCCTCATCTTTATTGTTATCTGCACAATGAAACAGATTAAGAACAGTCTACCCCATAGATTGAATAAAAACTTAGGTTTGAGATTCTGCGAAAGCTCCTGATTATGATAAGAAGGTTTCCAATTTCAAAGGGAAGGTTCCCAAATCTGACAAGAAATACCTGAAGAAGGACAGAATGTATATTGGCCGAAACATTGTGCAGATAACAATGAAGACGAGGAAAATAGTCCAAATAATACAAATAATACAAAAAAACAATTATTGGATATTTTTCCCCTCCATATTTTTTATGACATTTTAAACACAATTTTTTTATTAATGAAGTGGATTTCCTTACATTGTTTTTGTCCTCTGAAAATTTTCCTCTTTTTTTTTTTCTTTTCTTTCAATTTTTCCCAAGAAATTTGTTTTGGTTTTCCAATATCTTCATTAGTTGTAGTGGGTAATTCACGTCTTTTGCCCTCGGCAACTGACTTGATCGGCAAGTTAGATATGTCATTATGGCAATAACTATCCAGGACTATTTTTAACCCTCAAACTCCCACATGGGAAAACATTTTCTACTGTCTTGATTTGATTGTTCAGAAAAAAATAGCAATCATTTGGTTTTATTTAAGCAATTGTGTCAAGGCATAACAAAGAGGCAAACAAAACCTTTCTAGAACAATTGCACTGTTAGAATACACGGACTGTATTTCTTGTACAGAAATGGAGAATGTGGATTGCCCCGTTATTGCTATTAGTTCATTGGATTGGTAGTACCTATTAGGTTCCAATGTATGGGTCTGAAAAATATAGGACTGTATACAAAAATAAATCTCTTAAGAAACAAATACACAAAAAATATAAGTATGAATGTTCAATGAATGTGATTCCCTTGGTCCTCACCAACTCGGCATATGAGTACCACAGGGATCTGTGCAGTAAAGTAAGGAGCTGATGTTAGGTGTGGCACTCCACCCAGATGCAAATCAATCTCTTTGGTCCACCTCGCTTGGCTGATACTTTAGACTAGACGACTTTACTTACTCCGTTTGAAACAAGCAGGATGTCAAAAGAGGTTTGAATTCAGAGTTTTTCTTCTCCTGATTGGTTGCCTAACCAAGGTTAAACAGCCCAGTCTGTGCCGTCTGGACTTTGTCTTGGGACTTCGTGTCTGGCATTGGGGATTTCTCTTTATTATGTCATTGGTAGTTTTAGATAATAACCCAAGACTTCGATTTGCTGACTACCTGTGCAGATTGAACGTGTGCTTAACATGACTTACCACCTTCGTGGTTTAGCCGATACTGAACTAAAACTCTCTTTCTAATCTCGATTCACACGGTACCTAGAAGGAGGATCAGACTGAGGTTAAGCCAAGTCACTCAATCCTTCAAGGCACTGGCTGCAAATTATAACAGCCATTTTGGTTTCTACACTACTGTAAAAAGTGTTAGGGTACTAACAATTATACAAGTCTATTTCCTAAGGGTATTTGCACTATCAGAAATGCAAACAGCCTCATTCAGTTTTTGAACTTTGGTCACATAGTCCATTTCCTAAGATAAGTAAACTGAGTGACTTATTGTTGATATCAGCAAAAGGGTCACTCCCCTTTTCACTAGCGTTAAACCAGGGAGATTGTTTTTGCATCTGAGGTAGAGTGCTGCACCTACCATCAGCCCATCACTTTATCACACAGATCCAATCTGAGCTACTCAAGTGCTGAGTTGGAATGGGCCAGTATCAAACCTGGAACATTGTGGTTCCTAGGTAGCTGTTCTATTGACTGAGCAAAACTGACAGACCAAATGCTCCTACCATCAGCCTATCACTTTATCACACAGATCCAATCTGAGCTACTCATGCGCTGAGTTGGTGTGGGCTGGTATCAACCCCAGAACCTTGAGGTTCCTAGGTGGATGTTCTACTGACTGAGCTAAACTGATAGACCAAATGTTGCAGTTGACGAAAGATGGCTCTGTCTTCATTGAGTTGAATTGGTGGTTTGATCTGATCAATTGATTCAATGTTTCAATCTCTTGTGTTCAGAACAGTTCTTTCTTTTTACCAAATTCCAATGATATTCCTCTTTCATCCCCATTGACCACCTTTAACCTCATAAGAAAAAACAATTTTCTATAGATTTTTCATAACAAAAGAGCAAAACAATTAATCTTTATTTTTGTCCGTATTTATTTGAAGTCGGTTTTTCAGGAATTACACAAGTTTTTAGAGAATCTTTTATTTCTTTCAGTTTGATCTCAAGAGGATGGAAAAAAAACATCTTTTTTTCCTTTGTTTATTTTTTTTACACTCTTGTCCAATCATATTAACCATTTCCAATACAATTTTTACATACAAAATATGGCCTAAAAAAATCAAATCTGTGTTTTGGAGATTGCATGCATATATATATATATATATGATGGACTCTCCCGTCGATCGGCCTATGAGTGTTCATACACACAGTGATTTGTTTATAGTGGTGAAGGCTTGTGTTGGACCATCCACACTTTTTGGCACAGTCAAAAGGAAAGAATTAGTGTATCAAGGGTTGCCACAAACCCAATCAATGACCGACCTCAGAAATTTTGAATTCAGAGTTATCCCTCTCCTAGACTGATTACCTACCCAAGGTTAAAGGGCCCAGTATGCCCTACTATTTAACCCATAGCTCCATATATGGAGGCGCATGGGCTAGTGGTTATAGTCGTGGAAAATGGACTCGGTGATTCGAGTTCAATTCCTAGACGAAGCTGTTGGCATTTCACATAGCGCAAATACCCTTTGGAAAGGTATGAATCCATATATTCTCCCTCCATATATATATATATATATATATATATATATATATATATAATAAGAGAGTTTTATAATTTGCTTGAAGCATTGTGTATATATTGGTTTGGAGGTTGATTTTGAAGGTTATCACAATGCAGGTGTAAAGAAAAATAATAAGGTAACAATGGTGTTGTTTGTTAACCTGTAATTGTTCTTCTGAAAAGAGATTTTATCTCGAAATATCAAGAATAAATTACAGGTTAACAAACAACACCATTGTTACCTTATTATTTTTCTTTACACCTGCATTGTAAAAATACCAATTAAATTGGTACAGCCATGGGGGAAATTTGGTAGGTGAAGAGTTAAAACACTTTTTCTATCACACTTTGTTACTACCATTCTTTTTTATGCATTTCTTTCAACCTAAAGAAACTATTACCTGTGAATGTTAAACCATAAAGCTTTATGGTTTAAACAGACTTAAAAGACAATTTTCTTAATCATTACTGAAAGCAAAAAAATAAAGAAATGAGATTAAAAAATAAAAATAAAGAAGATGAGATTAAATGAAAATAAAAACTAAAACCTAAGTAAATAATTGATCTTCTGGCCTAATTAATATTCCATTTTATCTTTTAGAATTTAAGAAAGAAAAGAATTAGAACAATTCTTTAATTCCAATTCTTTACATGTAAATTTCAAATTCAAATTAATTCTCCACTGAATCGGCATTTGTCAAAGACCTTATCATGGCTGACTTTGTTTTTGGCGTCTTTTTTTGTTGGTTGGAAAGACGATTAGAATTTCAGCTTTTCCTCCAATGTCTGCTTTATAAAACAAAAACAATCTAAAAATATAAACTGTCTCAAACAGCACCTGCACCGTTGCCTAACAGAGGATAAGGCCTAGGTGTGTCCATAAGGTGAATTCTGAAGGAACATGACCAAATTGCATTATTCCACCTCAGGAAGGCTGTTTCCCACTTGAAAGTGACCTTGTGTCACAATTTAAACTGGAAATTGTTTTTTTCCAAAAAGCATGTAAAAAGTTGTAAAAATAAATTCAATTTAACAACATGTGTTTTACATACCATTTTATCTATCTATCTATCTATCTATCTATCTATCTATATATATACTGTCAGATTCATTTCCTTTCTCTTTACTAATATATGAATATTCCTAAATGTAATTCCTTAGTTAAATTAAAGATATTTTTAGGATAGTAACAGTTGAACGCTATTATTATTATCAGAAAAATATCTTTAATTTAACTAAGGAATTACATTGACTTAGTTAAATGTAGGGTAGGGTACTGATGAAATCATTTCAATTTGATTGAAACCATGAGAGATCCTTTATTTTTCCTTCAATATTATTAGTATTATCTGTGTTATTTGGACTATTGTCCACATCTTCATAGTTATCTGTACAACATTTTGGCCGATGTGCCCTCTGGCTTTCTTCAGGTATTTCTTGTCGAACTCAGGAACCTATTCGAACTTGGGAACCTTCTTTTTGAACTCATTAAGTTTACCGAGTTCAACAAGAAATACTGAAGAATGCCAGAGGGCACATCAGCCAAAACGTTGTACAGATAACTATAAAGATGAGGACAATAGTCCGAATAACGCAAATAGTGATAATCATCAAACCTCATCTCAAACATTCAGAGAAATATCTATTATTATTATTATTATTATTACTGCTCTATATTTTTTTAATATATTGAGCACTTTTGGATTATTTACTGATGCCACTGCAATGGAAAAGTATATATATATATATATATATATATATATATATATATATATATATATAAGGGTTTTATAATTTGCTTGAAGCATTGTGTGTATATTGGTTTGGAGGTTGGTTTTGAAGGCTACCACAATGCAGGTGTAAAGAAAAAATAAGGTCACAATGGTGTTGTTTGTTAACCTGTTATTTCCAGTTTAAATTCAAAATATTCAAAAAATTCAAAATATTCTCTGTTTTTCTCTTGAATAATCCGGTTTAAAAACATTCACAAGTTAAAACGGTCACAATTATCAGGTGAACAAACAACACCATTGTTACCTTATTTTTTCTTTACACCTGCATTGTGATAGTCTTCAAAACCAACCTCCAAACCAATATATATATATATATATATATATATATATATATATATATATATATATATATATATGTATGTATGTATGTATATATGCCTGTAACAAGAAGAATGAAAAACCTGACATTGAATGAATCTTTGAAAATAAAACAAATAAGAGGAAACAAAAAGATTGAAATTTTCTCAGTGCAACTGACAAAGATGAGGTTGACAATTATTCTGAATATGTCAAGTCTTCAAGCATTCAGTTACTTTGCATTATGGGTAGAAAAAAACAAGTTTGAAAATCTTATGGTAAAATATAGATTCTGATTTTGACAAGGATGTTGTAATTGTGCAAATGTTTGCTTGTTTTTTGTTTTGTTTTTGAAAGTATATAAGTGATTTTTTAATTGGATTGAAGTAGTATATTGATAACCATCAATAAAAATAGACTTATGTTTGATTTGATATATGAAACTTGACATCTAATTCCCAAGTTATTTCGACTTTCCAATGACATTATCATCTCGCCATACAATTCAATTAACATAATGAATTAACAATTAATTTCTGAGATCTTGTAGATTGACTTCAAACATGGATTTCCCGGAAATTCACTTTTTGTTCATGTTCAGTGAAATGATGTGTCATTTTGCTAGTTAATTAAAATCTTACACCATTGAATTAAAACTTAACAGTATACAATGTAGAGTCATCTCAATAAAACTGGTCACAAAGTGAAAGGATCCATAGTCAGGATTTTGCCACAGTACTCTGGGTTCCTTTAGTTATCGGTACTGGTTAACAGTTTGTTTATGTTTTTTTGTCCTTTTTAACAATTTATTTTATAAATTATTTTATTAAACAATTTTATTTATAAATTTATTTTATTAAACAAATAAAAATAAACCAATTAATTTTATTTTGAAATTTAAAAAGAAATTTTTTTCTTTAATGAAAAAGAAAATGATCAATTATTTATTTCAAAATATGGTAAAAAATATGGATTCTACAACATAGTGAAAGAGATATTAAACCAAATATGTGATTTATCTGTTTTTTAAAATTTAATCATTAAATTAAATTAAATTAAATATATATATAATAAAAACTTACTTTTCTGTCCGGTTTTGAGATTTCTGGCAAAACTGCACAAAAAGGCTTCACAAACTCAAGAAACTTGACTGTAAAAAAAATAAAACAAATGAACGTTAATTAAGTAATGATTATATACGTATTATGTACATTTTAATTAATTAGAATAAAAATGGTAGATAAATAAATGTAGAAAATAAATATTTAAATAAACAGAAAAAAAAGAGGAGTGTACATGTTTTTTTATTTTTTATTTTTAAGCTCCAGCAGCAGAAGACATTAAGAAACGGTTACATATACAGATATATCCACCTCTTCAAAAAATGTTTGAACCTGAACTATGTAGAACGTTATCTCAACTTTCCAATGATATTATCCTCTCACTTACAATTAGTTTAAGTTATGTAATGTCATCTGTTGTCAAAGAGATTTACAATACTTTACTTTTCAATTGGCAACAATTCATGAAGCATCTACTCTCAAAAAGGATAAAAATTTGTTAACTTAAAGCTCTAAACCTCCCACAACCCTTGACCAATTATGCTGGCTTCTTGGCTTGAAAAATAACTGAAAATGTAAAATTTTGTAATCTGCTATTTATATATTTACCAACTCACCCATATAAGTAAGATATAACACAAGTGAGTTAATCGTACTGTTGGTTTGAGCAACAAGCTAAGCACAACTGAACCAGTGTCAAGACAACTGCTACTTATGGGAATCCAGAATAGTCCACTCATGCATTTGGGTGATTTTGAGTCTTGATTGGCTGCTTGGTTTCCATGATGTTGTGAGGCTTCATAAATAACCTGCCATTTTGCAGTAGTCTTTGCAGCAAAACAGTTTTGTATTAAGTTAAGACTGCTTGCTGCTTTGTCTTACCAATTCGATGGTAATTGGAACTAGTATGATTATTCTACAGTCAATTTCTTAAGCAGAGTGTTACATAGGCAACTACCAAAACCATTTATGCATTGTGAGCACAAAGGTGGACAAGGAAAACAAACACTTTATTAATTTTCAACTCTTGCATCAGGTTTTCCTTTATTGAACCAGCATGGGTTGTCTGGTAAGAGAGAGAAAGATTGACTATTTTTTTTTCTATTCATATAGCTTTTTCATTCTAGTATCCCCAGCTCCTCATGGGACTGGACTTTCCGTTTCCAGTTCCAGTATTTTCGAATCCTCTAGAATGTTTTTCCTTCACCCCCAAAATTAGAAGCTTTAGGGTTTTATCATTATTTTAGCCTAATTACTAGTAGTTATTCACCCATAATTAGTTCAGTCAGTAGAGTGTTCGACTAGGAACCACAAGGTTCCTAGTTTGATACCAGCCCATGCCAACTCAGTGTATGAGCAGCACAGGGATCTGTGTGGTAAAGTAAGGAGATGATGGTAGGTGTGGCGCTCCACCCCAGACGCCAAAACAATCTCTTTGGTCTAGTGCTAATGAAAAGGGGATAGACTCCCTCACTGTTTGGTTGATACCGACTTTAGGCCATCCCAATGACTTTACTTACTTACTATTCACCCATGACGAGCTGATCAAGGGGTAAGTTCTCAGACTCACTCAGGGGTCAATTTTTTTAAAAGGTCACTTGTGACTCTCTGTCCTAAAACACTCTTTTCTTTCTCTCTTTTTTTTTTCTTTTTCTCTTTCCCCAGAAATTATATTTCCATTTTTTTTATTCACGTCAAATTTACTCTCCCACCATCCATTAGAATACACGGAGTTTGATAAGTCTGAATCAAGAGTTTTTCTTCTCCTAGACTGGTTACCTAATCAAGAAAACTCTGCCCTATTTACCTATAGTTGGAGGAGCAAACAGCTTCATCCAGGATTTGAACTAGTCTTTGTGTCTATTTCCTATGGTGATAACCATTACACCAGACGCCTCTACTGTTATTTACCCACTTATCAGGTTGTTGAATAACAAGTTAAAAGAATCTATAGACAATTTAAAATATCCAAAAATTATAAGAATTTTATAAAAAATAAAACATCATGAAATTTTATAGGAAATAGTGATGTAGAAGTAAAGAGTCTCTTGCCAAAATTCCTGCTACCTGGATAAATATTCTTCTTGTTAGTGGCCCAAATTCCGGCAGTAAAAGATTTTGTATTCTCTTTTTTTTTTTTTTTTTTCATTTCCTTGCATATCGAAATCCATATTTTAAGAATCCATGTCAAATGAAGTGAAATAGAAGGATAAACATAAAAATACTTTTGCATCAGTAACTAAATGTTGCAAATGGTTCTTGAAAATTTTACTTCCGCATATATTTCTTCAAATTTAAAATTGGAAGATGGAATCTTTTCTGTAGATTTGAGCACACATAGGGTTCATCTAAAATTTCTATGAATATCTCAATTTAAAGTGATAAAATGCTATTAGTAAAACTAACAAAAATAACTTAAATAAAACTTAAAAAAGATTTACCATTTGAAATATCATAGCTTTTACTCACTACATTAAGCAATACCCTTTTGTAGTAAAAGCTTCAGTACTTTTCTGTATTTTTGAATAGCAGGATCTGTGAATATACCACAGTATTATTTAATCATTACAACGTTTGATATGTATACTTAAGAGCTATTACAGAATAGTTCAATATTGTAAATATGTCCTGGGAATGACGTTAAACTATCTGATGGTGAGGTTCCAGTTCTGGAGGTTTGGAGAATGTGGAGCACCCCTTCATCACCATTGCTCCCTGGTTCACTCTGACCTGGAGTGGTAGTACCTGTTAGGGTCCCATCTATGGGTTAAATAGAAAAATGTATTTATAAAAAAAATGCATTATCCATTAGGAATTGAATTTATTTCAAAACTTTATCAGCATTAAATGACCCACTGAGGTTGATATGCCGTAAAACAAACCAAATCAATCAAAATATTGTAAATGTAAAAAGTGTAATAATCTTAATTTAACTCTCTCTCACTCTTTTTTCTTTTTCTTCTTTTCATCATGTTTGATTGAAACAAATTAGCATTATCACTTCTATGTGCTCACCTTCTCTCTCTATCTTTCTCCTACTCTCTTTCTATATTTTTTCTGTATCCTTTTTCTTCCCTTTCTTTCTTTATAATAAAACTGGAATGATTCCTTATTTAGGTGATGATACTTTCATATTTGAGAATTTGGATGGTCCCATTTTTTCACCAGAGGGTGTAGCAAGATAAGTCATATTTTGTAGGAACACCAGTATTATGATATAGATCTTTTATATATTAGAAGATACTATAGATCATGTAGTTTTTAGTTTAAAGATTAGTCAATTCTGTTAGTGTTAGAATCTGTGCAATGTAATTAGGCAGGTATCTTAAAGCCTGAAGGAAAAATAATGTTCAAGGATAGCTGAGGGTTAAACAGGTGACCCCATTAATCCGAGAGAGATATTAGGTGTAAACAAACAGTAAGTGGTTTCACCCCAACATCTGTCAGGATGTTAGATATTATGCTATCATGTAAGATGATGATAATAATTATTATCTTGTAGAGTTAATGTCTATATTTGTATTTCACATAAAGATGCAAAGGATAGCTGAGGGTTAAAACAGGTGACCCCATTAATCCAAGAGAGATATTAGGTGTAAACAAACAGTAAGTCATTTCACCCCAACATCTGTCAGGATGTTAGATATTGTTCTATCATGTAATATGATGATATTAATTATTATCTTGTAGAATTAATGTCCATATTTGTATTTCACATAAAGATGCAAAGGATAGCTGATGGTTAAAACAGATGACCCCATTAATCTGAGAGAGTTATTAGGTGTAAACAAACAGTAAGTGGTTTCACTCCAACATCTGTCAGGATGTTAGATATTGTGCTATCATGTAAGATGATGATAATAATTATTATCTTGTAGAGTTAATGTCCATATTTGTATTTCACATAAAGATGGAACATTTGAATAGCTTATAGTTGATATATTTTTAAAGATTATGGTGAAATTTAGGATGCTTTTATTCATAGCGATACTACAATGTTATTTCTAAAATCATTTATTCTACCATAATAAACATGAATTATTGTTTTCCCTTTGTTATTTGTTATTTCTTTTCATTTGCATTAAAATCCAATTGTAAAATTCTTTTCATCCAAATATGAAGACATCTGCTTCATGTATTCTCTGCAAATGGAGAAAACGACAAATGCAAAACAAAAATGAACTCTTCGGCAATGAAAACATTTTTAGCGCAAGAATGGAAAGAGAAAAAAAATGATAAAAAACAAAGCCAATCTTTTAAAATTTATTTAATGAAAATAGAAAATCTGAAGAAACTCTTTATATCTTCTGTAGGTAACACACACACACACACACACACACACACACACACACACACACACACACAATTCTTCCTCTGCGTATCAAGAAAATAGGGATTTGTGTACTTGAACTTGGTGAGAACAACTTTTGAGCCATTCTATATATGAATGTTTATATGTGTATAAATAGTTTCACATGCAAATAAAATTTCCCACAGTTAAATAGGAATCTTTTTTATGTTGCCTTGCATGTCATACATCCGTGTCTGTGCATCTCTCGGCTTGTGTGTTATTGGTGTGCACTAAGAATACTGATTCCAATATAAAACTTCCTGCACAATAAATACATTATCTCCTATGTGTATATATATAAATAAATTATATCCTCATGAATACATAACAGATTCATATGTACAATACATAATCATGTGTACATATATATATATATATATATATTTAAAAAAATATATATATACATCCTCTTGAATATTGACATATCTACAATACATAATATATATATATATATAATATATATATATATATATATATATTAACTATATTCCTCAACTTTTACTTCACTGTGTTCCTCAACTTTTACACACACACACACACACACACACACACACACACACACATATATTTATATATGTGTGTGAGAAGTAAATACACGAGCGATAATTATTAATTCATTAACTTTCAAAATTAGGTATGACTTCAGTTAAGCACATATTCTCTCAAAAATATATATGTGTGTGTGTGTAGTATAGTCAGAAATTTGAAAAAACACAGGTTTAAATATATATATATATATATATATATATATGATGGTCTCTCCCGTCGATATCGACGTATGAGTGTTCATACAATGAACATCCATACAGTGATTTGTTTATAGTGGTGAAGGCTTGTGTTGGACCATCCACACTTTATGGCACAGTCGATAGGAAAGAATTGGTGCATCAAGGGTTGCCACAAACCTAATCAACGACCGACCTCAGGAATTTTGAATTCAGAGTTATCCCTCTCCTAGACTGGTTACCTACCCAAGGCTGAAGGGCTCAGTCTGCCCTACTATCTAACCCATAGCTGGAGGGAGAATATATGGATTCATACCTTTCCCAAGGGTATTAGCGCTATGTGAAATGTCATCAGCTTCATCTAGGAATTGAACTCGAATTAACGGGTCCATTTTCCACAACTCTAACCACTAGCCCACACGCTTCCATATATATATATGAAGAGAAATGAATCCAACGGTATGTAGTATAGAAATTTGAAACAACAGTAGATCTTCTCCAGGGCTTTTGTTGATATAAGGAAGAGTAAAAATATTTATCACAGAATAGTGAGGAGAACTGTGATAGTCCTTGTTTATCAATCTGTTCAAATGCTGGAAAGGTAGAATCTTTTACTCTTCCTTATATCAACAAAAGCCCTGAAGAAGATCTACTTAACAGATCGAAACACTGCAGCGTCAGCCAATAAACTTATCACTCATTTTATTTAAACCTGTGTTGTTTTCAAATTTCTCAATATACTACATACCGTTGGATTCACTTCCATTTCTCTTCACACACACACACACACACACACACACACATAGGGGCCGGGTTAGCTCAGTCGGTAGAGCGTTCGGCTAGAAACCACAAGGTTCCTACTTCGATACTGGTCGTCGCTAACTCAGCGTATGAGTAGCACAGGGATCTGTGTGGTAAAGTAAGGAGCTGATGGTAGGTGTGATGCTCCACCTCAGATGCTAAAAACAATCTCCTTGGTCTAGCGCTATTGAAAAGGGGATAGACTCCCTCGCTGACTGGCTGATACCGACTTTAGGCCGCCCTGTCGACTTTACTTTTTATATATATATATATATATATATATATATACATGTGTGTGTGTGTGTTATAAAACCAGCTGTACAAACAAATTCTCCACCTGAAAAGGAAGACTGAATACAAACGACTTCCTGTTTCTCTGGTATCCAAACAAATTCTCTATATGTGCCTGTATTATATATAAATATATATATATATATATATATATATATATATATACAGCTCATGAATATACATATATACAATGCATTATTTTTCTCTCCCTTTTAAATCATTTTTTCTATGACTTAGATACAAAAATGTCACATTTTTTTTATCTGTACACTAATATAAACAATATGAGCAAATAGATTTTATACAGATGTTTATCACAAATGTTTTTTTTTGTGTTTAAAAATTCATGCAATTTATTTTCTCTGTTTGAACATTTCATTGTAAAAACAAAAATATTTTTCACTTTTAATATCAAAGTTCATAAAAATAATTAACATTATTGCTGAAAAGTGTGTTGGAATATTCTTCCACTCTTTATTATATCTTTACATGTGATTTTTTTGTGTATGTGCGTGTGTGTGTGCATATATATAATTGATTTGTCTACTGAATTTGCAACTCATACACACATATATTCTTTTTATACTTAAACTTTTGTTCCTATACTATTCCCATTTATTAATGTACAGAAATGTGTGTGTCTCTTCTTTTTACACACACACACACACACACACACACACACACACATATATATATACATATATATATATATATATATATATATATATATATTTGGGAATAAAAGGCCTTAAATACCATATATTTGGGAATAAAAGGCCTTAAATACCATACGTAATTTTTGTTACAGACAAAAACCAGAAGCGAATCTCCATTATTAATAGATACATACAAGAGTCGTCTGAAAAATTCATATGACATATCTGCTGTTGATTTTTTACCAATAGAATACAAGCACTGCAACTCCAGTAGATGAAGTATGTGGACTACTACGCGTGAAACTGTAGAAAAATAAATCTCATTGAGAGTATCTTGGTCAGCCTATGAACTTTTCAGTTGTGCCTTGTATGATATGGCATATTAGGTTTCTTTCACCGGCCATTCGTAAGCATAATTTCCAGAAGTTTCTAAACTACAAGACACGGTTCAATAAAAAAACGAATCATGAAACTTTTTTTCTTTTGACGCAAATTTTCTCAATTGGTTGAACAACATAAAAGGAGAATCAAATAATTCAAAGATTTTTCAAATGTTTTCACATCTTTTCTTTTCCTGCACATGTTCTCGGCACACCACTTATCTATCAACTTATTGTGACGACTTGAGTTTTAAAGAATTGTCTTTTTGTTTTTCATCAAAGTTACTTTTCCGCCATCGATAGGAAGTGGGTTTTGTATTTCTTGGATTGATAACCTCTTGGAATTTTACAGATAGACTGATGATGAATTGTGCAGTAATGTGTGTTCCGGTTTAAATCAAAGAATTTACTTTCATTTGTTTTGTTGTAAAAAAAAAAAAAAATTGCCAATTTAAGAATCCCGCATAAGATGCGTGCTGATAACCAGTTTGAGAATATACCTTAGATCTTTGTTGCAGATAGAGAAAAGTTTTTGATTGTCCATTTTAGACTGAAAGGAATAATGAAAACGCAAATGAAATTTTCACAAAACGACTTTCATCTCAGTAATTTATTTTTCTCCTTTGTCTGAATCCCATAGTTTCTTTTATTTATAAAATTCTTGTACAGTGTAAGCTAGATATGATTTTAAATTGCATCTAATGGTGAAGTTCCAATTCTGGAGCTCTGAGGAGTGTGGAGTACCCCTTTATCACCATTACTCCCAGGTCCACTCTGACCTGGTGTGGTAGTACCTATATTTTTTTGTCTATAAAATCTTTGAACAGTGTAAGTCTGTATGTGAAACTGTGTCCCTGTGGATCTTTAAGTTTGCAAGATGAATCAATAAGGAGGTGCTCATTGTGTAATGGTTATCATCATGAGAAATAGAAATGGCAATATGAGTTCAAATCCTGTCCAAGGCTGTTTGCACTTCAGAATTTACTAATACCTTTGGAAAGATATCCATCCAGTTATTCTCCCTCCAGCTATGGGTAAATAGTAGAACAGACTGATCTGTTTAAACTTGGTATGGTAACCAGTATATGATACCTTGTATGTTGTAGGGAGACAATATATAATTGACTACCCTTGGATATATTTTGCATGTCTTTTTGAATCCCACATTGTCACTTGAGAATACGAGAATTCTTTCTTGTTCCTTTTCATTTCTATTCTTTGAATTGTAAAGACACCTTCTCTTTTGGTTCCTGTTCTTTCAATGGATAAGACTTTCCATCTCATCACAATTCATTGAACAGAAAAGATGTTCCTCGTCCTGATGATGGACTTTGTCTTACCTTTGTTTTGAAATGTAAAGCCAATGACTAAACCACTGAAGACACAATTTACCTTTTTACTTCTTTTTTTACTTCTTTTCATAAACTGTTTGTTATAGAACAATATTTGTACATTTCATCTGTTAGGATATGCTTATGTTTTCTCATTAATACTTCTTGTACGCTTATTATGTACACATTAAATATTCCTATGTGTGTAAATGAGCTTGTCTTTCTTTCCGTTTATTCAGTGTAAGTATATCATTGGATATATTAATATTGGACCTTGGTGAGTGGAGATGTGACTAGATATATTATCCTGCCTGGTGGTGTAATGGTTAAAGTCTTGGGAAATGGACTCGTCGCCCCGAGTTCAAATCCTGGATGTGGTAATTGCATTTCACTTTGCGCTAATACCCTTGGGAAAGGTATAAATCCTACTCTCCCTCCAGCTATGGGTAAATAGTAGGGCAGACTGGGCTCATTAACCATGGTCAGGCAACCGGTCTAGGAGAAGGAAAACTCTGAATTCAAACCTGTTGAACTCCGCTTAAGAAATTGACCTTGTGTCACATCCTGCTCATGTGGAGGGGTTGGTAAATATAGATATATTATCCTGCCTAGCACCAACATATAAAATGCAAGAAATAATTTTTCATATAAGAATTTTAAAAATGAAAGAATAAATAAGATGTTTTCTTTTATTGAAATTTATTAAATTTTCCTCAAATGATAATGAACCTTCGCAGACTTTTACTTCAATTAATGGTCTTTGATCAAACTAGAAAGCTGTGACCAGAATTACAAGACTTCCATCTTTAACTGGCCTTTCATATTCCAATCATGAAGCTTTACCAGCAAGCTTTACTCAGCTGCAGCACCTCTACCCTTCTCAACCCCCCCCACCCTCTTGTTTACTGTCAGCTATTCAAACAGACCAAAATTCCTGATTTGGGAATTTGGCTGGTTTTGTCTTGGTGCAGTTTGAATGTTTTCTAAGCACTATAAATCTGCCATTGAGAAAAAGCAGAGATTTGTATTTGCAAGCTTTTCTCTCTCTCTCTCTCTCTCTCTCTCTCTCTCTCTCTCTCTCTCTCTCTCTCTCTCTCTCTCTCTCTCACTTTCACTTCTCTTCCCCTTTCTCTCTCCCTCACTCTTCCTCTCTTCTCCTTCTCTGTCCTCTCCCTATCTCTCCATATTCTCACTCTCTCACTCTCTCCATCTCTCTCTCACTCTCTCTCTCTCACTCTCTCTATCTCTCTCTCTCTCCCCTTCTCTCTCCCTCACTCTTCCTTTCTTTCTCCTTCTCTGTCCCTCTCCCTATATCCCCCCTCTCTCTCTCTCCCCCTCTCTCTCTATCTCTCTCCCTCTCTCTCTCTCTTTGTGACCTTCACTTTCATTCGCATTTATTCTTTTGCTTTCATTCAAAAATCTATTTCCAGACTTTCTTCATTTCTGCTACAAATTTCTTTCTTTCTTCATTTTTCTATTTTTCAATTGTAGCCAAAAATACTCAGCATCTCTTTTATTTTTATTTTTCTTCCTTTTCGAAACCTTCAAATCAAATGGATCTTTGCATTCACAATTGAAAGGAATGATTAAATTTCTAAGTTTATCATTTTTCCTGTTGTGAATTCATTTCCAAAAGAGAAAGCTTTACAAAAGCCGACAAATAGATATTATATCTCTTTTATCATTCTATGATATCATACAGCTTTTATGATATTACATAGCTTTATCTCATATGATATGGGTTTTAGGATTTTACATCGCTTTATTTCATATGATATGGCTTTTATATTTTACATAGCTTTTATCTTATGATATAATACAGCTTTTATTTGGCTGCTGTATCCCTTGGCTTTCTTCTGGTGTTCCCTGTCTATTCAAGCAGAGAATTGACCCAATCTGGGAAATTATTTTGAACAGTTTGACTGCTGATCAAATCAAGGCATCCAAAAGCTTTTGAAGATCTCATGCAAATAATGACATCATCGTTTTTGCATGCCTATCAATCCGATATGTGTCACAAGAAGCATCATGATCATTAAAAAAAAAATTCAAACAGTCTCAATTTTTCAGCATCCTAAATCAAGATAAAATAGATTGCATAATAAATTATTTTCTGATTAATAAGAAAAAAAACCAACTTGCAAGGCCACTGATAAGTACTTGTTGAAAAATGTTACTTATTGAGAAAAAAAAAGCATTTTAGTAGTTGTTTACTAAGTTCAGTTTGGGACAAGGTCAGAAGTATCGAGCATCCAGTGAGAATTGAACTCACTAACGATGGTTTGCTAACCTAGCTGGATTGCCATTAAAACACTTAAGGTGTTCAACAATTGTTTTTGTAGATTTATTTATTATATACAAAGATGCATCTGTAAATATACTTATAAATTTGCATTATATATATATATATATATATATGTGTGTGTGTGTGTGTGTGGTGTATGTATAAGAGAGAGTAGACACAACAATGGTGCTTAGTAACAGTCAATTTCTTGCCTTTGGTCTGTGGATCTCCTAGGTGAGAAACTGACAGGAACCAAGCATGGTTGACTCTGTCTATACTAACCTAAATTAGATTTACATATGCTCTATCAGTAATATTGAGCACTCTTTGAGAAATATAACTACATTATTAATTATATATATATACATATATATATATATATATATATATATGAAAATATAATTGAAGCATTTGCCAATGTTAAACAGTTCGTTTTTAATATTAAACCATCATCAGAACATTGCCAGTATGTAATGTATCTTTTGTATTATATTCAATTTTACATATGGAAAGGAAAATAGGAGTATCTAAAATTCAATATAATTCATAAAATACATCATATATTGACAATACTTTAATGATGGTTTAATATAAATAGCAACCCTGAAAGGTTTAACATTGCTTTGAAATTTATATCATATATATATATATATATATAATATATATATATATATATGAAGACCTACATGAACAATGCATCAGAAATGGATGGATAACAAATGTATTTCCCATTGAAGTCAGATGCCAGGGATTTATTACCAACTCAACCTCGGCATTTTTGTCTAAACTTGGACTTTCTCCACCAGACAAGAGAAAATACATAAAAAAGATCCAGGAGAAAGCTCTAACCGCATCAGCATGGATATGGCAGTCCTACATTGTAACATCAAGCTGACAAAGTCTGGTGGTATCGTGAGATACTGCTGGGGCGCTCTGGGTTAGGGGTAATTATGCTTCGGTGCTCTGGGTTAGTGGTAATGATGCTTCAGCCCCAAAACCATGCCTGAACCCAGAGTCATCATCTGATGAAGGCTTTGTTGGTTGCTATGCTACTGTGTAAATAGCAGTCATTGTATGAAGACTATATATATATATATATATATATATATATATATATATATATATATATATTTGTATACATGTGTGTTGATATTTGCTAAGCCTAGATCAGTCTGATAGAGGTTAATGTTTATCAGAAGGGAAATAAAGTTGAGAATATTCACCTTAAAATCAACATGAAATATTCTTTTTTTTTAGTTTTTAACAAAGAGGAAAATGAAACTTTCACCTATCGTCAATCAGACTCATACATCTTTATAAATCTATTATATATTCAATATTTTTATATGAGACACATGTCTATAAGGAGTGTTTTCTCACTTGCTGATAAGAAGTTGTGAATTGAAACCATAATGTGTGCCATGTTATGATGTGAGAGACTGAGCAAAACGAAAAGAGGTGGAAAATCTTTTCAATTGGGAAATGTTGAGTAGGAAAGTATTGGAAATATTTCCAAATAAAAATGCAATAAAAATTGTTGAAACTTTGCAAGTGTTACTAACATTTTCATAAAATCATTTTCTGAGAAAAGATTCTAAAGTTATTATTTTAATTTTGTTTTCTTTTATTTAAAATTCTCATATCATTATTCTATAAACACAGCAGGGATCAGAAATTTAAAGAACAAATACGAGTAATATTCCAGTGCAATTTAAACTTTGTCCTTTATCCTAGGAACCTTGTCTTACCATAACAGTGGCTTTGTGATTACAAAGGATGAACAAGTAATTCTCATTTAAATTATCCATGTGACTACGTTCATATATTTCATAGCCTATATGGAAGCGTCTGGTCTAATGGTTAAAGACACAGGAAATGGACTCATCGACCCGAGTTCAATTCCTGGATGAACCTGTTAGCATTTCACATTCACTAATACCCTTGGGAAAGGTATGAATTTAATTCTGCCTCCAGCTATGGGTAAATAGCAGGGTAGACTGGGCTCTTTAACCATGGCTAGGTAACCAGTCTAGAAGAAGGAAAACTCTGAATTCAAACCTTTTAAACTCCGCTTAAAAATGACCTTGTGCCACATCCTGCTCATGCGGAGGGATTGGTAAATTCAATCAAACATAATGTCACATCTTGTTCGTGCAGAGGGGTTGATAGATATATATATTTCATAGCCTAATCAGTAAAGCAGTGTCACTGGAAGGATAAGGGGTGTGAGTTCAAATCTTGCTGGGAGATTATTCTTTATTTCCTCCTCATTAATTGTTTATCCCTGTCACTGAGGTTTACAATACACTGATTGAATCTCCTGCAGAGTGAGTAAGACTCCTCCTCAAAGAGGTGTCTTGGGTACTCACTTCTGGAGTTCTAGGGAAGTGTGGAGTATGCCTTCATTACCATTACTGCCAGGTCCACTCTCACTCAGAGAAGTAGTGCTGTTAGGGTCTCAGTTCAAATCTTGGACAAGGCTGTTTGCCTTTCACAGAGCGCTGATACTGAGAGGAAAGGTATGCATCCAATTATTCTCTTTCCAACTATGTGTAAATTGTAGGGTAGAATAGGTAACCAGTCTAGGAGAAGGAAAACTCTGAATTTAAATCTGTTAAACTCTGCTAAATAAATTAACCTTGTGTCACATCCTGCTCATACAGAGGGATGGGTAAACATATATGTGATTTTCTTTGCTTAGTAAAACAGATGCTGAGAGACTTTATGATGTGTTGTTTTGAATTATCCGAGTATTTGGAAATTGGAATAGTTTATGTCTGTGTCCGTAGTGCTACTGAAATTGATTTATCAATTAGTATATCACTACTTTTATAATTATACTAGACAAAACGTGACCCACTGAGTCACCCATTCAGCTCTGGGTTGATAATTGATATTAAGGAAAAGGGAGTTAATAAAGTGAATAAAATTAAAAAAAAAAAAAAACCTTAAAATCATTTTGTTAATTATCTAAGAAAGGAAATGTTTGACCTCATTTAAGCTACAGGTTCCTGGTTGTGAAATTTAACATAGAAATACATTTCAAATTCTCCCTCTCTCTCTCTCTCTCTCTCTCTCTCTCTCTCTCTCTCTCTCTCTCTCTCTCTCCAGAGAAACTAACATTATATAAAGGGATAGTCAAGAGATACATAGAGGGGAAGAAAGTGATAGACACAGATTAAAGTAAGAGATTGGTCGGTTTTTGACTTAATTGCAAATTACGACTAATTAGAACCAATTAAAACATAATTTTTTTCAAACATAATTCAATCCTAAAAGTAAGGAATAATTTAGTATAATTTTTGTGTCATTAAACTAAACAGTAAAAAAGCCTTTAGGAAGTAAAAGTTGATTAACTCAGCTTTAGTATAATAATAGATAACTACCTTTTCTGTAACCATTTGGAACTTTTGTTTTCTTAAAATTCTTTCTTTTTGTTCTAACCCCCCTCTTCAAATCTATACCTGATGAGAACTGAACAATGAAGCAGCCAAAATGTTGTGACAAAAAGAAGAATACAATGAAAGTTGTTTGAACACTATTTAGAAAAAAATCTTTCTATTGTCTTTATCTTCACCTCAACATTGGGGTTAGCTTTCTTAAACAAACAAGAAAACCTTTTTTTTAGCCTCTTTTAAGCTTTGTGAATCTTCTAGAAAGAATCGGTTTTTGCGTGAAACTTGCATTGTCCAAAATGTTTTCTTTTTTTTCCCCTAATCATCCTATCCAATGTGTTTTATTCAACTTACAATAATATTCTTATTGTCAACATTTTAGACTTGGTAAAAAAAAAAAAGAAATTGTTAAACATACAAAATTTTATGTACATAAGAATCTTATTCTGAAATAAAATTATCTTTTTATTCTCATTCAATAATTCCGCCCTGTCGGCTGGGGTGTTAGAATGCACCGACTGCACCTCTGCAGAGGGGTAAGACTCCCCCAATGGGGCCACCTATCTTGGGCTAGACGGGTGGTCGGAGAGGCCTCCTCCGATCAATCGGCTAGTCACTAGCACCTATATGATTTTCCCAACTCTATTGCCCTTATGGCAAGCCCCAACCCCTTTTTATCATAGGCGGTGGCTGTGGGTCTACATGTCCTGGGAATGACGTTAAACTCTATCTGATGGTGAGGTTCCAGTTTTGGAGGTTTGGGGAATGTGGAGCACCCCTTCATTACCATTGCTCCCTGGTCCACTCTGACCCGGAGTGGTATTACCTGTTAGGGTCCCATCTATGGGTTAAATAAAAAAATGTATTTATAAAAAAATTGTATTATCTATTAAGAATTGATTTATTTCAAAACTTTATCGGCATTAAATGACCCACGGAGGTTTATATGCCGTAAAACAAAACAAACCAAACCAAACCAATCACTATCACCTGAGCTTGCTTTTTGAGCAAAAATAATGAAGATTTGATTTATATCTGGAAATATATAAGAATTAAGATTTGAATAAAAAAGAAGGAAAAGTCATTGATGACATTTGTGATTAAAACATAAATTAATTATGTAAAACCAAAACAATCAATGGATCTGCAAGACTAACTTTTTATTATCCAACCTCTACCCAGGCAACGTGGGGTAGCCACTTCGAGTATGAAATAAATGATTATGTTCTCTTTTATGTTAAATATTTAAAAAAATGGATATACTGTATATAAACTTGTATTTCTAGTTTTGTCAGGAGTGAAAAACTTATTTGAGGTTTTATGAAAGGCACAGATTACAAAAAATGTTTATTTTTACTTATTTAAGTTTTTATTTACTTGACTTTTTTCAAATCTGACTACCCTAACATCATGTTCTGTTGGCAGAGTTTAGAAAACACTGACTGTTTCACCTAAAAAGAGATAAGACCCCCTCACTACCACTACTACCATAAAAGGAAATAGGTGTGCCCAAGACATGACACTAAACTGCATCGAATGGCAAGGCTTCAGTTCTGGAGATATAGGTAGTGTGAAGTACCCTTTCATTGTCATTACTCATAAGTCTACTCTGACCAGGAGTGGTAGTACCTGTTGGGGTTCCATCAATGAGTCAAACAGGTCTGTCTAAAAATTCATATTTGATTGGACTGTTTGCAAAAAAAAAAAAAAAAAAGACCCTTGTGACAGAGAACACGAGGTGAGTGGCGAGCGTCAGGGCCTGCCGTATTCTCGAAGGAAGCGGGCTAAGCTTTGCCTGACATGTCGGACTGTAGAATCGAACCCGCTTCTTCAGAATGCAAACATTGTCACCGAAGTCTAGAAGCTACAGTCCCAGTCCCGGATGATGGCTATGATGATTCCAGCGGTCGGGTTTGGCTCGAGAATCTCGTGCGTGAGGTGCAGACACCCGGATGTTGAAAGAAAATTAGTATAAGTAGAAGTGGGGTGACGACAGCAGTAGTTGCGATTTTCAGCTGCTGGAGATGTTTGAGTTGGTGGTTTTGCGACGGCGACAGATTTTGTTACGACGACGACATTGTTGACCCCCCCCCCTTCTCGTCAACAAGTCGAATTTATTTTTCCACTCTATTTTCTTTTTCATACTAGAACCCTTGACACAAAAAAAATTAAATAAAAACATTCAATGAACAGGATTTTCTGACTTCTTGGCTTAGAAAAATCCTATACGGTTTGACATACCATTAAAATCATCAATAGTCTTATCATGAAACTGTAAATTTTTGTATTGGGAGTGGTTGCTTGAGGCTATGATTGTTTGCATCAAATTATTATTGGTTGCTTGGAGCCATCTAACTGTGTCCAAACAAATGACTCTTGTTAAATGGAAGTAATTACTTGAAACCATATAATTGTTGGTATTTGATGGAGATGCTTGGAGCTGTGTGTAGATTAGGAAACTGCACAAAAATATAAACATACAATTAATACAATTTTCTAACCTCTTGACTTAAGATAAACCTAGATGGGTTGACATGCCATTAAAATCAATCAAATGTACATAATATCTACCTCTTAGGATTAGTCTCCTGCCCATGAAATCAGTAATTTGTACACATTGAAGTGTACATTATATTTAAGTGAATATACTGGTATTAAAATCAACAAAACTCAAAGTTTTAGTTTTATATGCTGAGATATTACAAAACTAACAAGTGCCACCAACTTATGAGTTTTCTGAATTAAGAGCTGTCACTCAGTCAAGGGTACCAGTAATTGGACACCTGTCTCCTGTCTATGATCAGTAATTTGGACACATTAAAATATGCATTCTATTAAGTGAATTGTTCTTGTTGTTATGAAACATAAATGTTATATATACTAGCAAATATATGCATACTCTGGGTGCAAGTATTTAAGTTTTAATGTAATGAAATATATTAAATTAGAAAGGTTAATGAAACTAAATAAGAATGCAGATAAAAAGATTTGAAACGGAGGGGATATAATTGAAAATTAGAACAACTGAAATTTACTCTTCCATCACTCTTGTCTTTCATTGTTATTTTTTCTAATTTAAGTATTTAAAGTATTTTAAGTATTTATTTTCTCAGTACATAATCAAAACTTAAAATTGTTTCTCATTGTTATGAAACAAATGTTTTAAAGTTTTAGTGTACTATGCTGAGGTTTTACCATGCTTGGGTTTCATATACAGTGCTAGATATTTGGTAATATATTTATATCTCCTTTTTCTATATATTATATATATATATATATATATATATATATATATATATATAAAAGAAAAAATTATTTAAAAAACAAAACCAAAAAAATATTACAGCACATAATTCATTACATTCTATTTTATATTTTTATACAATACAGTGCTATTTTTCTTATTTGATTAAACATAACCAAAAAAAAGTTAGGATATCTTTTTTATATTTATATTCTTGATCATATATATATATATATATATATATATATATGTATATATGTATATGGTAAGCAATGAGTTTCTCTCCTGTTTTATTATGTATTGGCCTTTGTGATTCTCATATAAGGATCATATTTCTTTATTTCTAATATATCAATACTGTGCCCCCCCACACTTTGCATTGGATGATAAATTGTGAACCAGTTGTCAAGGGATGAGAATAAGAGACTATGTAAAAGAATTGGTTGTGGAGTGAGGGGTTAAGAATGGAGTGCCAGAGAGAGTGATATACATATATATATATAGAGAGAGAGATAGATATAAAGAAGGAGAGAGAGAGAGAGAGAGAGAGAGAGAGAGAGAGAGAGAGAGAGAGAGAGAGAGAGAGAGAGAGAGAGAAAAGGAAGTAAAGAAGGAAGAGATAATGAGGAAAGAAAAAGGAGGAATAAGAGATAAAATCACTGAAATAATTAGACCAAAAGAGAAAGGAAAGATGGAAGAAAATGAAAGTTAGAGAAAGAGAGGGAGAAAATAGGGAAACAATAAAAGTGAAAGAGTGGGGGTTGTGAGGCAAAGTGGAGAGATGGTTAAGAAGAGAGGGTGAGATAGAATGAAACTGAAAAGGAGTTGAAAAGAGAAGGGGAGATATGTGAGAAAGAAGGAAAAATGGCTGTAACAGCGAGACTTAGACTTGATGAAGAATGCAAAAAGAGAGAAAATAGGAAAACAATAAAATTGAAAGAGAGAGTGGATATGTGAGGCAAATTGGAGAGAGTGGTTAAGAAGAGAGGTGAGATAGAATGAAACTGAAAAGGAGTTGAAAAGAGAAGGGGAGATATTAGTGTGAGAAAGAAGGAAAAAAATGGCTGTAACAGTGAGACTTAGAGTTGATGAACAAAAAAGGGAAAGATGAGGGAGAAGGAAAGAGGCAAAAAGAGAGAAAATAGGAAAACAATAAAATTGAAAGAGAGAGTGGATATGTGAGGCAAATTGGAGAGAGTGGTTAAGAAGAGAGGGTGACATAGAGAGAAACTGAAAAGGTGAAAAAGGAAGATCTAGTGTGAGAAAAGAGAAAAGAGTAAATAAAAAAGAAAATTTCTCTGAATTGTTAATTTATTTTATATATATATATATATATATATATATATATAATCCAGAGACACCGTTTATAGGAGGAGGGAGAGGAGGGAGAAAGGGAAATGAACAGAAAGGAAAGATAAATTCAACGAAGAGTGACGATCTGGGAATTGTCTTGATTTATATATTTTGTCTTTGTCAGCCTGAGCAAATCTTTACATAGGTACACATACTCAGAGTTACTTCTAAAATCAGTTGGTTGGTTTGTTTTACCACATATCAACCCTTTTCAGGTCACTTAATGTTGAATCTAGTCCTTTTTGATAAAGGACTCAGGTTGCCTACAATACCTGCTGTGGCTTAAGTGGTTACCCAATTAAGTATTAAACAGGCTAATTTCTGCTTAACTTTGGTGATCTAGCAAGAACCAGTGCTTTCAGCGTGACTGGAGCATAACTCTAAAATCCGTGATACCCTAGAGAGATTAATGTTGATTTGTTTGACAAGCTTTGTGGAGAAGGAAATTGAAACAGTGTAGATTTCCCTGTTGTCATAATAGCAATTTCCAGGCAATTCCACTTTAAAAAGATATATACTAGCATCTATATATATATATATACTAGCAAATATATACTAACATTAATAGTAACTAATTATAGAATAAAATAATTAGCATAATCAACAGAACTATTAAATAACTTATTAATCAATTCAAGAAAAAAGTGCTGTTTTTTAAATAATTAAATTACTTGGGTGTTTTAAAAGTTTTGCAATAGTTTGGTAATGTGAAGCATAATTCAGCACCTTCAGATGCCTTTGTTGAAGTTGTGAAAGTGACAAACCACTATGGATTGTGATATGCTGAATTCGCCTGATACTCTACAAGTGTTACTTGCCAGATTTGCCTCTATTGTATCATAGGAATCTACTCTAAGGCCTACCTGAACATCAAGGTTCTTGAAACCTTACTAAAATTTCTTGAACTATCTGGTTACCGTTCTGTTGGATTATTGTGTATATAAGATGTGCTACTATACACCACTTAAATTTATAGACTAAGCGAGGTCATGTGGTTTAAATGCCAGTTAATCAACAGCCAGAATGTGTGGCTGGTTGATTACTTAATCACTGATACGGAGAGGCATCCATTTGCAATCATTGATGAAAGACTTGCAAAAATGAGGAGCACCAAGGAACAACCAAAGGATTCTTTTTCTTAAAAAGGAGAGAATAAACTGCCTATGATTTGCCTTGTGGTTAAACTAGTTGTATATTTCTTAGCAGTCAGTGTTTTGAGCTACTGTAAAAGGCCAGAGTTTTAAATACTGATTTTCAAATAAATGTATAATTTCTGGTGGTCAGTGTTTGGGTCGCCATAAAAGGCCAGGGTATTAAATGCTAATTTTCATTTAGATGCTCTCCTATACAAGATTGACCCCAAACACTTTTCCTTCCCCAAACACTTTTCCTACCCCAAACACTTTTACTATCCAGCCTTCCCAACTCCAGTCTTCTCATTTGACCTTATGAATATCTAAATGTTGATTCTGCTGAGGATTAATCTTAGGAAATCCCCTCAGCTTTATAAAATTAGCTTTTGTAATCCTCTTTCATAGTCATGATTTTAATTGTGTGTATGACGGCATTCCCTCGGTGAGGGTTAAGCTGGCTCCTTCATGTGTATTCATGTCTGGAGTTTCTCAGGGATTGGTGCCTGAATATAGTTCTCAGCCACATTCATATAAAAGGTTTGGATTCAGGTTTTCCTTCTCATAGTCTGGTTGCCATACCAAGATTAAAGAGCCTAGTCAGCCCTACTATTTAACCATAACTGAAAGAGAATAGTTGGATTCATACCTTTCAAAAGAGTGAAAATTATCTCTAGGCTGCAGGTTCAATCCTGATCAAAGGCAACAGTAGCATAGAATGATTAGCACAGCTTAACATTTGTACCCAGTCATGGTTAATAGAATGAGAACATTCTACCCCGGGTGGATTGAATAAAGGGTTAGGTTCAAAGTTCTGTGAAGGCTCCCAATTATGACAAGAAGGTTCCCAAGTCTGACAAGAAATACCTTAAAAAGGCCATAGTGTACATCAACTGATATGTTGTGCAGATAACAATAAAGATGAGGACAATAGTCCGAATAATCCAAATAATCCAAAATTTCCAAAGAATATTAGTGCTATGTGAAAGGCAAACAGACTCATCCAGGATTTGATCTCTGGTTGCCATTTCCACAATTACACAATAAGTAACTTCCTAACTTGTGATTTTAATTGTCTAATACAAACGTTTTTCTATTTCCGTACTAAGAAAAGAAATGAGAAAATTATTGTGTACAATGATTTCTCCTTTTTATATCTTCACATACATCTTGGTCTTCTATTCACTAATACATCTATAATAATAATAATAATATAATAATAATAATAATAATAATAATATCTTTTCAGCTAGTACATTAGGTCTGAGACCTGTCAGTTGTTCCTTATAAACATTCATCTTAATTCTACAGAATAATTATAATCTTTCCACAGATTATCCAACATTGCCTTAAAAGAATTTAGAGATGAGGCATTCACTATTGATGATGGTAGTTTATTCCATGTATTCACCACTCTGTTACTAAAATGATTTTTTCTTGAATTTGCTTTATAAAATTGTTTTAAGAGTTTTAATTGATGACCCCTGGTATTGATATTTTGAGCAATGCTTAGTAGATCAAAGTTCATAGAATAAAATCCAAGTGTATATTTGTAGACTTCAATCATATCCTCTTTTGTACATTGATAAACCAAACTTGGTAAGTCAATGTTCCTAAATCTTTCTTCATATGAAAGGTTTTCTAAATCATTCATTACTTTAGTAGCTCTCTTTTGATAATATTTTACTAGACAATAGAAATTACTGAATTCTATTTTCTTGGCCACTTGAGGTGAGGAATTCTGACTAATTGTTGACTGCTAGTTATGTACAAATTTGTCTTGGAATGATTTGTGTAATGAAATAGATATATCAATCATTCACAAGAAGGCTATTATCATATGATATTAGTATAGGATATTATCATATGATATCATGATATGATTGGATGCCACTTGATTCACTTGATATCCAAGACTGAAATTAGATATAACTATATTGTATAATTCTGTATTTACCATTGTTAATGAAGACTTCAAAACTCCATTGATGTATGAACTTCTGACTTCTCTGATACTTCAAGGAAACCGATCTTATAGAATAATTATGGAAGCTTCATTGTTATACAGTAAGAGATATAGCATTTAAGTTTCAATCTTCAATGTATTTACTTTTCTGGTCTTAGATATGCAGAAAACATTAACATATACTTTGACATATTATGATGTATATGATATTGAGATAAATCTGGATTTGATATACACAGTGTAAATTGCATAATGTGGTTATAACTGCACTCACCCAATAAGGGTTAACTAGCATCTATATATGATTGTCTCAACACCTTTGCCCTTATGGCCAATCCCCAACCCTTTTTATCATATGTGCTAGAAGGTGGTGGCTGAAGGTCTTAGTGTCCTGAATATGACATAAACTGCACCTAATGGTGATGTTTCAATTTTGGAGCTCTGGATTATCCGTTCATCGCCATTACTCCCAGATCCAGTCTATCCGGAGTGGTAGTATTTACTAGGAATCCATCTATGGGTGAAATAGGAAAAAATAAGTTTACAAAAAATGTATTCTTTTTTAAATTGAGTTTTTTTTAAAATTGTATACCCATTAAGAATGAATAAAACAAAATGTCTTCAGCATAAAATAACCCAACAAGGCTTGATATGCCATAAAATCCAACCTACCACTCAACCAACCAATAAGAATGAATAAAACAAAATATCTTCAGCATAAAATAACCCAACAAAGTTTGAAATGCCATAAAATCCAACCAACCACTCAACCAACCAATAAGAATGAATAAAACAAAATATCTTCAGCATAAAATAACCCAACAAGGCTTGATATGCCATAAAATCCAACCTACCACTCAACCAACCAATAAGAATGAATAAAACAAAATGTCTTCAGCATAAAATAACCCAACAAGGTTTGAAATGCCATAAAATCCAACCAGCCACTCATCCAACCAACCAACCAATAAGAATGAATAAAACAAGATGTCTTCAGCATAAAATAACCTAACAAGGGTTGACATGCCACAAAATCTAACCAACCAATATAAGTTAGCTCCACACGTATTCATGTGTGAAGTTTCTTTGAGATTGGTATTTGAAGGTGATCCCCAGCCACATTTCTGATACTCATTATTCACAACTGTTCATCGATCACGTAGATGATGACATTTCCCAGTTGCTTGGCTTATCAGTTAGACTTTATCTGATTACACACAGATGTTTGCATGCCCTACAGGTGGGTACACTAGTAACTAGTAAGTGGCTTGATACTGGGTATCCACAGAAACAGAGGCTACTGCCACCAGAAACCTCTGGATTTAGGCAGCTGCAGTTTTGGGTTTGTGAGTATGGGAAACAGTGATAGCACCAAACACTTGCTTTCACATTCTTTTCCAGTTGGTGTTAATCAGTGCTGCAATTTGGTCACATGGAGGAGAGTTTGTGCAGTAAAGGTGGAGGGTTTGTATGCACTGGGGTGAGCCATTTTGTAGGTCAGTGGGAGCGCATTCCCCCAACTACCCAACACTAGCAGTGATCTTTAGTTAACACTATCTCACTTAATGGTGGGCAAATATTTGCGGTATTATTAGGAGGGTTCTCAATATCTGTGATAGGGCTATAATCTATTAATAATGGAGATTCGCTTCCGGTTTTTGTCTGTAACAAAAACTTCATCACTGCTTACGTCACATAATCCAATGTCATAACATAGAATAAATATACTCAAAATGTGAGCATGCAACGTTAGAGAATCCTCATTGTTTCAATAAATAGATGTCCGGCATTATATATTTATATATAGATTGTTTTATTCTAATATAATATTTAAAGTTATCAGAACTGTTTCCATTTCAAATTGTCTTTCTTTCTTTCTTTTTTTTTACTCCTTTAATAAATTTGACGATTTTACATACGTATGGTACACACTCTATGACATTGAATTTTCAGCTCCCATCCCCTCAGGTAATATCAAAAAAATATTTTTTACATCGTCTTTTTATTTTGCTAGTAATAATAATAATAATAATAATAATAATAATAATAATAATAATAATAATTGAAAAATGTGCCCTACTACTTATGAAAAAGGATAAAAGAAAAATAATGGATGGAATACAACTACCAAACAAGGACACTATAAAACCACTTGAAGAAAAGGAAAGTTGAAAATATTTAGGAATTTTAGATGCAAACACCATCAAGCAAACAGATGAAAGAAAAAGTAAAAAAAAGTGTACCTCAGGAGAATCCAGAAAACTAGAAACCAAGCTCTACAGCAATCTCGTCAAGGGAATAAATACCTGGGCTGTCCCCATAACGTGATATTCTCGACCATTCTTAAAATGGACAAAAGAGAAACTCAGCCAGAAAGAAAAATAAACATAAGTAAAGAAAGAATGAATTAATTAAACAAAGAAGATAATATGATTAATTTGATAAGTTAGTATATGTGAATGATGTGATGAATATGTAAATACCTTGGTACCCCCTCACTATAATCTGATTGGACAGTGTCCTCTATACATATTCAACACTGCGGTGGTACAAGCACCTTTACTCGCCTACCAGTCCGAATACCACCACAACTGCTTGGAAGACATACTGTTATTTGACGCCCCAGCTACTACTGCGATAATATACCTTACTACCAACTTCATAATATATCCCTTAACCCGGATATATCAGTGAACATAGAACTGAATAAGATAAAACTAAATTTAAGGGTGTAAAAAAACAATCAAGTAAAACAGAATGAGTTAAAGAAAGAAAAAATAATGATTGAAAGACGGGAAGAAGGGAAACGTTTTTCAATTTGTTAGAAAGCCGTAAAATTAAGGAAAAGTCTACAGAGTGGCCCATTGTCAGTACTGTTGAAATTCACTTTAGTCAGTACTAATTTACACTAACATACTCTAATAATCGTTGGGTCAGAAGTTATCTGCCCAAATCCAATTTTTGTACGGGTGAGTTACTTACCCTTTGACCTTTTGTTTTCAGTTATTGTTTTTAAATAAATTACACACCTCATGTTATGAAAAGCAGTCCTAATGGGTTGCCTCGTTAATCCATTGGAAGGTGTCTCATTTGGAATATGTCTCAATGAGTAACTGCGCTTGCCAGAGAGAAAAAGGTATGTCTCTTTTTCTGTGGGATTAAGTTAATAAATTCCCAACAAGTACCAACTAAACAGCAAGGAAGTCTATTTACATTTTGCTAGTGCTAGACCTGGGAGATTGTTTTCATTGAGGTGGAGTGCCACACCTAGGGTTAGCTCCTAGATGCTTTACTGTACAGATCAGATTACCCAAGCTGTGCTACTCATACACTGAGAACCCAGAACCATGCAATTCCTAGATGAATGCTCTACTGGCCGAGCTAAAAGGAGATTATTCACATTCTATTTAATTGTATTGTATCTCCTTCTTTTCTTCATTTACTTCTTTATTCACATTCTATTTAATTGTATTGTAAGAAGTAAATAAAGAATTTCATAAAAGAAAGAAAATGATCAGTTTTATTCTGACAAAAAGTAAAAGAGCAAATGAATGAATAAATGAATGAGTAACAGAACGTACAACAATTATTAGAGCTAAATAGATTTTTAAAAACAGATGTTATAAAATGAGCATCGAATTGGATGCAAAGAAAATCCCATTAGAAACAATTTGAAGTTAATTCTGCAACAATCCCAGCCACCTGAACCAACATCTGAATTTTACTAAAATTCTAATATTTTACATCTAACAATAACCCAGAAAAAATGGCACCTCATAGCACATCATAGAGCAATCTTCAGTCCAATTTGCAACTGAATGATAATTTATATGGGTCTCTCCCTTTATACTAGACAATATCTTTAAATCTTCCAAATTCTTTATGTAATTGAAATAATTGAAATGCTAATTAGAATTATTTTCCCCTTTGTGCTACAGTTGTTAATATGCTGGATTATGACACTGTAGTAAGTGAGTTCAAACTCCAGCCAGGCTATTACATTCATTTTTGGACTACTACCCTTGGGGAAGGATTGAATCCCATCATTCACACAGCTATGGGTCAAATAGTAACACTACTGTTCTACAAGGATGGCTTTGGCATTAAATAACCCTCAAAAGCTGATATGCCATTAAGCAAAGAAAGTAAACCAAACCTTTTACTCCTTCTTTAACGAAAGCATCAATATCATTCTAGACCATTGCTTCTCAACCTTTTTCAGCTTATGGACCACTTTTTATTCAAAAAATTCCCATGGACCAATCCTACTTTTACTTTTAAGCTGCGAGTGGCTAGCACACGTGTTAAAGTAAGACAAGACAATTCATTTTCCACCGATCATCGACGTGCGCTTAAATAGAGATTTTCAACTGGGGAGGGTCATTATAAGAAGCGCTAAATTAGTTCAATTTTTGTGAAATGGCTAAAACATTTTTGTGGCTTCGAACTCTCTGTGGACCACTAGAAATGTTCTGGGGACCACAGATGGTCCAGCTGGACCATGTTGAGAATCACTATTCTAGACTACAGTTACAATAGGGAAACAAATGGGTTCATAAATTATTTTACATTAAATATAGAAATTGATTAAAACTGAAAGTATTCAAATGCAATTTTTATGCATCATCATTATCTGACATCACGGATTCCCTTGAGTCTCCTTTTCTAGCCATTCCTACAAGTCATCTCTCTTGGCAAGTCCTCTAGATGGCATCTAGTATACATACACAGCTGATGGATTTAAATTTTTGCTGATCAGCCAACACTGGTGTGTCCATGTGTAGGAGTCCATAGGAGAAAAATATATGAACCCCACTCTACTACATATCAATTTCATGTAGTAGTAAAAAGTAAAGTAGACAGTGGTCTATTGTCGGTAACAGCCAAAGAACGAGGGAGTCTATCCCCTTTTTGCTTGTGCTAGACTTGGGAGATTGTTTCTGCATCTGAGGTGAAATGCCATACCTATCATCACCTTCCCACTTTACTGCACAGATCCAAACTACTACTCATACGCTGAGTTGGTGAGGGCCGGTATTGAACCCAGAATCTTGTGGTTCTGATCCGGATGCTCTACCGACTGAGCTAAACCGGCCCTTCATGAGTTATGTAGTAAAAAGTAAGTAAAGTCAATGGGGTAGCCTAAAGTCGGTATCAGCCAGAAAGTGAGGGAGTATCCCCTTTTCAATAGTGCTAGACCAAGGAGATTGTTTTGGAGTCTGAGGTTGAGTGCCACACCTACCTTCAGCTCTGAGCTAAACCGGCCCTTAAATTAAGCTCATTTATTCATCCTTAGTTATGTAATAGTATTCATAAAAATATATGAAAGCCACTTATCTGGGGGCCCAACAGCGAGGGAGTCTATCCCCTTTTCAATAGCGATAGACCAAGGAGATTGCTTTGGGGTCTGAGGTTGAGTGCCACACCTACCACCAGCTCTGAGTTAAACCGGCCCTTAGATTAAGCTCATTTATTCATCCTTAGTTATGTAGTAGTATTCATAAAAAATATATGAAAGTCACTTATCTGGGGCCCGAGCCTGTTTTGGAGAGCCCCAGGGGGTCATGTTCAGGGGTAGTACACAATGGCTCTGTTTATTTATGAAAAGTTAGAAAGTTTGCATGTTCGTATAAAACAAGAAATATGAGAATGTAAATCTAGAAATGTCTTGGAATCAGAATAATTGTTCATCTCAAACTTTTTAATATCGTTAGATGAACCCAAGTTTTTCTTTTCCTGACTGGAAAGACGATAGAATCAAACGTTGCTGTGTAATGGTCCAAGTTGCCAACAACTTGTATGACTATTCGACTTCATCTTCTTCTCCTTCTTCCTCTTGCCAAAAGAAAACTGATATTTCTTTTTCAATCCATAGTGCGGCATTGTTGACATGGCTGACTGCTATGTACCACCTCCATCTGTCAACATCCATTAGCCAATAATTCTGCTTCGTTGATGTTTCTGGCATCGTTCCATAAATCTTCACTGAGGATACATGGTAACAAACTTCTTACACAAACTCTCTGGAGAAGACGATAATGTGTGCCAAAATTTGTCCATCACTTTCGCTGACCCTGTTTTCTGTCGATGCCAATGCCAATTGAAGTTTCCCCTTTCCAAACGGTCAGTTCAACTTGATGTTTCTAAAATGGGATTTGTCATTTTTATTGCTAAGTGCAAAGTCGAGGTCTACACAATGGCAGAGAATTTGAGAACGAAACATCATCGTTTTTAGTGCGAGTCGTCTCTCTTTATTGTTAATCACAACAGAAGATTTCAAATGAATATTTTGGGCAAGAAATGGTTACAAATGAATGAAAAGTATCCAACTTTGTGATTAAAAGAAATTTTAATTATTAACTATGCATTTTAACCAACCCCTTCATCAAGGACAGCATGAAGCACGGGATAAGTTTGTATTGAAAGTTTTCTTTCTTCTAGACTGGTTGTTATTCCAAGGCTAAAGAGCCCAGTCTGCCCTACTATTTAGCCATAATTTACTGATAGCTAGGGGAAGAGATGGATTCATGCCTTTCTCAAGGGAGCATGAAATGAAATGCAAACAGGCTTGTCTGGGATTTGAATTTGGATTGTTGAATCCATTTCCTATGATAACCGACCTAGGCTTTAGAATACACCAACTGCACCTCTGCAGAGGGGTAAGACCCCCCAACAGGTTGGCCGTGGGTAGCGACTTGTGATTCCTTAAAGATGAAACCTTGGTGGCTGAACAGTCCATGACATGCAACACTCCACTTTGGCCCTTACTTAGGCCAGACAGTTAGTCTGAGAGGCACCCTCTAATCAATCGGCTGGTCATGTCAAGTCCTAGCAGCTATATGATTGTCCCGACCCTATCACCCTTATAGAAAGCCCCAACCCTTTTTATCATGTGTGTTTGAGGGTCTCAATGTCCTTGGCATGACGTTAAACTATCTGATGATGAGGTTCTAATTCTGGAGCTCTAGGAAGTATTGAGAACCACTTAATCACCATTACTCCCAGGTTTACTAACCCATAGTGGTAGTACCTGTTAGGGTCCCATCTATGGGTTAAATAGAACAAATATTTTTTAAAAGTGTGTTTTAAACAAATTGAGATCCCATCAAGAATGAATAAGATAAAACGTCTTTGGCATAAAATAACCTGACAAGGGTTGACATGCTGTAAAATCGAACCAATCAAAGAACCTATGTAAACCACTATTATTATCAAAGTGAAAGTTTTATTATCATTATTATTATTGTATAGAATAATGGACTTCTTTTTACATATTTTATTCTATATTTCTCTGTCTCAATAATCTAGTGACATTTCACTGTTCATTTTATAATTGAATCTTTAAATGTGACTAAATTCAGAAAAATCAAAGCTTCTTTGAAAACTGAAGTCATATGAGGATTATCAGAAAAGACACATTCAATTAGTTTGTAATAAAGTTACGTTAAAGAAAAGTGAAAACCACAAACTGATATTTGCTATGAAAAGTTAGAAACTTTAAAGTTTATTCTTCTTTGAGTAGTTTTAACCCTTTGCATATATTTATAGTGTGTTGGCAAATTATTTTGCAAAATAGAAAATATGTTCAAACAAGTCATTTAAAAATATTTAAAAAACAAACAAGACATGATAATTTGAGCAGCAGTTGTGTGTCATAGTACAATACCCTGAAAATGCCTAGGATTGAGCTACAGAAAAATAATTCCGCCAATTTTTGGAATTTGAAGCTCAAATTTTGGGGATTGTCTAACTTTACAATAGCATGCACCTGGACAAAATTTCAGAAAAATTGAAGTGAGAAATGTTTTAAAAATTCAGCAAAATGTTGTAGCTTTGTCACAGTCAGTCATTTGTAAATCACGTATCCATAAATCTTTGATAGTTCCAATATCCAATGCCAAAGGTGGTGGGGTTATTTCTTTCTTTTTTGGATTTTCCGGCATGTCAAACCTTGTTGGGTTATTTTATGCTGAAGACGTTTTGTTCAATTCATTCTTGCATATTAGCATAAAAATATCATAGCAATCTTTTAATTATATTTTGCAAAACAACCTTTACACAATCTTAGACAACACAGTCGCCTCATAGCAATATTTCTATATGGTAACATTAAATTAGTCTAGTAGCAGCCAATATAAAAACGCCTAGGATTGAGCTACAGAAAAAAACATGTAATCTGACCAGCAAAACCTATATCAACCATCTGGTCCTCCTTCTTATCTATCAACTAGATATGGTTTGCAAACCCCCAGTAAATAAATTCCCCCCACCCCAAGAGGTCAAAAAGAGGAGTTTTTAAATTTCAAATGAGGATACCCTAAGCTTTCAAAAAAATACCAAATTGTAGTTGTGACAGTATTTTAGTTCCTAGGTCCACCTTCTTAATCAATCTCATTTATGGAATTCAGATCAGTGTGGAAGACCTGGCAAGAACAATGACTAATAGGGATGAGTGGCAAGTGACATGGGAATCCATGTTGCCAGTTGATGATGATGATGATGAAATTGAAAATATATAGGGTATTGCAATTTCATTTTCAGTCAGCAATTACTACTAATCCCAATGATTGATATATGGGGCAATGTGACTGAGGTTAGAAATTGTTGTGGCTTGGTTAGGAGCCAGAATAAAGACACAAAAAAGGAAAAGAGTTAAACAAATATATTAACAAAGAACAGTAGTACAAACATATACAAATGAGAAGGTTACTCACGAGGTGGTCTATCAACTCTCCAAGCATACTACTAGAATATTAACTCTTGCTTAAGAGCAGTACCTGCTGCTATTTATAGTTGGAAGAATTCCTGCATGCATGATCAATTTCCATAACAGAAATGTTCATGATTTAACTTGAATAAACTTTTCTTAGAGGATTTAGTTCTTGCTCCTAATTTGTCTTATTTCAGTTCAAGATAAATACGGAGACCGAACTGAAAAAAATCCCCAAAGAACTTTTAATTCACCAACAATGTTTGTGCACACTCCTTCAGGGTGAAAATCTTAACTACCCTCTCACAAAAAAATATCTAGTTTATATTGCGATGAAGTTGTCTCTGTTTCAGATTGGCCAATCATTATCAAAACAAACAGCTTTGCAAATTAGAATTGGCTTCCAGTGATATCTTCTTTTTTCTTAATAAAAACTCCAAACTGATTATTAATATGGAGGAGGCAACTCACAATCAACATTCTCAGACATATATAGAGGTGGTAGTTGTGTAATGGTTATCATTGTCGGAAATGGACATGGTATAAAGAAAAAGGAGGCACAAATGGCATTACTCCGAAGTTTGTAATGGAGTTAATCACGAGTGTGGCAGACAGGTTGAGAGTTAAAGAAATAATGAACAACAGAAATATGAATAAAAGACTGTATTACAGAATAACAATATGGTTGCAAACTTTAGTTCGTTTGCGCAAATAATAATTTGTAATAACTTATCTGGTGTATCCTGAGATAGGGTATTATCGGAGCCCTTGCTACGGCCTTCTGATATGATGGACTTCTGCTTGCGTCCGGCTCCGATTCTGGTTGTCTGTTGAAGAATAGAAGCGACCCTTTTTTAGGTCTGTCCCCAGTGCTAGCTGGATCAGAAGAGAGTGGCATGAGTTTGCTTATTCGGCTTTGCCGCCAAAGTATGCTGGCTCATGATTGGTTGGTTTGAAACAGAGGCTCGCAGACAAAGGACGATAACCCCCATACCCCAGAATTCTCAATAATGGTGAGTAGAGTTCAAATCCTAATTTTTGCCGAGAGAGTGAGCAAAATATAGAGAACAAAAACTCATGCACTAATGTAATTACTTACATAACGATTCGATGCACACACACACACACACACACACACACACACACACACATATTTAAGGATATTGATAATATAGAGTGCTATATTATAAGTAAATAATGCTCTTTATCATAGATAGAGCAAGTATATCTAAGTTAGGGTAATGTGGACATCAAGTCAACAGCAGTTGATTACCGAAATTTCTTGCCTAATCGATTCTCAAAAAACTTGGCTTGAGAATCACAAGGCAGAGACTATCAGTAATTACACACACACACACACACACACACACACACAACATATATATATATATATATATATATATATATATATATATATATATATCTTATCTATTTCCGGAGACGCTGACTTTCCATTCAACTTTGTAAACAAACGGATAACAGCATCTTATTATCCTGTGATAAAATTTTAACTTTTCCTTATATCTACAAAAGGCCCTGAAGAAGATCTATTAAACAAATTGAAACACTGCAGCATTGGCTGAATAAATACCACTCATTTTATTTGAACCTGTGTTATATCTATATATAATGTAGTTTTCTATATCTGTAAATAGATTGCTCAATATCAGTGAGAGAGCAGAATATATACCTAAGTTAAGATAGTGTAGACACAGTCAATGGCACTTGAGGTTTAACTTGGTTGATGATAACAAAGGTGAGAAATTGTGTCACCAGGTGCTATTCACTCTGTGTCTACACTATCCTAACTTATATATAAAACAAGTAAATTTAAAACAGGTATTATATATATATTTGTGAATGAAAAGGCCTTAAATACCATGGGTATTTTGGCCATGTGCCTGTCTGAATAAAAGATATACATGATCTGACGAAGCTCTGTGGGCCCCAGATACACACGAGTGGAAATGGCCATAATCACAATTACCCTTTTTTTAAGGCCTTTTTATTCACAAATAAATTTGCTCTGTTTATAATAATTAAACATTGAGCTTTCATACGGAACCTGAACTCTACAAGAACTACTGGTAGGACTGGATAGGCAGCCTAGCTAATGAACCCGTGTTGCTGGGCACTGCTTGTTCTCCTGTGGAAGCAACACACGGACATGCTAGTGTGGGCCGCCCATCAGCGACCTACATTGACCAGCTATGCTGGATGCTGGATGCTGTGCAGAGGACCTCCCTGGGAAAATGAATGATAGGGAAGGTTGGCGAGAGATTGTCATGGATATCCGTGCTAATTGCGTGACATGATGATGATGATGATATATATATATATACACACACCTACACCTGCACTTGCAATTGCATACAAATATGTGTTTGGCCAAACTTGTTATCGTTTGGTAAAGAGTGAAATCATTCTTAATAAGTTGTATACCTGTGTGTGCACCAAATAAATGTACTTTACTTCATCCATTGAAATTCTGAACATGTTTATCATTCAATTTAGTTTCGTAAACAAAACCAATAAAAACTAAAAGGATACAAAAAAGAAATCCAGAAACTTTTGAACTAACTCAAGATGAAACCCTTAAAAAAAAATCCTTATGTTCAAAGCAACATAAAAGTAACAATGAAGTGAAGGAAAACACAAGTTTCCAATCATTAGAGTGAGTGCCATAGGGTCTCTATTTCAATACTTGGTAATTACTCTTAGAAATATTTCAATGGGTAAAGAATTTAGCTCTAGGCCATGCGGTCGACAATTCTTCAAAACTTGTTGTGTTTATTAGTTTATAAGAGAGTTTCAAAGTTGGAGTGACTAAACAACAAGTTTGAGATTTTGAATCTTGATTGGTTATTATATTACTACAATAAATATATTCGACACAAAATCAAAGTTGTGAAGAAAATTAGAAAACAAAAAACCTCATAAAGAAAACAATATTTAAATAACAAATTTTATTAAATAAAAGTCACAAAAGTTGAAATGATGAAATGCAAGAGATGCCCATAACTGAATATGTTGTTGATCAAAGAAAGTCGTCAGGGTAGCCTAAAGTTGGTGTCAGCCAATCAGTGAGGGAGTCTATCCTCATTTCACTAGTGCTAGTCCAAGGTGTGTGCACAGGTTGGATGAGGATGCTGTGAGAATTTAACATCATGTCAAGTCAGAAGGCGTAAAAAAATATGTTTTGGGAAAAAGTGCAGATGGGTTTATCTAACGACATGCAATGACAGTCAATGGGATAGACCTTGATTTAAATATAGAAAACTTGTTATATATATATATATATATATATATATATATATATATATATAAAGTAAGTAAAGTCGTTGGGGTGGCTCAATGTCAGTACCAGCCAATCAGTGAGGGAGTCTATCCCACTTTCACTAGTGCTAGTCCAAGATGATTGTTTTTGCATCTGAGATGGAATACCACACCTACCATCAGCTTTTTACTATACCGCACAGATCCCTGTGCTACTTGTACGCTGAGTTGGCGAGGGCCGGTATCAAACCAAGAACCTTGTGATTACTAGCCGAATGCTATACTGACTGAGCTAAACTGGTCCTAATATATAATACGTTATAGATAATGTATGAAAATCTTTGGTACTCATGACTATTTGCTTTTATGGTGGGTGGTGGAGTTGTTATGCAAATCACGTGGCCACTCACCCCCCAAGTACAGCACAGTTTCCATTACAAAAATGCTAATCATTTTTAGCATTTTCATCTTTCTTTCAGTATCAGTATTGACCTTATGGATGAACCCCTTTTGGGATGGGGTATGTAACTTTTTTATTTATGCGGACACATCCAAAGGGATGATGGTATCTGGATATTATCATCTGGTTTGAATTGGAATTATAGTTATTTTAAGAATGCTACATGCTGCTTTGAACAAAATGGCACCTGTACAGCCTCTTACCTTCCATTTCCAAAACCATCCACATAAGACATGCTGGGCAAATAAGAACGAACTCATGAGTGATGTTCTCTAGTTTACTTCTACACATGACCATAGCAGTGTTGGCTAACGAGCAAAAACTTGTATCCATCATCTCTGTGCGGACGCCGGATGCCGTCTAGAAGTCTTACCAAGAATGATGGCAAATCCAGATGGATAGCAAGAGACTAAAAAGAATCTATGGTATTAGGATAATATTATGATGATTTTCATGATATTTTCTAAAATGTTGTCTTCAGTATTTCTACAGTCAAATGATCACAACATCTGTGATGAATATGACAGAGAAGAAATTGTTGGATGAAAAAGGAGTGTCGCTCTCAACAATTTCCACTGGCGGGAGGAGGGGGGAAATAACACCAGCATCAGTTTTGGTCATGAATATTGAGCTGTTTCCTTTAATTGCCTCATCTTCATAAATTCCCCGTGGAAACATTTTATGCTTAAACATAAATGTATGATATACACAATAATTTTTATTTACAACTTTTTAAGTGTCTCTAAATATTCCACTTTGGAAACTTTTTTTATTTTACTTTCTTGTAATCAGAAGAATATTTTATTCATTTTCCTTTTTTCATAAAGATAAATGATTTGTCCCTGAAGGCCCCAATTTGACCACTTGAACCTTGACCCTTGACAGTCTAACATCAATGCAAACTCTGTATAATTAAATATATTGTAATTGCTAATGAGGTAACATTTCATTCTAATCTTTGTGATGTGTGTTAGAATATTTTAGGCCTTTTTTTTCACGGTCCAAGTGTGACTCATGGATAATGCGAGAAATATTTTATTTTTCTGATGCTTCATTTCCAACGGACTTTTGATTGTACGGATTATATTTTTCAACACTTTCTTATAGTTATTAACATTAGTTAAACTAGCAAAATAAAAAACGCACTCCGGGCGATGTAAAAAATAGATTTTTGAAACATTTTGCCTGAAGGTGGGAGTTAAAAATTCAATGTCTGCGAGTTTGTACCCTAAGTAAGTAAAATCATCAAATTCATTAAGGGATTGAAAAATAAAACAATTTTGTCGAGAGACAATAAACTTACCATTTAATATCTAGGATCTTTATATATATATATATATATATATATATATATATATTATATATATATATATATATAATATATTTTGTCAGCAGACAAATAAAGTCAAATATGGAGTGAGAATTAAAGAGGAAAAAGTAGTTTGAGAAAATAAAATAATAAAAAAACCCCAAAAAAACAACAAACAAACACATACAGCTCAGCTTGGAAGTGTTTACTAAACTTAGTCTGACATATTTTTGGTGCTGCCTATTAGGTTTGAACACACAACCACAAGTTTGCTAGATCGAATCTGTAAATGTTCATCATCAAAGCAAAATCCGAGATTGATTCTAACCTGATTGATATTTCATTGTATTCTGATCAACGGGTATTCTGGCTCAGAACCATAAGGTTCCAGGTTCAATCCCGCCCCTCGACAACTCAGTGGAAAGCTGATGGTAGCTGTGGCCCAACTTCAGATGCAAAAGCAATCTCATTGGTCTAGTGCTAGTGACAAGGGGATAGACTCCCCCGCTGTCTGTCTGGCTGATACTGACAATCAACTTTACCTTTTTACTTTTATATTCATATATATATTTATGGAAGAAATATGAGGAGGTTAATCCGACAATATGTGGAGAAAAGTAGACAAATACGGGATGTTATGAAAACTGGATGTTTATTGTCACCATTTTGAAAATGTCCTTCATTGAAGTAAGAATTATATTCGAGTCCTGAATAGGTCTAGATGACCGAAACGTTGCACGTCGACAATAAACATCCAGTTTCCATAACATCCTGTGTTTGTCTACTTTTCTCACACACACACACACACACACACACACACACACACATATTATATATATATATATATATATATATAATATATATATATATATATATATATATATTCATTACCAGTTGAAAGGATAGGATTTCCTGAAAAATAGCAAGTCATTTTCATTTTATTTTTCTGATGCTTCATTTCCAACGGACTTTTTAATTGTACGGACATTATATTTTCAACACTTTCTTTTAGTTATTAACATTAGTTAAACTAGCAAAATAAAAAACACCCTTCGGGCGATGTAAAAATAGATTTTTGAAACATATTGCCTGAGGGGTGGGAGTTAAAAATTCAATGTCAGCGAGTTTCGTACCTAAGTTAAATCATCAAATTCATTAAAGGATTAAAAAATAAAACAATTTGAAATGTAAACTTTAAATATGTATTAAAATAAAACAAACTATAATATAGATATATAATTACCAGTCATGTATTTATTAAAACTTGTTTAAAAAACAATGAGGACTGTCTAATGCTGCATGTTCAAATTTTGAGTGTTTTATTCTATGTTATGACGATTTTGGGTAATGTGATGTAAGCAGTGATGTAGCTTTTGTTACAGACAAAAACCGGAAGCGAATCTCCATCATTAATAGATATGTGGAGTAAACTAAACGTACCACCGATGTAGTGGGCTCAAATGTTTAAGCGGTGAGGGATTTTCCATGACGTAATGTTTAAAATGTACTGTGACATTGTAGTAATCAAGTTCAAACCCCAGTTGTACTATTGAATTTACTTTCTGACAATACCCTTGGGAAAGGTATGAACACCATAATTTCCACAGCTATGGTTTAAAATACTACTAGTTGTTCTGCAAGAATATGCTTTGGCATTAAATAAACGAAGGTTTATATGTCAGTAAACAAAGAAAAACACCTAAGATTTAAGAGATCTAGAAATTTAGATCTAATTAAAATCTTTCTGAAAATGAACTCAGATAAAAAAAAATTCGAGAGATGCCAAAATATATTAATCACCATAAAAGGAAATGGTCCATAGATGTTGATATATCAATAAATTACCCCCCCCCCTGATCTAGTTTACTTATCTTCTCAGCTTAAGACTTCTCTTTAGCTCTGTTGGCTGATTAAATCTTTCGTTCTGGATATCAATTTGCCTCGGCTGATTATCAGTTAAGTAAGAGTCTTGGGCAGGGGTTCATCGAATAAAGAAATAGACATCTACTTATCTACAACTCTTAGGTCGAGGTGGGGAGAGGGAGGGGTAGAAAGAAGAAGATATTGCTCACTGACCCCCCCTCCCAAACCCCGGGACTCTCCCTCACCACATTCCTTCTTTCAGTCTCTTATATGAGCTTTTACTTCCATCGAGGATTTATCGGCTTTGTTCTGTCTCTGTCGTGTAATCCAGTGTCGTTTGCCTTTGATCTCTGTCTGATCCGGAATCCAACTGTGGGATCATAATGCTAGATTAATTTTCTCTTTTCTCTTTTTTTTTTTTTTGTTTACTTCCCTCAGACACTACGCCCAGTCTCTGATCAACTTTCATTGCCACAAATCTGCACGAGTTTTTATATTGACATATACACTTAATGGCATCTATAATTGTTTGTGTATATGAAATAAATTGCATAGGGATTCATCAATCTGTATATATTATATATATATAATATATAAAGTAGTAAAAGTCATCGGGGCGGCCTAATGTCGGTATCAGCCAGACAGCGAGGGAGTCTATCCCCTTTTCAATAGCGCGCGACCAAGGAGATTTTTAGCATCTGAGGTGGAGCGCACACTACCATCAGCTCCTTACTTTACGCGCAAGATCCCTGTGCTACTCATTTCGCTGAGTTGGCGAGGGCCAGTATCGAACTAGGAACCTCGTGGTTTCTAGCGAACGCTCTACCGACTAAAATACCTATATACTATATATATATATATATATTATATATATATATATATATATGTGTGATGTGTGTGTGTGTGTGCTGGGGTGTAGATTATTTGTGTTGATGAGTATGTGTGTGTTGTCATATATGTGTGCTTAATATTTTGTTCGTGTGTCGTTTGTGTGACTGCCATATTATATATATGTATATATGTATATGTACTGGGCTACTATATATTGTGTGTTGTGT
>CM042167.1:45512751-45540251 GCA_023376005.1 Doryteuthis pealeii
AAGAGAGAGATACAGCCACTTGAAAGAATGGGATGTTCTATTAATATTTTCCATGAGTCTTATTTTTTGTGAGACGTAAAAGACTGCATCTTTATCAGCAACCCATAATCTAATATTTTGTATAAAGAAACCTGTCAATAATTCTTGTCGAGTTGGATAATAAACCATCAATGGTATATTTTGATTTTGGACAAAGAAACACAAAATAATCAAGGAAAGGAGAATGTACAAATAGAGTCATTTGCAATCTGGGCGATTTAATATATGTGATGTATATTATATATATATATCATATATATATATTATATATATTATTATTTTATATGTTTTGTGTGTGTGAGATGTTATATATTATATATATATATAATATATATATTAATATATATTATATAGAGAGAGGAGAGAGAGAGAATCGAGATAGATAGTATTAGAGAGGAGGGGAGGGAGAGAGAGAAAGAAGAGAGAGAAGCGAGATAGAAGAGAGACAGAGGAGGACAGAGAATGAGAGAGAGATAGATAGAAAGAAGATAGAGAGAGAGAGAGAAGAGAGGAGGGAGAGAGAAGAGAGAGAGAGAGAAGAGGAGAGAAGCAATGTGGTTCTCAGATCAGAAAGTTTTTGCATTTTGCTAAAGGAAATGTAAGAATAGAAGATTTATATATATATATATATATAATTATATATATAATATTATTAATTATATATATAGTATATCTCTATCTATTATCTCTATCTATCTATCTATATATATATATATATATGTGTGTGTGTGTGTGTGTATATGTTCTATTTTATATATATATGCTATACCATATATATATATATATTATTATATATGTATTAGTATAACGAGAGAGAGAGAGAAGGAAGAGAGAGGAAGAAGAGAGAGAGAGAGAGAGAAGCACTGTGGTTCTCAGATCAGAAAGTTTTTTCATTTTGCTGGGCTGCTCTTTGAACTGTCCTCACTTGTAAATAGTCTGGTAGGAGATGGAAATACGAGAAGCGGGGGGTCAGGTGGGAGGCACTGCTTTTGGCAACGTTTGTCAATGACTGATGTGATTGCTTCGAAACTGCTTGATAGATAACTTTGATGAGCTAAAACACCTCATATCATAAGCAATATTTCACTAGCCGAGCAGCTGTCTGGGTCGAAAACTGACCTTATTCAACCATATAACTCATATATATATATAATTATATATATATATATATTATATTATATATAGTATATATATAATATATATAACAATGCACGAAAGTTCATAACCCTCCTAAATAATAGTATATGTGTATAGAAGGTCTGTCTGGAAAGGATAGCCCTTTAATATCACCTATTAAAAAATTGTCCTACCTAGGGCAAAGTGCCTTAGTCCACCTTAAAGTTTCAATATACTCTCCCTGGGACTTCATGCAAAATTCTCTCTAGAGATAGATAGAAATATAGATAATAATAGATTTCACTTTTTACTACTACCTATCTTGGTATGTCCATATCCATTTATCTATTCTATCTTTCTTTCCCCATTAACAAACATCCAACTCAGAGAGAAAAGAAAGACTGAATAGATAGAATAGATAGATTCACATTTTCTACTACTATTACTACTTATCTCCCTCTGTTCATTTCTAATGCAGCCTGAGAGATTTATATGTGATATATATATATATATATATATATATATATAATATATATATATATATATATATTATATTCAGAAGATGATTCAATTTTCCGTTTTTGTATCCGCCTTAAATGAAACAATTGCAAAGTTAGTTTCTGGCACCCCACCATGTAAGATGAACACAAAATCCGATTTACGGAGGGAGCGACACACAACCCAAGTTCAAACGTTGACCTGTGTTAAAGAATTGCGTGTATTCCCTCGACATTCCTCTTGACGCGTCTCAGGCACTGGCAATGAGCCAAGACCTGCCGCTTTTAGACAGGAGGTCGTTGGTTGCTTGGGTGGGGGTAGCCTCCTGGGATTCACATCTAGTATCATATACTTTACGTTCCAATGGCTGAACCCACGGGACACAGGCGTGATGTCCTTGTAGCATATGCTAGTGAAACAATTCCTTACAGATTGAACAAAGAATAAAAATCAATATTATCTGCATTATTCCGACTATTGTCCTCATCTTCATTGTTATCTGTACAACGTTTCGGCTGATGTGCCTCCGAACTTCTTCAGGTATTTCGGACTATTTTTGAATCCTAATCAAGGGCAGCAGTAACACAGAATAATATTAACACAGCTTAACACCTCTACTCAACTATGGTTAGCAGAATGAGAACAGTATAACCCGGGGACTGAATAAAGGGTTAGGTTCAAATTCCATGATGGCTCCAAATTATGACAGAAGTTTCCCGAGTTCGAAAAGAAGGTTTCCTGAGTCCGACAAGAAATACCTGAAGAAGGCCAGAGGGCACATCAGCCAAATGTTGTACAGATACAATGAAGAATGAGGACAAAATAGTTTGAATAATGCGATAATTCTAATCATCAAGTCTCATCTCAAAAATTCAGAGAAACAATATATTAGGTACAGTATTTAGGGCCCCCAATTTTCTATTTCAAATTTTTCTTAATTCTGTTTCCCTGTTTTGTACATTCTGTTTTTCTATTTTGTGAGAAAATTGTAATAAAATATGCTATAATAAACAATGGTTGGGTTGGGTCTATATCATAGACATCTATCAGTGGCTGTTTAGTTATCTCATCAATAGGCGCTAGTCTTTCAATAGATTGTATACAACTTCATTTACTTGAAATACAAAAGGAAAATTCAAACCAAATAATTTTTAACCTAAATGGAGTGTAAAAAAGAGAAATATTGAATTGCAAAGGTTGATATCTATAATTCATTGTCATAATGAACCATATCTTGCAATTGTTACAATTTATGTGTATCATAATTTGTTGACAGACTCTGGAGTTAATTTTTGAATAGGTCCGTTGGAATTAAAAAGCGTAGACGGGTAGATTTCCGTTGGATGATCCCAACTGACCCTAAAGGGGCACAAAATCTCGCGTGTCACGTGAGTAGTTAGTTTAGAGAATCGGTTTCAACCTGACATTGAGGCAGAGCAGACGTTGCTACTGCGAGGTTGATCTCATCTGCGCGGTAGAACATGGGCTAACTAAATAAAATCTTGATTAAGAAGTTAGCAGAAGCAGTAATCAGAATGAAGCAACAGTAAGTTCAAATATCTGTCTCTGTCTCGTCTGTGTCTCTGTCTCTTCGCTCCTCTATCACCCGAGTTTCCCTCTCTCGATTATATACCTGATGTTGGATATACAACACAATAACAGGAGGATTTTCAATGTTTAAACAAACTGTTTTCTTATAAAATTTATCATAACGCAGCTCTTTCTTTAAGAAGATCTTTAATTAACATTTGGTAATAATAACTTTTCGTTAAAGTGTCAGAATATATATCAGCTCAAATTTTCAGTCAATCAAATAAATTTTCTATCGTGTGAACAAAAGAAAATCCATTCATATAACTAAATCAAAACCAGCATAACAAGGTGAAGAGTTAATTTCCTCTTATTTTTACATGTATATGTACGTGTGTGTGTGGGTGTGTGTGTGTGTGTGTGTGTGTGTGTGTGTGTGTGTGTGTGTGTGTGTTGTCTCTCTCTCTCTCTCTCTCTCTCTCTCTCTCTCTCTCTCTTCTTCTCTCTCTCTCTCTCTCTGTGTGTGTTGTGTGTGTGTGTGTGTGATATCTTTGGACATATCAATATTATGATTGATTGAGCAAAGAAATATGGTTTTCATTTATTAAAAAAATAGAATCATATTAGATAGAGAAACACATGTACATGTAGGATGAAATATGGATATAGAAACATTATATATATATATATATATATATATATATATATATATATATATATATATATATATATATATATATATATATATATATATATATATATATATTATAAAGATATGTTCGTTGATATTTGCAACTCATATATAATATATATATATATATATATATATATATATTATAGAGAGAGAGAGAGAGAGAGAGAGAGAGAGAGAGAGAGAGAAAGAGATATAAATAGAGGAGAGATATAGATAAAAATGTAAAAGAGAATACATTCAGATTTATTGTGTATTGTCCATATTCGCACACATACGTACAATCAATAAATCTGAATATGCGTTCTCTTCTATACAAAACATCCATATATATATATATATATATATATATATATATATATATATATATTAATCATTCAATTGGATACCAAAGTATTTGACAGCAAAATGATTTTCCTGATTTTTTTCTGATTAATTAATCTGTATATGATAACATGCATCTAGTCAATTAGCATTAGGAAAACTGTTTATGAATTTATAAATGAAAGATTTTTCTTTATTTCATGTCAATCCTTGTTGGGCTATTTTACACGGAAGACGTTTTGCTCTGTTCTTTCTTTATAGGTATTGAAAATTCTTTTTTTTAAACTCAATTTTTTAAAAACACATTTTCTTCTGTGTAACCCATATATGGAACCTTAACAGGAACTGTCACTCTGGGTCAGGGTGGACCCGGGAGTAATGGAGATGAAGGTTATTGGGAAAAGTCAATTATCTTCCCCTGCCGCTAGAGGGCGGATAGCCAACATACGATGTTGGCGGCAAAACCAAACCCCATTACTTATCAGGGAGCAGTTAGCGAGGAGAGTCACAGAAATAAGTGCTCCCACCACCTTGCCATAAAAATAGCGAACTTTCTAAGGCATTGTAACAACAAACCCTCTAAGGCTGTCACAATAGCATACTAACAGAAGGCTGACGTACTAAATTCCCACCAAAAAGGGCACATTTTTACCAGGCGAATATCTTCTAAAAAGCACTCTCTACACCTTTACTTATCGGACGAGAACCGATCAAGACGAAGCGTTTTAACAGCATTTCAAAACCAGCGAGTAGAACCACCTTTCTAGCGCTCTTCACCGATAATTCTTTTTACACCTCTCAGATAAGTCTGTAGCAAATGCCATTAAAATTTGCAACAATTTATGTACTTTGATAATTTATGTGTTTGTATTTTATATTCGTGTTTGTTTTCTTCTTTCGTCCGAATAATAACCACTACTACCGGAGAATAAGAGCTCCAAACTAAACACCGTAAATACTCTTAAGGTGTACTCCACACTCTCCTGAACTCCAGATTTAGAACTTCCCCATTAGATGCAATTTAACGTCATACCCACGACACGAAACTCCTTTCATTTCCATGATTATAAGAACTTAATTACATTGATTTTTCTATAAGTATTTGATATTATATCATAATATAAGCCCGCTACTTACTTCATGTGAGGATACCGGAAAAAAAAGATCCATACATATCACAAATCATTAGAAGAAGTAGTAAAGAAACCCTCATGCAAGTGCCTAAAGGCTACAAGGAATGCTACTGCGCACTCAGAAATATGACATCAACGTCGTGTATGTCAAACGAAAACACGTTTGCATTACTGACAGTCTGTCACAATCCTATCTAATAGACGAGAAGAACTTACAAAGCGAATTTGAAAATGTCGACATCGCTAGTTTTCTCGATGAAAGGTTGACAAATACACTAAACAACGGACCAAAATGAAGTATACGATCATCTGGCACTTATGCTAATTTCGACTTCACAAATCTGCGACAATATTTTGCAAAGTTATGGTAATTACGTAGACAAGATAATGATAAAGTTAACAGGTAATGAAACACAACTCAAAGGATTTATACGAATGAAATATACGATATGTAATGTGTGACATACAAAATGTGTGTGTTTGGTTTACAAATGTGTTATAAATTGTACAATTGTATAGTGTAAATGTAGGTGGCTTGAAAAATAATGCTCTTGCGAAAACTTCTGTCTCTGGTAAGAAGTGTCTCTTGCTAGTTTGAGTAGTTTGACTTGTACAATGTCATCGGCTCCTGTGGTAAGCTGGATTTATTAAGCACGTCTGTTTATGGTGGCTCATCACAGCGAAAGAGACAGGTTGATGGTATCAACCCTCGAAATTTGGCGGATAAACTAAACCTAGTAATGTGTGTCTCGATTGGTCGCCGACAAAGGCCCTTAGCTAATCACACAAGGTCTCTTATCAGGCGATGACTAAAGAGCACAGTCTATTAGGTATTGGTCAAGGGGAGGTAACTGTGTAAGGTCATGTTATTTCTAATAGCACAGGAGGAAATTTCCTCTTCACAAAATAGCTATGAATTTGATAAAAGTCTGAAACCTAAAAATACCCTTTTATATTTGTCTCTTCTTTTTCCTTCCTTTGATTCCTTTTCAGTCTGACAACCCACAAGAAGGAAGAACCACATATAATGAGTTTTAAAGAAACAACCAGCGAATACGTACCAAAACATAACCCAAAAGCCTAAAACCACACAGTCCTACAACCTATCCCATATATAAACGGCTGGCTCACCGATAAAATGGCCACTTTAGACCCATGTGTGGGTTGAGGTGTCGGCCCAGAACGGTCTCATATTTAAAGGCGATAGATTTATCATTCTGTCTCTCCTGCAGAATGACCACACACGTATGATACACTCATCGCACATTAATGTTAGATGAATGCCGACAACATGCCAGTAACAGTGTTTTTGGGCAAGGCATGTCATCATGAATACGGAGTAAGTCTCAACATTTGAGATCTGCTGCAAGTTCATGACAGAACAATCCTAATGTCGTATGATCTTCCTAGATCGCCCATGGCAAAAAATTGGGGTTGATCTATTTGACCATCTTATCACTGTCGACTACGATTCAAACTTTGAGGAAATTGACCGACTTACAGACACTATCACTTCCACTGTCATCCAAAAGTTGAAGGCAAACTTTACTAAATACGGAATTCTATGTCAAATGATTTCTGTTGCTGCTAGTTTACATCATCATCATTCGGGTCCTTTTCAGATTTTACGGCATGTCAACCTTTGTTGGGTCATTTTATGCTGAAGACGTTTTGTTTTATTTATTCATCATGGGTATTCAACATTTTTTAAAACTCAATTTTTTTTAAAAGTTTCTTTAAATTCATTTTTTCTATTTAACCCAGTTCGGGCCCTAACAGGTACTACCACTGCGGGTCGGAGTGGACCTGACGTGGCAAACCAATTGACCAGAGGGGGCCTCTCTGACCGCCCGTCTAGCCCAAGTAAGGACCAAAGTGGAGTGTTGCAAGTCCTGGACTGCTCAGCCACCTTGATTTCGTTCATAAGCATCACGGGTTGCCACTCACAGCCAACAGGTGGCCCCATTGAGGTGTGGGAGTTTACCCCTTTGCAGAAGTGCCGTCAGTGCATCAGATTGCAAATGGCAAGGCCGAATCTCCAAAACACACCTATCTATTTCTCGCACAGCTAAACTTCCGAAATACTCCTACCCAAAGAATAGGAAGTCACCCTGCTCAACGACTACTAAATCGTTCACTGCTACCCATGATTATCAATCTGCTAAAGCCAAGGCTTATGAATCATGGTGGGGATGACAAGATCCTACTCGAATGCAGACAGAAAATCCAAGCAAGCTACTACAATTGTCAAGTACGTGATTTGCCTGTGTTAAATGAGGGCAACGTTGTTAGAATGCGCCCGTACAAGAAATGTGATTATGTGTGCAAGAAAAGGGGGTTATAAATCATCGCCAGGACAAATTGTCATACAAAATCGTAACACCTAACTGGACATCTATCGATGCAATAGACGTCATTTTTGAAGGGTCGTTCGAGCAACCATAACACGCACTCAAATGCTGACTGGCAATCACTTCAAATAACATTCTGATCCCGCCCACAAATACACAAAAGGTACCACAGAGAGTCTCACTACCGGCAGTAGCATCTTTATTACCTGTATCTATCTCGTCCAGTTGAGTAGCTCGATAGAACCCAACGTTTCAATCTCCACGTAGAACCTACACCCGTACTGGAAGAGGGGTTAGACAACCATCACACTTGAAAGACTATGTGAAAGGTAACTATTATAATACTAATACCAACAATGAACTTTATCTATAAAAGTGTGTGTGAGGGATTATATTATAATTTAACGTATGCTACCTACAAACTTGTGTAAAAAGCTATGTATATTTACTAACTCCCCCGCACAAGCAGGATATGACACAAGGTCAATTTCTTATGCGGAGTTCAACAGGTTTGAATTCAGAGATTTCCTTCTGGTTACCTAGCCATGGTTAAAGAACCCAGTCTGCCCTGCTATTTACCCATAGCTGGAGGGAGAGTAGGATTCATACCTTTCCCAAGGGTATTAGCGCTAAGTGAAATGCAATTACCACGTCCAGGATTTGAACTCAGGGCGACGAGTCCATTTCCCATGACTTTAACCATTACACCACGCGCTTCCAACTCTGTAAAAAGGTATAGTGCCGCATGATACCCCATAATCCTATTTACTCTCCCTATCTGAATAAAAGCTGGTTCTCTGCAGCCAATTTCATTCGCTATTCTCGTGTTTGAACACCATAATGTAACACTTGATCCCCCCTCAACTAAGTATTGGTTGAAATTTCTTTGGCAGCTATCATTACTAATAAACATTTTCTGTAACCTTTGGAAATGTTTCTGCATCTCTAAACTCGTATTTTTGACCATTCTTTCATGAAGAATTGTTCAGATTAAATGGTTTCTATTTATGAATAGCAATTTTCAAGCCACAAATGTTTCTTTGTATTTAGGTCAAATTGAAAGACCACTCCATTACTTGAAGCTTATTCTTAAATCATTCTGGGGTAGTTTTACTGGATGAGAGAGGCCGAGTTAGCTCAGTCGGTAGAGCGTTTGGCTAGAAACCACAAGGTTCCTAGTTCGATACCGGCCCTTGCCAACTCAGCGTATGAGTAGCACAGGGATCTGTGCGGTAAAGTAAGGAGCTGATGATTAGGTATGGTGCTCCACCTCAGATGCAAAAACAATCTCTTTGGTCTAGGGCTAGTAAAAAGAGGATAGACCCCCTCGTTGATTGGCTGATACTGAGTTTAGACCATCCCGATGACTTTACTTTATTTTTACTTTACTGGATGATGTATCACCTACCTGCTGGACAGTTTTTCCCCCTATGCTATATCCAGAGCAAATCATAGCTCTGAAGATCGCATAGACGAGAAAATGTCAGTAACCAGGCGTTGACTCCATGTCCACGCTATCTTAACTTTAAGATACATACATAGATGGGAGTGTTACTTATAGAAGGTGAGGTACAGATTGTGTAAAGCAAAAACATGTAAACGAATACCTAAATTCATGTGTATATTCTGCATAGAAATATACATGCGCGCACGTGCACACACACACACACATATATATATGCACACACACACACATACTCACATACATATATACACACACGCACACACACCATATATATATATACATATATATATATTTATCAACTCTTCCGCACGAGCAGGATACGACACAAGGTCAATTTCTTAAGCGGCGTTCAACAGGTTTGAATTCAGAGTTTTCCTTCCCCTAGACTGGTTACCTAGCCATGGTTAAAGAACCCAGTCTGCCATGCTATTTACCCATATACATATATATATATACACATATATATATATATACAAATATATACACACCACACAACACACACACATATATATACACACATATATACACACACATCACATATACACAAATACACAGACATATATATTATATATATTTATATATATATATATATATATATATATATATATATATAAAATGTTGTTCTGGTTCCAACGGGAGAAAATGTAATATTTTATAAAAAAAGAAGACGGTCCGCAAAATGTATCATTCTCAGAAAAAAATGTTTTATTCTTTTTATTTCACATACGCAACACGTTTTTCAGATATTCCGGTATCTTTTTCAGGCTTTGATCAATACATATATTGTTATACATATATATATATATACACATATACACACACAGCCTATGTATATATATATGTGTATATGTGTATATATATATGTATATCAATATATGTATTGATCAAAGCCTGAAGAAGATACCAGAATATCTGAAACACGTGTTGCGTATATATATATATATATATATATATATATATATATATATATATATATATAGAGAGAGAGAGAGAGAGAGAGAGAGAGAGAGGGAGAGATTGATGAATCCCTATGCAATTTATTTCATATACACAAACAATTATAGATGCCATTAAGTGTATATGTCAATATAAAAACTCGTGACGTCTCTCTTGTGCAGATTTGTGGCAATGAAAGTTGATCAGAGACTGGGCGTAGTGTCTGAGGGAAGTAAACAAAAAAAAAAAAAGAGAGAAAAGGAAAGAAAATTAATCTAGCATTATGATCCACAGTTGGATCCCGGATCAGACAGAGATCAAAGGCAAACGACACTGGATTACACGACAGAGACAGAACAAAAGCCGATAAATCCTCGATGGAAGTAAAGCTCATATAAGAGACTGAAAGAAGGAATGTGGTGAGGGAGGAGTCCCGGGGTTTGGGAGGGGGGGGTGTCAGTGAGCATATCTTCTTCTTTCTACCCTCCTCTCCCCACCCTCGACCTAAGAGTTGTAGATAAGTGATGTCTATTTCTTTATTCGATGAACCCCTGCCCAGACTCTTACTTAACTGATAATCAGCCGAGGCAAATTGATATCCAGAACGAAAGATTTTTAATCAGCCAACAGAGCTAAAGAGAAGTCTTAAGCTGAGAAGATAAGTAGAACTAGGATCGGGGGGGGGAGATAATTTATTGATATATCAACATCTATGTGGACCATTTCCTTTTATGGTGATTAGATATATTTTGGCATCTCTCGAAATGTTTTTTATCTGAGTTCATTTTCAGAAAGATTTTAATTAGATCTAAATTTCTAGATCTCTTAAATCTTGGTTTGGTTTCTTTGTTTACTGACATATAAACCTTCGTGTGTTATTTAATGCCAACGCCATTCTTGCAGAACAACGGTAGTGGTAGTATTTAAACCATAGCTGTGGAAATTATGGTGTTCATACCTTTCCCAAGGGTATTGTCAGAAAGTAAATTCATTAGTACAACTGGGGTTTGAACTTGATTACTACAGTGTCACAGTCCATTTTAAACATTACGTCATGGAAAATCCCTCACCGCTTAAACATTTGAGCCCACTACATCGGTGGTACGTTTAGTTTACTCCACATATCTATTAATGATGGAGATTCGCTTCCGGTTTTTATCTGTAACAAAAATTACGTCAATGCTTACGTCACATTACCCCAAATTGTCATAACATAGAATAAATACACTCAAAATTTGAACATGCAGCATTAGACAGTACTCATTGTTTTTTTAAAACAAGTTTTAATAAATACATGACTGGTATTATATATCTATATATAGTTTGTTTTATTTTAATACATATTTAAAGTTTACATTTCAAATTGTTTTATTTTTTTAATCCTTTAATGAATTTGATGATTTTACTTAGTTAGGGTACAAATTCGCTGACATTGAATTTTTAACTCCCACCCCTCAGGCAATATGTTTCAAAAATCTATTTTTACATCGCCCGAAGGGTGTTTTTTATTTTGCTAGTTTAACTAATGTTAATAACTAAAAGAAAGTGTTGAAAAATATAATGTCCGTACAATTAAAAGTCCGTTGGAAATGAAGCATCAGAAAAATAAAATGATAAATGACTTGCTATTTTTCAGGAAATCCTATCCCTTTCAACTGGTGATGAATATATATAATATATATATATATATATATATATATATATATATATGTGTGTGTGTGTGTGTGTGTGTGTGTGTGTGTGTGTGTGTGTAAATATATATGTGGAGAAAAGTAGACAAACACAGGATGTTATGGAAACTGGATGTTTATTGTCGACGTTGCAACGTTTCGGTCATCTAGACCTATTCAGGACTCGAATATAATTCTTACTTCAATGAAGGACATTTTCAAAATGGTGACAATAAACATCCAGTTTTCATAACATCCCGTATTTGTCTACTTTTCTCCACATATTGTCGGATTAACCTCCTCATATTTCTTCCATAAATATATATATGAATATAAAAGTAAAAAGGTAAAGTTGATTGTCAGTATCAGCCAGACAGACAGCGGGGGGAGTCTATCCCCTTGTCACTAGCACTAGACCAATGAGATTGCTTTTGCATCTGAAGTTGGGCCACAGCTACCATCAGCTTTCCACTGAGTTGGCGAGGGGCGGGATTGAACCTGGAACCTTATGGTTCTGAGCCAGAATACCCGTTGATCAGAATACAATGAAATATCAATCAGGTTAGAATCAATCTCGGATTTTGCTTTGATGATGAACATTTACAGTTTCGATCTAGTAAACTTGTGGTTGTGTGTTCAAACCTAATAGGCAGCACCAAAAATATGTCAGACTAAGTTTAGTAAACACTTCCAAGCTGAGCTGTATGTGTTTGTTTGTTGTTTTTGTTGTTTTTTTTATTTTTATTTCTCAAACTACTTTTTCCTCTTTAGTTCTCACTCCATATTTGACTTTATTTGTCTGCTGACAAATATATATATATATATATATATATATATATATATATATATATATATATATATATATATATATATATAAAGATCCTAGATATTAAATGGTAAGTTTATTGTCTCTCGACAAATTGTTTTATTTTTCAATCCCTTAATGAATTTGATGATTTTACTTACTTAGGGTACAAACTCGCTGACATTGAATTTTTAACTCCCACCCTTCAGGCAAAATGTTTCAAAAATCTATTTTTACATCGCCCGGAGTGCGTTTTTTTATTTTGCTAGTTTAACTAATGTTAATAACTATAAGAAAGTGTTGAAAAATATAATGTCCGTACAATCAAAAGTCCGTTGGAAATGAAGCATCAGAAAAATAAAATATTCTCGCATTATCCATGAGTCACACTTGGACCGTGAAAAAAAAAGGCCTAAAATATTCTAACACACATCACAAAGATTAGAATGAAATGTTACCTCATTAGCAATTACAATATATTTATATTATACAGAGTTTGGTCATTGATGTTAGACTGTCAAGGGTCAAGGTTCAAGTGGTCAAATTGGGGCCTTCAGGGACAAATCATTTATCTTTATGAAAAAAGGAAAATGAATAAAATATTCTTCTGATTACAAGAAAGTAAAATAAAAAAAGTTTCCAAAGTGGAATATTTAGAGACACTTAAAAAGTTGTAAATAAAAATTATTGTGTATATCATACATTTATGTTTAAGCATAAAATGTTTCCACGGGGAATTTATGAAGATGAGGCAATTAAAGGAAACAGCTCAATATTCATGACCAAAACTGATGCTGGTGTTATTCCCCCTCCTCCCGCCAGTGGAAATTGTTGAGAGCGACACTCCTTTTTCATCCAACAATTTCTTCTCTGTCATATTCATCACAGATGTTGTGATCATTTGACTGTAGAAACACTGAAGACAACATTTTAGAAAATATCATGAAAATCATCATAAAATTATCCTAATACCATATATTCTTTTGAGTCTCTTGCTATCCATCTGGATTTGCCATCATTCTTGGTAAGACTTCTAGACGGCATCCGGCGTCCACACAGAGATGATGGATACTAGTTCATGTTCATGTGTAGATGTACACAGCAGAATGTCACTTATGAGTTCGTTCTTATTTGCCCAGCATGTCTTATCTTATGTGGATGGTTTTGGAAATGGAAGGTAAGAGGCTGCACAGGTGCCATTTTGTTCAAAGCAGCATGTAGCATTCTTAAAATAACTATAATTCCAATTCAAACCAGATGATAATATCCAGATACCATCATCCTTTTGGATGTGTCCGTATAAATAAAAAAGTTACATACCCCATCCCAAAATGGGTTCATCCATAAAGGTCAATACTGATACTGAAAGAAAGATGAAAATGCTAAAAATGATTAGCATTTTTGTAATGGAAACTGTGCTGTACTTGGGGGGTGAGTGGCCACGTGATTTGCATAACAACTCCACCACCCACCATAAAAGCAAATAGTCATGAGTACCAAAGATTTTCATACATTATCTATAACGTATTATATATTAGGACCAGTTTAGCTCAGTCAGTATAGCATTCGCTAGTAATCACAAGGTTCTTGGTTTGATACCGGCCCTCGCCAACTCAGCGTACAAGTAGCACAGTGATCTGTGCGGTATAGTAAAAAGCTGATGGTAGGTGTGGTATTCCATCTCAGATGCAAAAAAATCATCTTGGACTAGCACTAGTGAAAGTGGGATAGACTCCCTCACTGATTGGCTGGTACTGACATTGAGCCACCCCAACGACTTTACTTACTTTATATATATATATATATATATAGTATATATATATATATATATATATAACAAGTTTTCTATATTTAAATCAAGGTCTATCCCATTGACTGTCATTGCATGTCGTTAGATAAACCCATCTGCACTTTTTCCCAAAACATATTTTTTTACGCCTTCTGATTTGACATGATGTTAAATTCTCACAGCATCCTCATCCAACCTGTGCACACACCTTGGACTAGCACTAGTGAAATGAGGATAGACTCCCTCACTGATTGGCTGATACCAACTTTAGGCTACCCTGACGACTTTCTTTGATCAACAACATATTCAGTTATGATCATCTCTTGCATTTCATCATTTCAACTTTTGTGACTTTTATTTAATAAAATTTGGTATTTAAATATTGTTTTCTTTATGAGGTTTTTTGTTTTTTAATTTTCTTCGCAACTTTGATTTTGTGTCTAATATATTTATTGTAGTAATATAATAACCAATCAAGATTCAAAATCTCAAACTTGTTGTTTAGTCACTCCAACTTTGAAACTCTCTTATAAACTAATAAACACAACAAGTTTTTGAAGAATTGTCGACCGCATGGCCTAGAGCTAAATTCTTTACCCATTGAAATATTTCTAAGAGTAATTACCAAGTATTGAAATAGAGACCCTATGGCACTCACTCTAATGATTGGAAACTTGTGTTTTCCTTCACTTCATTGTTACTTTTATGTTGCTTTGAACATAAGGATTTTTTTTAAGGGTTTCATCTTGAGTAAGTTCAAAAGTTTCGGTATTTCTTTTTTGTATCCTTTTAGTTTTTATTGGTTTTGTTTACCAAACTAAATTGAATGATAAACATGTTCAGAATTTCAATGGATGAAGTAAAGTACATTTACTTGGTGCACACACAGGTATACAACTTATTAAGAATGATTTCACTCCTACACAAATAATAACGTTTGGCCAAACAATATTTTGTATGCAATTGCAAGTGCAGGTGTGTGTATATATATATTATATCATCATCATCATCATGTCACGCAATTAGCACGGATATCCATGACAATCTCTCGCCAATCTTCCCAACATTCATATTTGTTTGGCAAACGTTATTATTGTTGGTGAGGATGAATGCATTCTTAATAGTTGTATACCTGTGTGTGCACCAAGTAAATGTACTTAACTTCATCCCATTGAAATTCTGAACATGTTATTCATTCAATTTAGTTTGTAAACAAAACCAATAAAAACTAAAAGGATACAAAAAAGAAATACCGAAACTTTTGAACTTACTCAAGAATGAAACCCTTAAAAAAATCCTTATGTTCAAAGCAACATAAAAGTAACAATGAAGTGAAGGAAAACACAAGTTTCCAATCATTAGAGTGAGTGCCATAGGGTCTCTATTTCAATACTTGGTAATTACTCTTAGAAATATTTCAATGGGTAAAAGAATTTTAGCTCTAGGCCATGCGGTCGACAATTCTTCAAAAACTTGTTGTGTTTATTAGTTTATAAGGAGTTTCAAAGTTGGAGTGACTAAACAACAAGTTTGAGATTTTGAATCTTGATTGGTTATTATATTACTACAATAAATATATTAGACACAAAATCAAAGTTGCGAAAAATTAAAAAACAAAACCTCATAAAGAAAACAATATTTAAATACCAAATTTTATTAAATAAAAGTCACAAAAGTTGAAATGATGAAATGCAAGAGATGATCATAACTGAATATGTTGTTGATCAAAGAAAGTCGTCAGGGTAGCCTAAAGTTGGTATCAGCCAATCAGTGAGGGAGTCTATCCTCATTTCACTAGTGCTAGTCCAAGGTGTGTGCACAGGTTGGATGAGGATGCTGTGAGATTTAACATCATGTCAAATCAGAAGGCGTAAAAATATGTTTTGGGAAAAAGTGCAGATGGGTTTATCTAACGACATGCAATGACAGTCAATGGGATAGACCTTGATTTAATATAGAAAACTTGTTATATATATATATATATATATATATATAATATATATATATTAATAAAGTAAGTAAAGTCGTTGGGTGGCTCAATGTCAGTACCAGCCAATCAGTGAGGGAGTCTATCCCACTTTCACTAGTGCTAGTCCAAGATGATTGTTTTTGCATCTGAGATGGAATACCACACCTACCATCAGCTTTTACTATACCGCACAGATCACTGTGCTACTTGTACGCTGAGTTGGCGAGGGCCGGTATCAAACCAAGAACCTTGTGATTACTAGCCGAATGCTATACTGACTGAGCTAAACTGGTCCTAATATATAAATACGTTATAGATAATGTATGAAAATCTTGGTACTCATGACTATTTGCTTTTTATGGTGGGTGGTGGGTTGTTATGCAAATCACGTGGCCACTCACCCCCAAGTACAGCACAGTTTCCATTACAAAAATGCTAATCATTTTAGCATTTTCATCTTTCTTTCAGTATCAGTATTGACCGCTTATGGATGAACCCATTTTGGGATGGGTATGTAACTTTTTTATTTATACGGACACATCCAAGGATGATGGTATCTGGATATTATCATCTGGTTTGAATTGGAATTATAGTTATTTTAAGAATGCTACATGCTGCTTTGAACAAAATGGCACCTGTGCAGCCTCTACTTCCATTTCCAAAACCATCCACATAAGATAAGACATGCTGGGCAATAATAAGAACGAACTCATAAGTGACATTCTGCTGTGTACATCTACACGAACTGAACTAGATCCTCATCATCTCTGTGTGGACGCCGGATGCCGTCTAGAAGTCTTACCAAGAATGATGGCAAATCCAGATGGATAGCAAGAGACTCAAAAGAATATGGTATTAGGATAATTTATGATGATTTTCATGATATTTTCTAAAATGTTGTCTTCAGTGTTTCTACAGTCAATGATCACAACATCTGTGATGAATATGACAGAGAAGAAATTGTTGGATGAAAAAGGAGTGTCGCTCTCAACAATTTCCACTGGCGGAGGAGGGGGAATAACACCAGCATCAGTTTTGGTCATGAATATTGAGCTGTTTCCTTTAATTGCCTCATCTTCATAAATTCCCCGTGGAAACATTTTATGCTTAAACATAAATGTATGATATACACAATAATTTTTATTTACAACTTTTTAAGTGTCTCTAAATATTCCACTTTGGAAACTTTTTTTATTTTACTTTCTTGTAATCAGAAGAATATTTTATTCATTTTCCTTTTTTCATAAAGATAAATGATTTGTCCCTGAAGGCCCCAATTTGACCACTTGAACCTTGACCCTTGACAGTCTAACATCAATGACCAAACTCTGTATAATATAAATATATTGTAATTGCTAATGAGGTAACATTTCATTCTAATCTTTGTGATGTGTGTTAGAATATTTTAGGCCTTTTTTTTTTCACGGTCCAAGTGTGACTCATGGATAATGCGAGAATATTTATTTTTCTGATGCTTCATTTCCAACGGACTTTTGATTGTACGGACATTATATTTTTCAACACTTTCTTATAGTTATTAACATTAGTTAAACTAGCAAAATAAAAAAACGCACTCCGGGCGATGTAAAAATAGATTTTTGAAACATTTTGCCTGAAGGGTGGGAGTTAAAATTCAATGTCAGCGAGTTGTACCCTAAGTAAGTAAAATCATCAAATTCATTAAGGGATTGAAAAATAAACAATTTGTCGAGAGACAATAAACTTACCATTTAATATCTAGGATCTTTATATATATATATATTATATATATATATATATATATATATATATATATATAATATATATATATATTTTTTGTCAGCAGACAAATAAAGTCAAATATGGAGTGAGAACTAAAGAGGAAAAAGTAGTTTGAGAAATAAAATAATAAAAAAACAACAAAACAACAAACAAACACATACAGCTCAGCTTGGAAGTGTTTACTAAACTTAGTCTGACATATTTTTGGTGCTGCCTATTGGTTTGAACACACAACCACAAGTTTACTAGATCGAAACTGTAAATGTTCATCATCAAAGCAAATCCGAGATTGATTCTAACCTGATTGATATTTCATTGTATTCTGATCAACGGGTATTCTGGCTCAGAACCATAAGGTTCCAGGTTCAATCCCGCCCCTCGCCAACTCAGTGGAAAGCTGATGGTAGCTGTGGCCCAACTTCAGATGCAAAAGCAATCTCATTGGTCTAGTGCTAGTGACAAGGGGATAGACTCCCCCCGCTGTCTGTCTGGCTGATACTGACAATCAACTTTACCTTTTTACTTTTATATTCATATATATATTTATGGAAGAAATATGAGGAGGTTAATCCGACAATATGTGGAGAAAGTAGACAAATACGGGATGTTATGAAAACTGGATGTTTATTGTCACCATTTTGAAAATGTCCTTCATTGAAGTAAGAATTATATTCGAGTCCTGAATAGGTCTAGATGACCGAAACGTTGCAACGCGACAATAAACATCCAGTTTCCATAACATCCTGTGTTTGTCTACTTTTCTCACATATATATTACACACACACACACACACACACACACACACACACACACACATATTATAATATATATATATATATATATATATATATATTATATATATTCATCACCAGTTGAAAGGGATAGGATTTCCTGAAAAATAGCAAGTCATTTATCATTTTATTTTTCTGATGCTTCATTTCCAACGGACTTTTAATTGTACGGACATTATATTTTCAACACTTTCTTTTAGTTATTAACATTAGTTAAACTAGCAAAATAAAAACACCCTTCGGGCGATGTAAAAATAGATTTTTGAAACATATTGCCTGAGGGGTGGGAGTTAAAAATTCAATGTCAGCGAATTTGTACCCTAACTAAGTAAAATCATCAAATTCATTAAAGGATTAAAAAATAAAACAATTTGAAATGTAAACTTTAAATATGTATTAAAATAAAACAAACTATATATAGATATATAATACCAGTCATGTATTTATTAAAACTTGTTTTAAAAAAACAATGAGTACTGTCTAATGCTGCATGTTCAAATTTTGAGTGTATTTATTCTATGTTATGACAATTTTGGGTAATGTGACGTAAGCATTGACGTAATTTTTGTTACAGATAAAAACCGGAAGCGAATCTCCATCATTAATAGATATGTGGAGTAAACTAAACGTACCACCGATGTAGTGGGCTCAAATGTTTAAGCGGTGAGGGATTTTCCATGACGTAATGTTTAAAATGGACTGTGACACTGTAGTAATCAAGTTCAAACCCAGTTGTACTAATGAATTTACTTTCTGACAATACCTTGGGAAAGGTATGAACACCATAATTCCACAGCTATGGTTTAAATACTACCACTACCGTTGTTCTGCAAGAATCGTTGGCATTAAATAACACAAAGGTTTATATGTCAGTAAACAAAGAAACCAAACCAAGATTTAAGAGATCTAGAAATTTAGATCTAATTAAAATCTTTCTGAAAATGAACTCAGATAAAAAACATTTCGAGAGATGCCAAAATATATCTAATCACCATAAAAGGAAATGGTCCACATAGATGTGATATATCAATAAATTACTCCCCCCCCGATCCTAGTTCTACTTATCTTCTCAGCTTAAGACTTCTCTTTAGCTCTGTTGGCTGATTAAAAATCTTTCGTTCTGGATATCAATTTGCCTCGGCTGATTATCAGTTAAGTAAGAGTCTGGGCAGGGGTTCATCGAATAAAAGAAATAGACATCACTTATCTACAACTCTTAGGTCGAGGGTGGGGAGAGGAGGGTAGAAAGAAGAAGATATGCTCACTGACACCCCCCCCTCCAAACCCGGGACTCCTCCCTCACCACATTCCTTCTTTCAGTCTCTTATATGAGCTTTACTTCCATCGAGGATTTATCGGCTTTTGTTCTGTCTCTGTCGTGTAATCCAGTGTCGTTTGCCTTTGATCTCTGTCTGATCCGGGATCCAACTGTGGATCATAATGCTAGATTAATTTTCTTCCTTTTCTCTCTTTTTTTTTTTTTTTTACTTCCTCAGACACTACGCCCAGTCTCTGATCACTTTCATTGCCACAAATCTGCACAAGAGAGACGTTTTTTATATTGACATATACACTTAATGGCATCTATAATTGTTTGTGTATATGAAATAAATTGCATAGGGATTCATCAATCTCTCCCTCTCTCTCTCTCTCTCTCTCTCTCTCTCTATATATATATATATATATATATATATTATATATATATATAACGCAACACGTGTTTCAGATATTCTGGTATCTTATTCAGACTTTGATCAATCTATATTGATATACATAATATATACACATATACACATATATATATCATAGGCTGTGTTGTATATGTGTATATTATATATATGTTAACATATATGTATTCGATCAAAGCCTGAAAAGATACCGGAATATCTGAAAAGTGTTGCGTTGTGAAATAAAAGAATAAACATTTTTTCTGAGATGATACTTTGCGGACGTCTTCTTTTTTATAAATATTACATTTCTCCCGTGGAACCAGAAACATTTTATATATATATATATATATATTATATATATATATATATATATATATGTCTGTGTATTGTGTATATGTGTATGTGTGTGTATATATGTGTGTATATATATGTGTGTGTGTTTGTGTGTGTGTATATATTTGTATATATATATATATGTGTATATATATATATATGGGTAATAGCATGGCAGACTAACCATGGTAGTAACCAGTCTAGGGAAGGAAAACTCTGAATTGTTGAACGCCGCTTAAGAAATTGACCTTGTGTCGTATCCTGCTCGTGCGGAAGAGTTGATGTATATATATATAGGTGTGTGTGCGTGTGTGTATATATGTATGTGAGTATGTGTGTGTGTGTGCATATATATGTGTGTGTGTGTGTGCACGTGCGCGCATGTATATTTCTATGCAGAATATACACATGAATTTAGGTATTCGTTTACATGTTTTTGCTTTACACAATCTGTACCTCACCTTCTATAAGTAACGCTCCCATCTATGTATGTATCTAAGTTAAGGTAGCGTGGACATGGAGTCAACGCCTGGTTACTGACAGTTTCTCGTCTATGCGATCTTCAGAGCTATGATTTGCTCTGGATATAGCATAGGGGAAAAACTGTCCAGCAGGTAGGTGATACATCATCCAGTAAAGTAAAAATAAAGTAAAGTCATCGGGATGGTCTAAACTCAGTATCAGCCAATCAACGAGGGGTCTATCCTCTTTTTACTAGCCCTAGACCAAAGAGATTGTTTTTGCATCTGAGGTGGAGCACCATACCTAAATCATCAGCTCCTTATTTACCGCACAGATCCCTGTGCTACTCATCCTGAGTTGGCAAGGGCCGGTATCGAACTAGGAATTGTGTTTCTAGCCAAACGCTCTACCGACTGAGCTAACCGCCTCTCTCATCCAGTAAAACTACCCAGAATGATTTAAGAATAAGCTTAAAGTAATGGAGTGGTCTTTCAATTTGACCTAAATACAAAGAAACATTTGTGGCTTGAAATTGCTATTCATAAATAGAAACCATTTTAATCTGAACAATTCTTCATGAAAGAATGGTCAAAATACGAGTTTAGAGATGCAGAAACATTTCCAAAGGTTACAGAAAATGTTTATTAGTAATGATAGCTGCCAAAGAAATTTCAACCAATACTTAGTTGAGGGGGATCAAGTGTTACATTATGGTGTCAAACACGAGAATAGCGAATGAAATTGGCTGCAGAGAACCAGCTTTTATTCAGATAGGGAGAGTAAATAGGATTATGGGGTATCATGCGGCACTTCTTTTTACAGAGTTGGAAGCGCGTGGTGTAATGGTTAAAGTCAGGGAAATGGACTCGTCGCCCTGAGTTCAAATCTGGACTGGTAATTGCATTTCACTTAGCGCTAATACCCTTGGGAAAGGTATGAATCCTACTCTCCCTCCAGCTATGGGTAAATAGCAGGGCAGACTGGGTTCTTTAACCATGGCTAGGTAACCAGAAGGAAATCTCTGAATTCAAACCTGTTGAACTCCGCATAAGAAATTGACCTTGTGTCGTATCCTGCTTGTGCGGGGGAGTTAGTAAATATATATACCTTTTTTCACAAGTTTGTAGGTAGCATACGTTAAATTATAATATAATCCCTCACACACACTTTTATAGATAAAGTTCATTGTTGGTATTAGTATGATAATAGTTACCTTTCACATAGTTTCTCAAGTGTGATGGTTGTCTAACCCCTCTTCCAGTATGGGTGGAGGTTCTACCTGGAGATTGAAACGTTGGGTTCGATTGAGCTACTCAACTGGACGAGATAGATACAGGTAATAAAGATGCTACTGCCGGCAGTGAGACTCTCTGTGGTACCTTTTGTGTATTTGTGGGCGGGATCAGAATGTTATTTGAAGTGATTGCCATTCAGTATTTGAGTACGTATTATGGTTGCTCGAGCGACCTTCAAAAATGACGTCTATTGCATCGATATATGTCCAGTTAGGTGTTACGATTTTGTATGACAGTTTGTCCTGGCGATGATTTACAACCCCCTTTCTTGCACACATAATCACATTTCTTGTACGGGCGCATTCTAACAACGTTGCCCTCATTTAACACAGGCAAATCACGTACTTGACAATTGTAGTAGCTTGCTTGGATTTTCTGTCTGCATTCGAGCAGGATCTTGTCATCCCCCCCACCATGAGTCATAAGCCTTGGCTTTAGCAGATTGATAATCATGGGTAGCAGTGAACGATTTAGTAGTCGTTGAGCAGGGTGACTTCCTATTCTTTGGGTAGGAGTATTTCAGAAGTTTAGCTGTGCGAGAAATAGATAGGTGTGTTTTGGAGATTCGGCCTTGCCATTTGCAATCTGATACACTGACGGCACTTCTGCAAAGGGGTAAAATCTCACACCTTAATGGGGCCACCTGTTGGCTGTGAGTGGCAACCCGTGATGCTTATGAACAAAATCAAGGTGGCTGAGCAGTCCAGGACTTGCAACACTCCACTTTGGTCCTTACTTGGGCTAGACGGGCGGTCAGAGAGGCCCCCTCTGGTCAATTGGTTGGCCACGTCAGGTCCACTCCGACCCGGAGTGGTAGTACCTGTTAGGGCCCGAACTGGGTTAAATAGAAAAAATGAATTTAAAGAAAGGTTTTAAAAAAATGTAATACCCATGAGGAATAAATAAATAAAACAAAACTTCTTCGGCATAAAATGATCCAACAAAGGTTGACATGCCGTAAAATCAAATCAACTAACCAGCCATTTGTATTCTGATTTTCAGGGCTGGACATGAAGTATTCAAAATTACACTCCTGAAAAGTTTTTAAAAATTGAGTTTTAAAAATTGTTGAATACCCATGATGAATAAATAAAACAAAACGTCTTCGGCATAAAATGACCCAAAAAAGTTTGACATGCCTTAAAGTCTGAAAAGGACCCGAAGGATGATGATGTAAACTAGCAGCAACAGAAATCATTTGACATAGAATTCCGTATTTAGTAAAGTTTGCCTTCAACTCTTGGTTGACAGTGGAAGTGATAGTGTCTTTAAGTCGGTCAATTTCCTCAAAAGTTTGAATCGTAGTCGACAGTGATAAGATGGTCAAATAGATCAACCCCAATTTTTTGCCATGGGCAATCTAGGAATATTGTACGACATTAGGATTGTTCTGTCATGAACTTGCATCAGAACTCAAATGTTTAGACTTATTCCGTATCTATGATGACATGCCTTGCCCAAAAAGCACTGTTTCTTGCATGTTGTCGGCATTCATCTAACATTAATGTGCGATGAGTGTATCATACGTGTGTGGTCATTCTGCAGGAGAGACAGAATGATAAATCTATCGCCTTTAAATATGAGACAGTTCTGGGTCGACACCTCGACCAACACATGGGTCTAAAGTGGCTATTTTATCGGTGAGCCAGCCGTTTATATATGGGATAGGTTGTAGGACTGTGTGGTTTTAGGCTTTTGGGTTATGTTTTGGTACGTATTCGCTGGTTGTTTCTTTAAAACTCATTATATGTGGTTCTTCCTTCTTGTGGGTTGTCAGACTGAAAAGGAATCAAAGGAAGGAAAAAGAAGAGACAAATATAAAAGGGTATTTTTAGGTTTCAGACTTTTTATCAAATTCATAGCTATTTTGTGAAGAGGAAATTTCCTCCTGTGCTATTAGAAATAACATGACCTTACACAGTTACCCCCTTGACCAATACCTAATAGACTGTGCTCTTTAGTCATCGCCTGATAAGAGACCTTGTGTGATTAGCTAAGGGCCTTTGTCGGCGACCAATCGAAACACACATTACTAGGTTTAGTTTAGCCGCCAAATTTCGAGGGTTGATACCATCAACCTGTCTCTTTCGCTGTGATGAGCCACCATAAACAGATGTGCTTAATAAATCCAGCTTACCACAGGAGCCGATGACATTGTACAAGTCAAACTACTCAAACTAGCCAGGGACACTTCTTTCCAGAGACAGTTAAGTTTGCAAGAGCATTATTTTTCAAACCCCCTACATCTATACTATACAATTGTACAATTTATAACACATTTGTAAACCAAACACACACATTTTGTATGTCACACATTACATATTGTATATTTCATTTGTATAAAGCCTTTGAGTTGTGTTTCATTACCTGTTGACTTTATCATTATCTTGTCTACGTAATTACCATAACTTTGCAAAATATTGTCGCAGATTTGTGAAGACGTAATTAACATGAGTGCCAGATGATCGTATACTTCATTTTGGTCCGTTGTTTAGTGTATTTGTCAACCTTTCATCGAGAAAACTAGCGATGTCGACATTTTCAAATTCGCTTTGTAAGTTCTTCTCGTCTATTAGATAGGATTGTGACAGACTGTCAGTAATGCAAACGTGTTTTCGTTTGACATACACGACGTTGATGTCATATTTCTGAGTGCGCAGTAGCATTTCTTGTAGCCTTTAGGCACTTGCATAAGGGTTTCTTTACTACTTCTTCTAATGATTTGTGATATGTATGGATCTTTTTTTCCGGTATCCTCATATGAAGTAAGTAGAGGGCTTATATTAGGATATAATATCAAATACTTATAGAAAAGTCGATGTAATTAAGTTCTTATAATCATGGAAATGAAACGAGTTTCGTGTCGTGGGTATGACGATAAACTGCATCTAATGGGGAAGTTCTAAATCTGGAGCTCAGGAGAGTGTGGAGCACACCTTAAGAGTATTCATGAGGGTTCGTTTGGAGCTCTTATCCTCCGGTAGTAGTGGTTATTATTCGGACGAAAGAAGAAAACAAAAACGAATATAAAATACAGACACATATATCATCAAAATACAGAAATTGTTGCAAATTTTAATGGCATTTGCTACGAGACTTATCTGAGAGGTGTAATAAAAGTTATCGGTGAAGAGCGCTAGAAAGGTGGTTCTACTCGCTGGTTTTGAAATGCTGTTAAAACGCTTCGTCTTGATCGGTTCTCGTCCGATAAGTAAAGGTGTAGGGAGTGCTTTTTAGAAGCTATTCGCCTGGAAAAAATGTGCCCTTTTTGGTGGGAATTTAGTACGTCGGCCTTCTGTTAGTATGCTATTGTGACAGCCTTAGAGGGTTTGCTGTTACAATGCCTTAGAAAGTTCGCTATTTTTATGGCAAGGTGGTGGGAGCGCTTATTTCTGTGACTCTCCTCGCTAACTGCTCCCTGATAAGTAATGGGGTTTGGTTTTGCCGCCAACATCGTATGTTGGCTACCCGCCCTCTAGCGGCAGGGGAAGATAATTGACTATGATTTTTCCAATGACCTTCATCACCATTACTCCCAGGTCCACCCTGACCCAAAGTGACAGTTCCTGTTAAGGTTCCATCTATGGGTTACATAGAAGAAAATGTGTTTAAAAAAATTGAGTTTAAAAAAAAGAATGTTCAATACCTATGAAGAAAGAACAGAGCAAAACGTCTTCCGCATAAAATAGCCCAACAAGGATTGACATGAAATAAAGAAAAATCTTTCATTTATAAATTCATAAACAGTTTTCCTAATGCTAATTGACTAGATACATGTTATCATATACAGATTAATTAATCAGAAAAAAATCAGGAAAATCATTTTGCTGTCAAATACTTTGGTATCCAATTGAATGATTAATATATATATATATATATATATATATATATATATATATATATATATATATGGATGTTTTGTATAGAAGAGAACGCATATTCAGATTTATTGATTGTACGTATGTGTGCGAATATGGACAATACACAATAAATCTGAATGTATTCTCTTTTACATTTTTATCTATATCTCTCTCTCTATTTATCTCTTCTCTCTCTCTCTCTCTCTCTCTCTCTCTTCTCTTCTCTCTCTATATATATATATATATATATATATATATATATATATTATATGAGTTGCAAATATCAACGAACATATATCTTAATATATATATATATATATATTATATATATATATATATATATATATATATATATATATATATATATAATGTTTCTATATCCATATTTCATCCTACATGTACATGTGTTTCTCTATCTAATATGATTCTATTTTTTAATAAATGAAAACCATATTTCTTTGCTCAATCAATCATAATATTGATATGTCCAAAGATATCACACACACACACACACAGACCACAGAGAGAGAGAGAGAGAGAGAGAGAGAGAGAGAGAGAGAGAGAGAGGAGAGAGAGAGAGAGAGACACACACACACACACACACACACACACACACACACACACACACACACACACCACACACACGTACATATACATGTAAATAATAAGAGGAAATTAACTCTTCACCTTGTTATGCTGGTTTTGATTTAGTTATATGAATGGATTTTCTTTGTGTCACACGATAGAAAATTTATTTGATTGACTGAAAATTTGAGCTGATATATATTCTGACACTTTAACAAAATGTTTTATTATTACCAAATGTTAATTAAAGATCTTCTTAAAAGAAAGAGCTGTGTTATGATAAATTTTATAAAGAAAACAGTTTGTTTAAACATTGAAAATATCCTCCTGTTATTGTGTTGTATATCCAACATCGGGTATATAATCGAGAGAGGAAACTCGGGTGATAGAGAGCGAGAGAGACAGAGACAGACAGACGGAGACAGAG
>CM042167.1:45545251-45562751 GCA_023376005.1 Doryteuthis pealeii
AAATCTTTATTGTAATACTTGGAATTTTTATTACTTAACATAAAAGAATGAGAATTAATTCTATAACGTTTAAGTTGAAGTAAATGCTCTTCTCCTTGGTTACAGTCAAATATTTTTGTGTCATAGAAATTAGTGGACCATATGACCTTTTAGGCACCCCTTTTGGGATCATGATTCATAAGAACATTTTTTCATTTACACCGTCAAAATCCGGTTGTTTGTTAACAGACGATTTTTAGAGGTATTTTTAATTATAAAACTAACCCCTAACCCTAACCCCTAATCCGGTGTGCTTCGGCAACTGGACTGGTGTGTTCAATTAATAGTGTCGATCCCAGGGGGCTATCCCCCCAGGCAATACCTACCCCCTCGATTTAAAGGGGCAGGGCTGGGTTTATTGCCCGGCGCCTGAGGCGCCCCCTTTGTGGGGGAATGCCGAGGGGATCGACGTAATTTTTTCCACTAACCACCCATAAGCTTCGGCTTGTGGGTGGGCCCACATAAAAATGTCCTTGTGTCAAGCCCTCAAAAGTGGGATGGGCGGCAAATATCACCCTAACCCCTAACCCTAACCCCTAACAAACAACTGGATTTTGACGGTGTAAATGACAAAAATGTCCTTATGAATCGAGATCGCAAAAAGGGTGCCTAAAGGTCATATGGTCCAAATTAGTTTCTGCCACAGATTGTGTGCTGCAACCCACTGGCAGTAAATTTTATTTGGAATTGTCCATATTGGAAGTAAACAAATCTGATAATTTCTTCTCTTTTTTTTGTGCATAATTGCCTATTTTGGTTAACTGAACAGACGGCCATCTTTGCTTATTATGACAGTAAAACCGGGAAAAACCCAACAAGCTGAACAGATTCTTTTCTTTTTTTAACTCCATTGCTAATGAGAAAAATCCTGGAAAAAGTCAGAGGCTAAAACTTCTAATTGAACACAAAGAAAATCCGGAAGAAAAAAACGAAGTAACAAAAAAAAATCCTCGCTTGAATTAATGCTTAACTCTATGGCTGCAAATAATGATAAAAGATCCAAAGATGTCTGCTGACAGTTTATATAAAATACACTGCTTTTCTCTGTTGATGTTTTTTTTTAAATTGTGGGCAATATCCAATAAGAATAAGTAATGAGACGATTGAAGAGGAAGTTGTTCACATCAGGAAACAAAAAGAGAATTGTGTTGGCAATAAGAGTTTCTTAAATATTTCAATTCTGAATCAGATAAAGGAATTTAGAAAAAATAAAAATTATGGACAGTTCACATGTTTATCTAACATGAATATTTAGTTCTAGTCATTATTGACAGACCTTACATTTTGTTTGTTATATAAAGGATAAATCTTTATTAGATATTAAACATTCAGTAAATAATTTTTGTCTGAGAATTTAAAATGAAATGTTAATATTCTTATTTCTTCAACAATCTTCATCTTTGATATCATTTACAGTTCTAGTCAATAATATTGGCACCTTTAATGTTTTTTTGGTATATCTTCAAATATAAACAGAAAATAAGTAAATCTTTATGAACTTATTTTATCATTAGCTGTTCTTTATCAACTATAATTTGTCAATAGACCAAAGCTGATTCATTTATATATATATATATATATATATATATATATAATATATATATATATATATATTATATATATGGAGGTGCGTGGGCTAGTGGTTAGAGTCATGGATTCAAGTTCAATTCCTAGACGAAGCTGTTGGCATTTCACATAGCGCTAATACCCTTGGGAAAGGTATGAATCCATATATTCTCCCTCCAGCTTGGCTTAAATAGTAGGGCAGACTGGGCTCTTCAGCCTAGGGTAGGTAACCAGTCTAGGAGAGGGATAACTCTGAATTCAAAATTCCTAAGGTCGGTTGTTGATTGGGTTTGTGACAACACTCATACGTCGAAATCGACCATCATATATATATATATATATATATATATATATATATATATATATATATATATATATATATATACTTAAATGGGTTACCTGGTAAGTTGGTATTAGGATGTTTCTAAGTTGGACTATTCTTTCAACAGCGGAATGTTAGTTATTCAGGTCCAAGTTGAGAGCTCAATATTCAAAATTATTGAACAAGACAAATATGATTGGTAATGCAAAAGACTTAGAAATGAGTCATTTTGCAGTTATAGATCTATTTCTGCCCACAGATATCTGTGTATACCTAGGAGTTTGATCAGACTGCTAACTTTATTGAAAATAGTAAGTAGAAAATTTATGAGGCTTTATATAGAGTTGTTTTGTGAAATCCTGAAAGATTTCGATTTCAGTTCCTTCCATCATCTTGGGGGGGGAAGTGTTTATGACTGGGGATTAATTAACTAGGTGGTGTTGATGGGGTCAGACTGGGTGTTTTGTTTCTTCAATAAATTCTTATTTAGAAGGACCCCCCCCCCCCCAAAAAAAAAAAAAAATTATATCTATTTTTTTTCCTCTGTACTGAAATTTCATGGATGACAATAATTGTGACTAGGACTGTATGTATTTTGGAGGTAGTGCTCCTAACATTATCAAAATGAAATGGAAGTTATATGTTTATATACAATCCTAGTATAAAAAAATATTTACTCGTGGTATACAGTCCATGTCCCCATTATTGGCACACCTTTCATTTTGTTTGAGATATCTTCAGATATAAACAGAAAAATAAACATTATACATAAAATTGTTGTTTTATTATTTGCTGATTTTTTTTTCAAACATCAGTTGTCAATAGACAAAATCTATTTCACTAGATTCCAGTTTTTTTCCCCAGATATTCTACACTATGTTCTGAAATTTCATGGATGACAATAATTGTGACCAAGATTATTAAGACACCTAAATGATAGAATTATTCTTTTAAGAAATAAAATGCAGCACAAACAAAAACAAAATATTCATTATTTGATATTTCTACACCTCCCTCTCAATTTTTGTAATCTCAAGTTATGTGATAAAAAAAAACGTTATTGTTCCAGAAATTGAATATCAACAAATCAAAATATCATTTTTTCCCTTTTTATGTGGGAAGTATAAAACAATCTTTCAATTTCATAAATTAATAATTTGTGACTAATTAGCACATTTTTGTATTATATATTTCGAAGAATATTATTGGACAAATGGATGATATGAAAAAAAAAGAACCCCATGAGAATATAAAAAATATGAGTGATTGTTTTATTTGTATTGCATGGATGGGCATATTTAGTCGGTCATTGTCTGCATAGAATTGATTTGACTCTAAAATCAATTCTCAACAAAAGATTACAAAAACTATTATACTTCCAGTAGTTTTCAGACTAATATCCTCATCTTTGTTGTTTTAGTCATATTCTTTTTTTTTCTCAAATATATATTTTTAATGTTTTTTTAAAAGTTGGGCGTTATTACGAAGCATTAAAAATATATAAATGAATGAACTCGATATTATGGAGTATTGGATTCCCTTATTTTTTTATTATTATTTTTTGTCATAAATTTTCAGGTTCGTTAGATACCCTTTATCAAATGAATGTTATTCCTGTTTAACAGCTTTTTTGTCTCTGTTGCTATCGACAGCGTCTGTGAAATATTTATAATAACGGAGAATTCCGATGTCTGCGTTCAATCCCTTCACGTGTGTTTGTAATTTTAGAATCCATTTAGTTTCTGATTGTTATATATATATATATATATATATATATATATATATATATATATATATATATATATATTGATTTTCTCAGTTGTGTCATAGTAACTGATTGACACATGATTTGTCTATTTTGAATTCAGAATTTTGTCGGCTTGGAGATGTATTAAATCATCACATAAGAGTTATTCCATGTCAAATCATCCAGAAAAAGTAAAATAGTCACCGCTTTGATTTTTCTGAAATTTTGTCCAGATATTGACTATCTTAAAGTAACACAATCCCCAAAATGTAAGCTTCCAATTCTAAAAATGGACTGAGTTATGTCAATTTTTAGCTCTTCGTATTTTGGGGGTGCACAAAATCTATTTTTATTTATTTTAATTTTATTTTTTTGTAATCTATTCTTATGTGTAAAATGAGTTCTAGAGATTCCCTACTCCTAAAAATTGGTTTATAAAAGCTTTTTGGCCCAAGATATCCAAAAATGTTCTGAAAAAATCTTAAAGTTAACCAATTTTAAATTATTAATGATTTCTGACTTTTTTCAGAAAAGCTGAATGATTTGACATGGAATTACCCATAATGTTAAAAAAAAAATTCATGATTAGCAACCATGAAAGCTAGTGAGTCAATGAAAGATCCCATTAAGTAAGGCGATCCAATTTCCTATGTGCTTGTGCCTACTAACTTCTATCCTACTAATAGCATGTTATGCCACTTGTATCAAGCAGATAAGAGTCTGTGTGAATGTTGGTTCAGTTAAATCAATAGAATCACAGAGGAAGTGGTGGTGGCAGTGGTGGTTGTTGTGTTGTATAGAGACAATTTGGAAGATCAAAAATATGGAGTGGACTTATTAGTTGTGCAAAGCAGGATATGGATCAAGCATTAATATTGAAAAAAGAACAAGTAGAATTTACAAGAGTCACGTCAAGTAGACTTCATTTCGAATCAATGAAGTCAACAATTTTCAGGATGAAGTCAAGTGTAGCGGTTTTTAGTTTTGAGGCTGAATCCTCCATTACTCACAAAATGGAACACAGAAAAGAAATTCTACTCACTGATTATACTTGAATAAATCTTTCAATACTGGAAAGGGATGCCATTGAGTTGATATTTACTTAACCCATTTGCTACGGGTAGGATGTGACACAAGGTCAAAAGTTCAGTGAGGAAGTGATATTGAGTAGGTATTCACACAACGCGTTTGCCATGGGTAGGATATGACACAAGGTCTTAAGTCTGGAGCATTCAGTGAGAAAGGGATGTCATTGAGTATATATTTACCTAACCCATTTGCTACAGGTAGGATGTGACACAAGGTCAAAAATCTGGGGCATACAGCTAGGAAGTGATATTGAGTAGGTATCCACACAATGGGTAGGATATGACACAAGGTCTTAAGTCTGGAGCATTCTGTGCGAAAGGGATGTCATTGAGTTGATATCTACCTAACCCATTTGCTACGGGTAGGATGTGACACAAGGTCAAAAGTTTGGGGCATTCAGTGAGGAAGTGATATTGAGTAGGTATTCACACAACCCGTTTGCCACAAGGTCTTAAGTGTGGAGCATTTTGTGAGAAAGGGATGTCATTGAGTTGATATCTACCTAACCCATTTGCTACGGGTAGGATGTGACACAAGGTCAAAAGTCTGGGGCATTCAGCGAGGAAGTGATATTGAGTAGGTATCCACACAACCCGTTTGCCATGGGTAGGATATGACACAAGGTCTTAAGTCTGGAGCATTCTGTGAGAAAGGGATGTCATTAAGTATATATTTACCTAACCCATTTGCTACAGGTAGGATGTGACACAAGGTCAAAAGTCTGGGGCATTCAGCGAGGAAGTGATATTGAGTAGGTATCCACACAACCCGTTTGCCATGGGTAGGATATGACACAAGGTCTTAAGTCTGGAGCATTCTGTGAGAAAGGGATGTCATTAAGTATATATTTACCTAACCCATTTGCTACAGGTAGGATGTGACACAAGGTCAAAAGTCTGGGGCATTCAGCGAGGAATGATATTGAGTAGGTATCCACACAACCCGTTTGCCATCACAAGGTCTTAAGTCTGGAGCATTCTGTGAGAAAGGATGTCATTAAGTATATATTTACCTAACCCATTTGCTACAGGTAGGATGTGACACAAGGTCAAAAGTCTGGGGCATACAGCAAGAAAGTAATAGCATAAAGTTGTTATTAACACAACTCATTCATCATGAGTAGAATATGATCAAAACAATATACTTTACTTAGCAAATTATCAAGTACTATATATATATATATATATATATATATATATATATATATATATATATATATATATATATATATATTTGTATATGTATAAGTATTAACTTACCGGTGGGTATAAGAACGATCGTTGAAAGCGCACAATATCCAGAGGTTAAGGTTGAGAAAAAACAAATACAAAGTGCTCAATACAATGTAGAGCATAAATTTATTTCAGAATGGAAATGAGTAACCTACTCGAGTTTCATCGATAGATTCTTCAGGGTTACTTTTAAATTAATCGAGTTTACGATTAATCTTTGGTGTTATAAACATGCCCGTTGGAATGGGACTTAAATTTAGTAGAGGAACGCTTGTTTATATTTTCAATAAATATAAACAAAATATAAACAAGCGTTCCTCTACTAAATTTAAGTCCCATTCCAACGGGCATGTTTATAACACCAAAGATTAATCGTAAACTCGATTAATTTAAAAGTAACCCTGAAGAATCTATCGATGAAACTCGAGTAGGTTACTCATTTCCATTCTTAAATATATATATATATATATATATATATATATATATATATATATCTTATTATAATGGAGATAAAATTGTTTTACATTATTAAGACTGTTGACCATATCTACATACAAATAATATGCAATTGTATTTATATATACAACAAAATAGCGGATTACAGTGTGAATGGGAAGGCTAATTTGCATATTGATCTTAAAAAATTTGATTTTAATAAATATATGCTAGGTATTATTGATTTCTAATTGTTTTTTATCTTATTGAATATGAGCAAAAATCTTGGGGATAAATCTTTAAAAAAATCCATTAACAAGAAGAAATAACTGTAATATTATTATTTACTTCCTATTTTAACTAAATAGTTAAATTAGGAAAATTTACCAATGAAAGACGGGAGTAATGGAAAATGATGGAAGAGTTAGTTTCAAAGTGGTTCTATTTTTCAATCATACCCCCTCTGTTCCAAAAAATTTTATATGAATTCTTATTCAGTTTCATTAGCCTTTCTAATTTAATTTGATATTTTATTATATTAAAACTTAAATACTTGCACCCGGAGGGTGCATATATTTGATAGTATATATAATGATTAAGAATTAATCCAGATAGTTGTCATTTAAAATGTTTTTGTCAGGTATTGAGTATGAAATCAAAGCTAATCTATTTGGGCATTTCCAATTCTAAATCAACATTTGAGATGATCTGAATCAGAACTTAAAAGGAATAAGTGGTTGCAATTCTCTTTTCCCCCTAAAAGCCAAATCATTAAATCTTTCAACAAATCATTTCTATGACAGATCAAGTTGTGTAATTTGAACTTTTTTCTTTTATAGAAACTATGATCTAAAATATTACATTACATAATCCCAGTAAAAAAAAAAGAACTTGTTTAGACAGGTTTATTCAAGAATGGATTTGATGTTACCTTGCATTCATGAATGTGTGACTTTAGTAATCAGGGCTGATACGTATATCAGTCTTTTTATACACTAATTCAGTAATTATCTTACAGAAGTAACTTTTCAAAATACAACCTTCAATAACTTTTAGCTCTCGTTCTGTCTAGTTTTATGTGTGCATGTGCATGTATTAGTCAGTGTGCGGCAGAAATACCTCCTACATTTTAAACTGTCGCCCGTTCGCTGCAAGTAAACTTAGGCAAGTGGCAATGGTGGCTCCATCAAGCTAATGAATATTTTTTCACCAGATATGATCAGTAACAATCATGGCTTGAACAGGTACACACTATGTGTTTGACTTTTAAATGTTTTTTTTTCAAAGACTGATGAATTTGTAACTGGTACACAGTTTTTCATGCTCATTTCATATTAAATCAGAATTATGCTGTTCTGGATAGTATTTTCAACCAATAGCAGTATCAATTTCTATCCTGAATAGTGAGATTCTGACATAGAATAAAAAGTAATTACAGATTCACCAGGTTTGGTTTTGTTTGGTTTGGTTTAGTTTTACGGCATATCAACCTCAGTGGGTCATTTAATGCCGATAAAGTTTTGAAATAAATCAATTCTTAATGGATAATACAATTTTGTTTATCAACTCAGGTTTTTCTATTTAACCCATAGATGAGACTCTAACAGGTACTACCACTTTGGGTCAGAGTGGACCAGGGAGCAATGGTGATGAAGGGGTGCTCCACATTCCCCAAACCTCAAAAACTGGAACCTTACCATCAGATAGAGTTTAACGTCATTCCCAGGGCATGTAGACCCTCAGAGATTCACCAGGATTAAATAAAAACACATTTCAACAGCAAATGCTCAGTTTGCACCAGTCTAAGCCATGATCATAACTGTGATCATATCTAAAAAAAGAGTAAGACATTAAGTAGATGGAGCTACCATTATCACTTGCTTAATTTCACTTGCATCACATGGGTGACGGTTTAAAATGTGGGAGGTATTTCTGCCACTGTCTGTATATACTTCTCTCCCTAAAAGTCCACCAGTCCCATCCTCTCTCTAAATGTCCGCCAATCTCTTTCTCTCTCTAGACGTCCGTCAGTCTCTTTCTCTCTCTAGATGCCTGTCAGTCCCTTTCTCTCTCTAAATGTCCGTCAGTCTCTTTCTTTCTCTAAATGTCTGTCACTCTTTCTCTCACTACATACCTGTCAGTCCCTTTCTCTCACTAAAAGTCAGCTAGTCCCCTTCTCTTTAAACGTCTTCCAGTCCCTTTCTCTCACTAAACGTCTGTCAGTCTATTTCTCTCTCTAGATGCCTGTCAGTCTCTTCTTTCTCTGTCAGTCTCTTTCTCTCACTAAATGTCTGTCAGTCCTTTTCTCTCGCTAAAAGTCAGCTAGTCCCTTTCTCTCACTAAACGTCTGTCAGTCTATTTCTCCTGCTAATCATGTAAATCCGTTTCTCTCACTAGACATGTCAGCCCCTTTCTCTCAAAACGTCTGCCAGGCCCTTTCACTAAACATCAGCCAGTCCCTGTCTCCCACTAAATGTCTTTCAGTCCCTTTCTCACTCTAAATATCTTAGTCCCTTTCTTTCCATAAATCTCCATCAGTCCCTTTCTCTCACTAAATGTCAGTCAGTCCCTGTCTCTCTCACATGCCTCTATGTGAGCAATTGGTATCATTATTGCAATATCGATTATTATTGGATGTGTCCAATATCAAGTTGACCACATGTTCAGCTTGGCAGGGAATTATTGTTAAATGGTTATTTGCTGTCATATCTTCAGAATACAAGACTCTCAATTCAAAGTCTTTGAACAAAGATTATATCAGAGCTTTGTGGAATCGTCTGCCATAATCTTGAAGGATTACCAGACAAAGTGTGAAGAAATGATCAAAGAAACAATGGTTCCATGAATTAATGTCGCCTCAACCTTTTAGAGAAACTGTCATTGTCTAAATGGTCAGTTTAGAAAGATATTTGTGGGGAATTAACTTAAATCTTCAGAATTTGGAGACATTTATTCAGTGCCAATTCCATTAATATTCGAGGAAATCTAAATAGTTAAAGCTGTTTTGAACAATGAATAATTTATTTCTTTTATAGAAAACTGACTGGTAACTTTTCAAGGCTTGATTTTAAGTTAAGTGAGTTCCCATGGCATAGTGGCTAACTTGCTGGACAGCAACATCATAGTAAGTTGAAACACCAGTCATACTATTATGTTCACATTTAGACTAATACCCTTGGGAAAGGTATGAACCTCTTCATCCCACCAGCTATGGGTTAAATAGTACCACTACAGTTTAGATTGTTTAGCATATCCACGTGAGGATCATAAGGTTCCAGGTTTGATCGTGGTCTTTACCAACTCAGTTGTTGAAATGCCATTATTATGTACCAGACCCTAACCCTAACCCTAAACCCCTCCCACTTAACCTAAGGAAAACATTGCTAATGTATAAAAACATAATAAAATAGAATCTAATGAATTATGTGCAGTAATATTTTCCTGTCTATCTCAGTCGGTAAAGCATGCCCCTAAGAACCACAAAGTTCCTGGTTCGATATCAGCCCTCGCCAGCTCACTGTATGAGTAGCACAGAGATCTGTCTAGTAAAATGAGGAGCTGATAATAAGTGTGGCGCTCTACCTCTGATGCTAAAATAATCTCCTTGGTCTAGCACTAGAGAAAAGGGGATAGACTCTCTTGCTGTCTGGCTGATACTACCCTAACGACTTCACTTATATTTTTCTTTGGCATAACAAATTTGGAAACTTAAATCTATTAATAATGGAGATTCACTTCCGTTTTTTGTCTGTAACAAAAACTACATCACTGCTTACATCACTATACCCGAAATCGTCATAACATAGAATAAATACACTCAAAATTTGAGCATGCAACATTAGACAGTCCTCATTGTTTTCTAAAACAAGTTTTAATAGATACATCCCCAGTATCATATATTTATATATAGTTTGTTTTATTTTAATAGATATTCAAAGTTAATAGAACTTAGTTTCGATTTCAAATTGTTTTTTTTTTTTTTTTACTCCTTTAATAAATTTGATGATTTGATGATTTATGGTTCAAACTCTCCGACGTTTAATTTTTAACTTCCACCTTATTTTTACATCACCTGGAAGGTGTTTTTTTTATTTTGCTAGTATTTTTAATGAACTTATTAACATAAGCATATCTGAAGCGTGTTTGTACCTCAAATTTTAGCTCCCAACACAAAGCAAAAAAATCAACTGCGATCGCTCATAACTTGGAATACTTATCAAGGTAACACTGTGTTTGTTTCCCCATTATGTTCATAAATTGAAAAATAGATTTATTTATCTTGAATGTGACTTTTTCTTTTGGTTTCTTTATTACTTATATCTATCAAGAGATAGAGCGGATGCGCATGGTTGTGGAGGCGCGTGTCTAATGGTTAGAGTCGTAGGAAATGGAATCGTCAACGCGAGTTCAATTCTTGGACGAAGCCGTTGGCATTTCACATGGCGCTAATACCCTTGGAAAGGTATGAATCCAATTCTCACTCCAGCTATGGCAGGGCAGACTGGACTCTTTAACCATGGCTAGGTAACCAGTCTAGGAGAAGGAAAACTCTGAATTCAAACCTGTTGAGCTCCGCTTAAGAAATAGACATTGTGTCGCATCCTGCTCGTGTGGAGGGGTTGGTAAATATATATATCTATCAAGAGAATATTGTGTTTGCATAATAAAATGTCACACCAAAATTCAGTTTCTGTCATGTTTTACTGTGTCTCATTATTCATTTATAAACTGAAAGTTTCATTGACAGAATTCACACTGGGTCAATTATATAATGACAAGTTAATAATTCATAAACCAAATTGAATCATTTTAAGCAGCCATGTTGTTGACAAAACACTTCAAATTCTAACATTATTGATATACTAGCAGGACCTGTGGATATATCACTGTATGATAATTTAATTATTACAACCTTTGATAGGTTTACTTAAGAGCTATTGCTAAACAGTTCAATATGTAAAAAGTATAATAACCTTGATTTAACTCTCTCTCTCTCACTACTTTTCTTTCTTTCTTTCCTGCTTTTCATCTTTTCATTATGTTTGATTGAAACTGATTAGCATCATCACTTCCATTCACTCACCCTCTTTCTTTATTTCTTATTATATTTTTAATAGGTAGCGTGTCCCTTTTCTTCCCTTTCCTTCTTTATAATAAAAACAGAATGGACCATTATTTAGCTGAGGTAATGATACTCACAAGAAATAATTTGGCAGATAAGCAACACCAGATAATTAGTATTTACATTTTTGCATTTCATCTCGGATGATTTGGACAGCCTCATTTTTAACTAGAGGGTGTTTCAAGATGATAATTGTCATACAATTTAGGAACATACATATTAGTATATATAGATTTGCCATATCTGTTTATGTGTTAACTGTACTATAACATCTACTTTTTTTATATATCTTTTTATTTACTATGTCACTATTGGTGTATGTATTTACCCCTTTGGACCGTTGGCAGTGGAGAAGAGCTGTGCAGGAGGGCACGGAAAAGTTTGAGACTGGACGTATACAGCATGAGCAGTTGAAAAGAGATATTCGCAAGAATAAAAAAGTAGACCATCAAGGGCTTCAAATCGGTCTACTATGTGACCAGTGTGGAAGGCTATGTATGAGCGAAGCTGGCCTGATCAGTCACCAATCTGTGCATCGGCGGGATGGACTAATAAAATACCCTATGCTCCCTGGAATTACCTGTAAATGTGAGAAGGTGTGCAAGACTTTGGCTGGACTAAAGAGTCACTTTCGTGCAGCTCATTGTTGAACTTTTTGAAGCTCACCATTATATTCTTTGAACTGTTGAACTTTTTTTTTGTTATTATTATTATTGTTACTATATCAAGCAATGGCAATACTTGAACACGAATTTGCTGCCATCATGTATTTACCCAAACCCTCTAACACAGGTAGGATGTGACACGGTCAAATTTCAAGTGGAGAAATGATCGTTTGTATTAAGTTTTCCTTGTCTTAAACTGGTTACCTAACCAAGGTTAAAGAAACCAATCTGCCCTACTATTTAGCAATAGCTGGGAAAACAGATGGATTCACACCTTCCCCAATAGTATGACATGAAACACAAACATCCTTGTCCAGGAATTGAACTCTGGTTATAAATTCCATTTCCTATAATAATAACCATTGCGCTAAGCACTCCTCACTATAGATTTAACCATTAGAGTAAACAGAAATTTAACTTTTTTTCTTATAAAATGATTTCTGTGAGTTAATAAGCTACATTGATTATAGAAGTTTTTCAATTTTGAAATCCAAAGGTTAGATGTAAGCAAAATAAACTTTTAAAAAATATCTCAAAATTTGAAATTATTTCATATCAATGTCTGCTACAGAAATTTATCAGACTAAGATATTCTTGTTTAAAAAATATCTTTCCATATATTTCAATATTTGACTCGATTTTTATTTTATTTTCCTGTTTAGAGTCATACTCTTTAACACAGAGAGAGAGAGAGAGAGAGAGAGAGAGAGAGAGAGAGAGAGAGAGAGAGAGAGAAGGAGAGAGAGAGAGAGAGAGGGGGGTTGTAAACTTTTCCGATAGAGTTAGGGAGATGGTGTAGGGTTGTAGAGTTTGGTGAAATATAATACCTATTAATATCCGTTTTTATTGTTTAATATTTGATTGTTGAAATAATAAAATCTTGTATTTTTGGTTTAGAAGAAATTAATCTTTTCATAAAATTTGTTAGAGGTGAATTTATTCATGGAAAATACTATACAATAATGCATAAAGTAGAAGGAAGTAGAGTTTGGTCAAATATAATACCTACTAATATCCGTTTTTATTGTTTGCTATTTAATTGGTGAAAAAATACAATGCATAAAGGATAAGGAGGAGCTGAAAGTAGTTTTTGAGTATTGAGAAGAGAGCCTCTTTGCTTGAATCCAGTTTTTTTCTCTTCAATCAGTTACCATACCAAGGTTATAAAGCCCAGTCTGTCCTACTATTTATCTATAGCTGGAGAGAGAATAGTTGAATTTGTAGCTTTCTCATGTGTATTAGCGCTATGTGAAACACGAACAGCCAAGTCCAGGATTAGAATTTGTCTGGCCGTGTCCATTTCCTATAACGGTAACCATGACATGACACACCTCTAACTATGATACAATCGTTTTCCTTTTTGAAATAATTTCCATCCATTTCAATTATTGATTCATTTTTCTTTTTTCTTTCCTTTCGTTTTTACACTCACACTCTTGACTGTTTCCTCTTTCATACATGCACACACACATCCACACACATCCATACACACACATCCACACACACCCACACACACTCACACACACACATACACGCATTCACACATACACACCCACCCACTTACACATACACACACACAAGCACACACACGCACACACACATCCACGTATTCACACATACACACACACCCACACACAGATACACAGACGCAAGCACACACACGCACATACATATCCACACCATTTCAATTATTGATACATTTTTCTTTTTTCTTTCCTTTCCCTTTTACACTCACACTCTTGACTGTTTCCTCTTTCATACATGCACACACCCATGCACACACATCCACACACACCCACGCACACACATCCACACATATCCTCGCCCACACACACACATCCACACATTCACACATACACACCCACACACCCACACACACATACACACACACGCAAGCACACATACACACACATACATACACACACACAAGCACATACACGCACATACATACCCACACCTACGCATCCTTATGTCCACCCACACACACCCTAAGAGAATTGTTTTGTGGCAATCAATGTTTACTGAGTGTATAACAATTTCAGTTGAGAAAATAAATTTATTTTTTTGCCCTCCAAGATTTGAGGAAAATATTTTTCTTTTCTAAATGTCAGCGGATCACTCAAAATTCAACCAGTTGCCAACTTCCAAAACTCAAGAGATTTGAACTTTGTTTTTATTGTTTTTTGAAACATCTGTCCCATGTCATCCAAGTCTCAAGACTTGGCACCGACTTAGGATTTAAGGGTTTTGTTTTATGAGCCAAATCTGAAGAGTTCCTTCCTCTCTTATGAATTCTTATAGTTTTTTAAATAAGTGAACAGTCAGTCAACTCAATTTCTTTCTCTATTCTACAATTTTCCACAAGATTTTATTGACAAATTCTATGATGGATGGCAGAATACTGACTGGTTGTAAATTACAATATCTTTTAAATCGGAAAAAATAACACTAAAAAGATTTTGCAGTTTTTTATCAGAAAAGTCAGTAAGATAGTTGAACTGTAGGAATTTTTATTTGTCATGAAAACAAAGGATCAATAAGCTGCAATAAATCCTTTATTTGATGCCTCAGAAAGTCCAAAGTATTTAAAGATTTAAGTCTCTTAATGTCAAACAGCCACCATTATTTTCTTTAGGCATTACAAATACTAACACAGAATAAAGTTATAAGGAAATTGAGATTGATATAAATAAAGTGTATAATACAGTTTACTAACGGAATAGTCCTGAGCAACAGCAGATACTGTAAGGAAACTGCGGCCTGTGCAAGACTATACAAAATATAGTAAATAACATTGTCATAAATTTACTAACAGACAAACATTCTTTCCTCTATTTTCTCATTAGTATGATTTTTTAAAATCTTTAAACATAAAAAAATAAAATACCTTTTTTTTTCTTTTATCACATCCTTGATTGAAAACGACTAAGAAACATTCAATTCGTATTTTTTTTAAAAGTGTTTCATCTTAAATTATTTCTGTAGAGGAGAAAAAGGAAAACAGCAAATTTTGATGAAGACAATTTATTTTTATTTTCTTAAGCCAGAAATATTTTTACTTGAAAACTAAAAAAACAATTGGTTATTTCCTAGTTGAGTAACATGATATTACAGATAAAGTAAAAGTAAAGTTGTCGATGCGGCCTAATGTCGGTATCAGCCAGACAGCGAGGGAGTCTATCTCCTTTTCCACTAGCGCTAGACCAAGGAGATTCTTTTAGCATCTGAAGTGGAGCGCCACACCTACCCTCAGCTCCTCACTTTACCGCACAGATATCTGTGCTACTCATACGCTGAGTTGGTGAGGGTCGGTATCGAACCAAGAACCTTGTGATTCCTAGCAGAACCCTCTATCGACTGAGCTAAACCGGCCCTAACCCAAATTATTTATTTTCCCATTAAACTAACCCTAATGCTAACTGTAACCGTAACTCTAAACCCTAACCCTAACCCTAACACCCCCTAATTGAGTAACATGATATTACAGGGTGACCCAGAAAAAACAGAACCCACACATTTTGTAATAAAACTGTTAATTTTAACTAGGGGGTTAGGATTAGGGTTAAGGTTAGGGTTAGGGTTAGGGTTGGGTTAGGGTTTAGGATTAGTTTAATGGGAAAATATATAATTTGGGTTCTGTTTTTTCTGGTCACCCTGTAATATTATGTTACTCAACTAGGTAATAACCAAAAATTAGGTTTTCTTTAGATTTTAAGAAGCAATTTGGTTGGTTGTTTTATTTAAAGGCACATCAATTCTGTGTGAGCTATTTAATCTTGTTTTTATTTTTGTATCTACGACTTTTAAATGAATAGTTTATAGGGAAATATTTTTGTTTGGTTTTATAAATTGGTAGAAATAATTTTCATTAACTTCATATGTATCAATATATTAGAAATTATTATTTAGATCTTTCTTAGTGGCCAATAGGGATTTCTTCAAAGTTGAAGTTCTTGCTGCTTAGTCATCATTTGACATTTCTTAAGTGGCCACGACCAGGATCAATTTCTTTCTGACTACTGGATTAAATTAAACTTCGTATACACAGAGTGGCTCAAATCAGCTCAGAAATTCACTTGCTGGAAATTCATGTAGCTGATTGAATAATTTTGATATTTCGGACTGATGTCCTCATCAAGGTTATCATCTGATGACAACTTTATCTTAAGGTAAATAAGAAACACCTAAACAAAGCCTAAGGTTACAGCAGCCTTAATGTTGTGTTTATTCATATCACAATAAAGATGAGGACAACAGTCCAAAATATCAAAATTATTCACATCAAGCTTAATCTAAAAAAAAAAAATACAGAAATAAGTTGTTGATTGGTGGGAAAATATTTATTGCCATTTCTATTTTTTCAAGAATTCTTCCAAGAATTGGATGTGTTGAGTCAGTCCAGAATCAATTGGTTTTTGTGATGAGTTTCAACAGGTTACGACATATTAAAGAAGAGAAATTCTTAAAATAATTACTTTTTTTGCTAATTTTCTTTAGCCTCGTAATTATTTAAGCTCCTTTTCTCTAAGGAATGTTCTTTTTAATAACCAAATACTTTTCTTTTGTCATGTTTATGTGTGATAAAACTAATTAGCTTGTCAAATATTGTTAGATTCTCTTAAAATGTTTTACACTAAAACTAATGAATTTTTCTTTTTTCTTTTTAGGTAAGTACTGCTGATTTGGTTGTCATTTAAAAAAACTGTTGGACTACAGATGAGTATTTACCTTGTTGAATTTGGATGAAAATTCGGTAAGAAAATTCCATTGATAATCATTCACAGCTTCAAAAAAAAGTTAGAGGGATCTTTCAATATTAAGATCACTTCTGTATTCTAGGGTAAGTTTTTAAAAATTGTTGGACTACAGATGAGTATTTTCCTTGCTGAATTTGGATGGAAATTTGGCAAGAAAATTCCATTGATAGTTATTTACAACTTCCAAAGAAAAAAGGATCTTTCAAGATTAAGTTCACTTCTGTATTCTTGGGTAAGTTTTGGAAAAAAAATGATTTAAGAAAAAGTAATATATCAGTGATCTTCTGAGAGTTGAGGCAAATAGAATGACTGCTAATAATTTGGTATTATCAGCGATTAAGTGGGAGGGAAATTTGATTGAGAATATCAGTAAATATTATTCGTATTAGAGTCTAACAAAAAAAAACCCTCTTAAACAAGTACACAAAAAATGTAAATATGAACATACAATGAATGCAATTCCCTAACTTTTAGGCATATGATAACCCTAGATAGATTGATGTGCCATTAAAATCAATCTGTTTTG
>CM042167.1:45567751-45616308 GCA_023376005.1 Doryteuthis pealeii
TTTTAATCAATATTTTCTTATTTTTAAAATTCTAGTTGCTTTTTTATCACCACATGCAAGGGTGAACTGAAAGATTCAGGTGATTACATCATATCTGCTCTTGATGACATTTTTACCAATGAGATTCGAGCGCTGCAACACTGATGAAAAAGTGTGTGGACCTCAATAGGGATGTTGAAAAATAAATCCCATTCAGTCACATTCCTTGGGAGTATCTTGGTCAGCCTATGAACCTTTCAGCTGCTCCTCATACATAGATCTTCATTCTATCTTAGTGCGATATAGTACAGATCAGAAACAATAATAAAGGATAAAGTTTCAATGAAATTTGAACTCTTGTCTACTTTTTTGCCTTGGCTAAATACACTAACTGAGCAATGGAGATTCATTTGTTTGCAGAAGAATTATTCAAAATCATAAATTTATCCCTTATTCTGTTTCTCAATATTTCACCACTATTGTGGCATAGTCACAAATGACTGCTATATCAGTGATGGCCAATCATCAGACAGGGAATGAAAAATGTAACTCATCTTAGGCGGTAGGACCTTGTTTTATTCTCTCCATTCAGTCTCTGAGGCTGTAGAAGTTGGAAAAAATAAATTAAAGACAATGTATGAGCTAAGTAAAAAATGTTGTTCTCTTAATGAAGTTGTACATCAAAGGATCTGCATCTCTTCTTCACTGTTTAAGATATCTGAAAGTGGTGAAATCTAGAAAAAAAAATGAAGAAATTATAACTTAGATTTTCTAAAAAAAAAAAAAAGAAGAGTATTGTTAACACAAACCTAATATTATGCTTATTTTACCAGCCGCGTAAATATTCTTCAAGTGAATGCAATTAATGTTAAAATAACAACACAAATTTAACAAAAGTTCTGATTTAGGTCGGAAAATTAAAACGGAAAGATTTTAGTGGTACCCAAGGACAGTTTAACTACAGTCTATGAATTAACATTTTGCGAATTGGGTTACAGTTTTAGGGGATTAAGGTTGTTTTTAATTACGTACTGCTTAAAAAAATAAACAACAAAAACCAAAATTACTATACATTTAAAGTTGAAAAATATTTTTTAAACTAATTTTAATTGAAATTATACATTGCAATACTAACACAAACAATTGTCTCAATAATAGATTCAATAATTAATTTCAATGGTTAAGTATAATAAAGAAAATATCAGGCACTGGCAAAGATGCCGTAAAATCCATATTTAACAAAATGAATTTACCCTCACCTGTCAGATATTCAATTAGTTTTTTTTGTGGATATTTCAATTTTGGTGTCAAATAAAATTGAAGGTCAAACCGAAAATTATTTGCTTTTTGTTTCCATTTGATTCTCATCAAATCATTTATCACAATAAAATGGAAATTAAGTTTGCATATGTTTAAAAAATGTGAATACATTTGACACATTTACATATGTGTGTGATTTTATTATATATATATATATGTAGAAGTTATCCCCCAGATATTATAGAAACAATACAATACTCACTTTGATTGGCTGATGGTTTTCAGGGTGAGTAAAGATATGGATAAGTACCCACTGTTCAGCCATCACATCATGCCAGCAGCATGCAAGGTCTGTATTTAAGTTACAGCTTGCATGTTGTTCTTGTCTGCTAACTTGTCTGTAGTTAGAAGCCCACTGCGATGGGGAGTATTGTATTGTTTCCATGATATCTGGGGCATAACTTCTACAATATATATATATATATATATACATATATATATATAGTCATCCACAGATACATGTTTCAAATTATCAAGTCTCTTCAGTGTGGCTAGACATTTTGTGAGCTACCTACAGCCGGGATAGAACTCCGATCGATTCAGCAGCAGTTGGGTAGCTTAACCGCTTGGCCATCATCACCCACAGAATGCAAAGGGGATTTTAACTGTATATATATATATATATATATATATATATATATATATATATATATATATATATATATATATATATATATATATATATATATATATATATATATATATATATATATATATATATATATATATATATATATATGATATTCCAGTGTGTAAGAATTGAATACATTCCTAAAATTTGATAGCAGTTTTCTTTATCTATATAGTTTACTTCCAATCCAATAAAACTAAAAACTAAAAAGAAAAATGTAATCTACCTTAGAAAAAAAAAGCAAAGTAAATAAATTGCTTTTCTAAAATGAGTTTATCACCTCAGAAACAATTTATTTATACTTAACGTTTTTTTTTCTATTCAACAACTGTGACGGATTTTCATGTTGTAAAAATAGTTTCAATTCATTTCTTTTTTCTTTTTTCAAATCTATTTTGAGAATCATTAACAATACATTTTTGAATTTGTGAACTGAAAATATTTTCCTTGACATGAAAAATTCCTAATAAAAAAAAATAATAGAAGAATTTTGAATTGTCATTTTTATAATAAAAAAATTTAAAAGAAAGATAAGAATATATGTGATTTTGATTTGTTTATCTATATTTACTATTTTCATTTCTTAATCTTAAACTGTTATATAAAAAATAGAATCAATAGTTGATGCTAGATTTTTTTAATCCCTTATCTCAAGTCCTAATTATACTTGCCCCTATAGAAGCCAATTTGCTAACCACTACGCTATAATAGTGCACTATAGATACTAAGATTAAGTAAAGTCCACAGCAAAATATTAAGATTGTGTTGAACTAATATTATGTTAAGTGTTGTGTCTTCAAGACAGAATGAAATATCTTTGTGTAGTTTCATCAAGCTTTTTCTCCAAGTATTTTAGCCATACAGTAGTCCTGCCACAAACTACTATCAAAATAACTGTTTTTACCATGCAAATATTCAAATTTTGCACAACAGATACTAAGCTTAAGTCCTGAGCAAAGTCAATAAAATATTCCGATTATGTTGTATTAATATTAAGTGTTGTTTGTTCAAGACAGGATGAAACCTAGTTTCGACCGAAGGGTCAGGTGGCTTCAACCCTGGACCACATAAATTAACATCATTGATTCCAGGTGGCCATTCCCCCAGGCAACACGTGCCCCCTCAATTTAAAGGGGCTGGGCTGGGTTTATTGCCCAGTGCCTGAGGCGCCCCTCTTGAGGAGGAATGCTGATTTAATCAACACATTTTTGCTCCCGCCTCCCATGAGCTTTGCTTTGTGGGTGGTCTCACATTAATAGGGCCTTGTGCCTAACCCATAAACGTGGGGTATGTGGTAAATATCCCATCTTTGTGTAGTTTTATTAAGCTTTTATCCAAGTGTTTTATCCATACAGTAGTCCTGACACAAACTACTATCAAAATAATTGTTTTTACCATGCAAACATTTCTACTTTGCTCTAGTTTATGTAGTGGCCACAGTTTGTCGCCCCAATGAAAGCAACATAAAATAACCTGTGCTCTGTTCTGTATAAAACTGTGAGATTCTCATGTGCTAGAATTTGCATGTGAACTTTAGAAACTGAAATGAATTGGGCAAGATTTTTGAAAAACCAGTATTCGATGGAGCCGATTGGAAGGTATTCAATGAAATAGAAAACCAGGATTTCCTTTCAGTGGCAGGTGTTTGCTAATGAAACAGATATTATTATCCTTCATTGTATCAATGACATCCCTTATTTTTATTTTATTTATGATCTTTAATTATTGTCAGATAGAAAAAGTGTCATTCCTTTTATTCCCCAGAATGCAGTTTTGATGCTAGAGAAGAAAGGTGTGTGCTTTATATTCAAACTCTGTTCAATGTAATTGTCAGGACGGCATATGGCTAGGATTTCCTTGTAAAATTAACAAGGAAAATTTCAAACTCCTTTGAGACCATCTTGAAGTTCATCATTTTGTCATTATTTATTGGCTTGAAAAGAATTCCCCCCAAATGTACTTGGAATTTTATTTGATACATCTTTACATATATAAAGGGCACTTGTTGATATGTATGATCGAATGAAACAAGGAAAATAAAACAATTAACAGCAAAGTAAATATATATACACATTTACAATAACTGCAGCTATAGGTTTTGTGCAAAAAATAAGAAGATTTGAGAAAAGAAAAAAATTTGAGAAATAATTTGAAATATAATATTAATTGAAGTAATCACCTTATTTATATCTTTTTTTAAAAAAACTGTAGATTATTGAATTAAAATTTCTTACTATATTGTTATATTTGATTTTATTCCTTCTATGATGCAAAAAAAATTTCTTGACCTCTCACCAGGTCGAATTAACACAAGTTCTTTTTTATAGTTGGACAAATGCCGTAACTAAGAAAATTGAGAGTAATGTCCACTGAAACAAACCTTTTAAACAAATATTGTATGAGCAAGAAAACTCCATCTTGCAATGTAAAGATAAGAAAAAGAATAAAATCTGATCTGTTGAGATCCAACTTTGAATTTCCTTCTGAGCAAACATTGGCGATCTCTTTAAATGCTACATTATATCATGGATGGAGAGTTGTGCTTCCATTTGCGAAGTATTATGGGTATAATCCAAATGTTGATAATGCATTATAGTTGGTAATCAGCTTCTATAGAAAATCAACATTTGCTCCCTCTAAAATATTATTCCTTAGACAATTATCATGACTTTCTGTATAAATTGAAAATTTATACAAAAGTGGACATCTTGTTTGTAGGGGAATTCACTTAATAGAAACAATTTTTAAGTGATGGAGGGCTTCCTATTTTTTTTTTTTTTTTAATACTATTCTAGTAAGGATTATAGTTTTGAAATGTGAAAGCTTAGCAACGTTGGTGGCGTGTCAGAAGAGCTGAATATTTTTATTTCTCTCTTCAGTTTGCCGTCTTGATTTTGAACTTTTGTGACCCTCAGTTTTGCAGCTTTTGAAAAATCTGACACCTTCACATTTACTTTGTGTGTGTTGAGGATATTTTGTGTGGATATGATTGCTGATGGCTGGGTAGGTAGGTTAACAGGCCGAGAGAAAGAGAAACATGAAATATCTGAAAGAGAAGTATAGACAGATTGAAAGTGAGATATAAAGAAACTGGGAGGGGACAGAGAGGAGAGAGAGAGAGAGAGAGAGAGAGAGAGAGAGAGAGAGAGAGAGATATAGATATTAGTGTAAGGTTGTATGCACAAGGCCACAAAGTAGAAAACTGAATTGACAGGGAAAAAGAGAAAGAAATACGAATAGATATGAACAATTGACATAGATGAAAGCATCTCCTGTTAGAAATGAATATTTACCAGACAATCTGATTTTGTAAATATTTTACTATTTATACAAATAATCCTTAAAAGATTTTATACTGATTAATCAGTAAACATTAAAAACATTCAAACAGCCTAGTGGATAAAGGAGTTAGGTTAAGACAGTTCTAAGTGACAGTTATCTCTAGACTGCAGGTTAATCTGCTCAGGGGCAGCAGTAACATAGAATAATAATCAACACAACTTAACACCTATACCCAGCTATGATTAGCGGAATGAGACCAAGATACCCCCATGGACTGAATAAAGGGTTAGGTTCAAAGTTCCGTGATGGCTCCCGATTACAACAAGAAGGTTCCCGAGTTCGAGAAGGTTACAGAGTCCAACAAGAAATACCTGAAGTAGGCCAGAGGGCACATCAGCCAAAACGTTGTACAGATAACAATGAATATGAGGACAATAGTCCGAATAATACAAATAATACTAATTATCAAGCCTGATCTCAAAAATTCAAACACACATCATTAAATTTGATGGTGATTGATAATTTGCAACAATATTAACAAACTAACAGGACCTGTGGATATACCACACAGTATGACAATTTGATTATTTCAGCATTTGTTATGTTTACTTAAGAGCTATTGCAATTAGTTCAATATGGGAAAAAGTATAATAATCTTTATTTAACTCTCTCACTTTTTTGTTTCTTTTTTTCATTTTCATCATATGTTAGATTGAAACAGATTAATTTTATCGCTTCCACACTCTCACTCCCTCTCTCAATATTTCTCCTATTCTCTTTCTTTCTTTCTTTCTTTCTTTCTTATATTTTTTCTGTGTAGCATGTCCCTTTTCTTCCCTTTCTTTCTTTAAAAAAAAAAGTAATGATCCATTATTCAGCTGAGGTGACAACAATCATAAGTAATAAGAATTCAGTGGTTAAGCAACACCAGATAACCAGGATATACATTTTGCATTTTTTTTTTACTATTTGGAAGGTCTTGTTTTTAACCTGAGGTGTTGCAAGATAAGTCGTATTTTTTTTAGGAAAACCAGTATTATGATATAAATATTCAAGATTTATGAAGTTTGTGTCAAATCTATTAAAACTTTTTCAGATGTCAAACTAGAAAAGTTTTTAACAGCATTTAGAGATTTTTGTCAGAAGATCAATGTTTTAGGTGAATTACTGACCCTCAAACTATTAATGTCATCGAGTTGACTATCTTCTCTCAGGCTTTTCTAAAAGTCATGAAACCTAAAATTCCTGCATTAAGTTCACAGAGATGTATTCAATGATTTATCTTTTATAATAAAAAAAATTATAAGGTTTTTAAACTCTTCAGTAGAAATGTAAGGCTTAACAAATAAGCATGATCCCAAAACGAATGGCTGAGCAGTCTATGATACGTAACACTCCACTTTGGCCCATACTTAGGCTAGACAGATGGTCGGAGAGGCCTCCTCCAATCAATTGGTTACACATGTCAAGCCCTCATATATATATATATATATACATATATATATATATATATATATATATTAATAAGTCATCCACAGACACGTGCTTTGGCATATCATGCCTCTTCAGTGTGGCGAGACACAACTATCCTTGGGTAGGGTCGAACTCAGACTGACCGCATGGTATTCCGATATCTTATCCCCTTGCCCACTGACAGCTGATGCGGGGACTGGTGTTTTTAAACTATTAAATACATAGGAATGTAAGTATCTTTCAGTCACTGAGAGATCAAATTTCCGGAGAAATGATCATTATATATATATTTACCAACCCCTCCGCACAAGCAGGACGTTACACAAGGTCAATTTCTTAACAGGTTTGAATTCAGAATTTTCCTTCTCCTAGACCGGTTGCCTAACCAAGGTTAAAGAGTCCATTTGCCCTACTATTTATCCATAGCTGGAGGGAGAGTAGGATTCATACCTTTCCCAAAGGTATTAGCACAAAGTGAAATGCAGTTACCACATCCAGGATTTGAACTCGGGGCGATGAGTCCATTTCCCATGACTTTAACCATTACACCATGCGCTTCACACATAAATGATTATACCAACCCTATTGCCCTTATGGCAAGCTCCCAACCCTTTTTATTATGTATGTGGTAGATATTGGCACCTGAGGGTCTTAGTGTCCTGGGTATGACATTAAACTCTATCTGATGGTGAAATTCAATTTCTGTAGCTCTAGGGAATTTGGAGTACCCTTTCATCACCATTACTCCCAGGTCCACTCCAAGGAGCTTAAAAAAAAGGAAAAAAATGTTGAATACCCATCAAGGATTTATAAAACAAAACATCTTTGGCATAAAATAACCCAACAAAGGTTGAGATGCCATAAAATCCAACCAACCCACCCTAAACTTATACAAAAAATTTTTTAACTGTGTCGCGCACAATTTGGTTGTTGAGATTATAAAAGTGATAAACTACACTGGACTGTGAGATGCCGAACTCACCGGATTTGTCGATATGACTTGGAGAATGGCTTCAAAATCCACCCTTTCAAGCCAACTTGATCTTTAGATAGAATGTGTTTGTGGTGCGATGGTTATTGTTGTAGGAAATGGTCATGGTAAGCCGAGTTCAAATCTTGAATGAGGCTATTTGCATTTCCCATAGCACTAATACCATCTACTAATACCATAATATTCTTCCTCCTGCTATGGGTAAATAGTAGGGTAGAGTGGACTCTTTAACCATGATATTGCAACTGTTCTGAGAGAAGGAAAATAATGGATTAAAACCTGTTAATACTGCTTAAAAAATTAACCTTGTGTCACATCCTGCAATGTGTCACATCCTACAATGCACTTGTCAATGCACTAACAGGATACTACCAACCACAGCTGGTACCCTCCACGGATTAAAATGCTAAGATGTTCTGGACACTGCTTGAGAAGCAAGGACAAACTCATAAATGATGTCCTGTGGAAAATAGAACACGGTCATGCCAGTGTGGGCTGTCTAACAAAGGCCTACATTGACCAGCTGTGTGTTGATATTAGATGCTACACAGAGGACAATGATGATAGGGATGGATGGTAAGAGATTGTCATGAATATCCATGCAACTTGCACAGCAAGATGATGATGATGATATACACTGCAAACTAACATGTATTAAAATATTGCAAAACTTTTGACTTGCCCTAATATCTAACTTTTGGGGGTGAGGTGGTGTTTTTTTTGGTTTTTTTATAAAATGTTTTTATCAGTCAGTGTTTGTTTGACTGATTGAATCAAGTCAATCAATAAAAACACCACTTGACTTCATGTATACAATATGCGCGGTTTTAATAAATTGTTTCAAGCTGGGTTAAGAGACTTGGCGCCAGGCTACTTAGACTTTGGCCCTTTTCCAGAAAAAACTTGGACAAATGCAGTGGAATTTTGGGGAAGGAAAATGAGTATTGTAAAGCAAATTCTTAAACATTTATTCATTGTTTTTTTTTTGGGGGGGGGGTATAATTAAGCCAATCAACTAAACTCTATAAAGTATCCCCATTATACCAGTGTAATTGGCTCAAAGGATTAGTTAAATCTTTCTTTTTCTGCAACCTGTTAGTTTTTTTATAAAATTGAGTAGAATTCAAATGATATCAAAACAACAAAAATAAGGATGCTAGTTAGAATTTATTGAATAGAATTTAAAAAGCCATTTCTTTTTTCAAATTCTAAAATTATTTTTAATATTTATAAATTGTATAATTGTTGTGACTTTAACATTCAGAATTTGAATGAAGGAATTCTATTGAACCAATTGTCTTTGATTATCAGGGGAGATAATTCTGTCAATTGATTGTAAGAGAAAATTAAGCTGATATAAAAAGAATGCCCACAAGTTGCTATTGCTAAAGAAATGTGTTGTTAAATGATTTTATTTATTTCTATCTCTTTATTTGAAAACTTTCTAATATTTGATATTTTATATTTAAGAATATGAATTGATTTTTGAGTTTTTTAGGTTTTTTTTTAATATCATAATTTTTGTTTATAGGCTTGTTACAAGGTTAACATGAATGTCAGAGTGAATTATATGTACAGAATGTTGTTCAATATTGTAGCAGGAGTTTTCTGATAAAAAGATTAATACAGAAATGAATAATAAATTAAACAAGCAAACATAAAACAAACAACAGGAGTTTGAGTTAAAACAGACTTTGTCTTTTTATTGATTATTTTTAATAATAAGCAAAAGATTACAAAAAGGTATCAATCTTTGTATTTGTACGGTGTACAAAAATGTTTTAACATAGTTTTTAAAAATGCATACTTGTTTGTCAGTCCTGAAATCCCTTAGACGATAAAACTTATTTACCATCCTGTGGACATTTGGGGCTAATCCTTTTGTTTTGTTTGTAGTTCAAATCTGCTGTGGCTGCTACTGTCTAGTACTGGGGATTTTGATCAATTCATACTCACTAGCTTTTTGGTGATAAAATAGAGGAAAGTTCTTTCTAGAAAGTGACACACACGTGGGTCGTTTTCTGTTTTTCGTTTTCTGTTTTTAGATTTGGTGACACACATAGGGGTCGTTTTTTGTTTTTAGATTTGGTGACACACGTGGGTCTTTTTCTGTTTTTAGAATTGGTGACACACGTGGGTCTTTTGTTTTTAGATTTGGTGACACACGTGGTCTTTTTCTGTTTTTAGAATTGGTGACACACGTGGGTCTTTTTCTGTATTTTGAATTGGTTAGGGAGCATTACTGGCTATTCAATAAAATTTACTTTGATAATCTTTATTGACTCAGGATGTGATACCAACTATTTGTAGTTTCTTCTCAGTATGTCACACCTTCCAACTGTAACCCAACAAGGGTTGACATGCTTTAAAACCAACCAACAAATATACATTTTTTAAAATGGATTTTACAAATGTGAGAAGTATTACATATTTTTATGAATATGATAAAATTTAATCCATTTAAAGACTTTTGATAAATTACTTCTTTTGATGGATGAAAATGTTTTATATAAAACATTAGTTATGAATTATTATTCCTATGTCATATTTCTAAGTTGGCAGTAACAGAATAAAATTGAATTTATAAAAGAAAAAATGTTTAATTTATATGTCTATGTATATTAGTCATGTTTCTTTCTTTCTTTCTTTCTTTTCCTTCTTTCCCTTCTTTGTTTTCTTCCTCTCCCTTCTTCCTTCCATCTGTTTCTATCTTCTCTCACTTACTTCCTCTGATCATCTTAATATTTTGCTTCTCTCTTTTTTTCTTCTTGTTCTTTTAACTTCATCTTATTTCCCTCTTCGTTTTCTGCTTTCTTTGCCTGACTCCTTTCATCTTGTCTACTTCCACTACCTCCAATATCTTCTGGTTATGTACTATTTAACACTAAGCCATTCACAACAGCTCTTTACCACTGTGATCCTACTGTAAACCGTTGGCAGCAGCTCTCACACAAGTCACTTGTATACACTGAAGAATAACTCTGATTATGATAATAATAAGATTTTATTTGAATAGAATGAGTTCTTTCTTCTTTCTAAACTAAAATCATTTAAATGGGAAAAATTGTTTTACTCAACTTGATCTACACCAGTAGGATTTGACACAAGGTAAATTATGGGACCTACAGCAAAGATCAAACTCGTGATTCAGTAGTAAAAGATCTGCTTGACTAGCTTGCTAACCATTACACCATGAGGGGATGCTCAAGGTATTTAACCAACCTGTTTGCTAATGGTAGGATTCAACACAAGGTCACAAGTATGGGGCATGCGGTAAGGATCAAACTCACTATTCAGTAGTAATGGATCAGTGGGACTATATTGCAACCATTAAGAGGAATTATGGGTTTAAAGGGGGGAGCCTCTTAAATCTCCCAGTTGTAGGCAAATTGTTCGGACGAAAGGAGACAAAAACAATGGAAGTTTAATACATGTATTGACAAATAGTACAAGAATATGTTGCAAATTTTAATGGCATTTGCTACAGACTTATCTGTGAGGTGAAATACTGTTCGTTGGAAAAATGGCACTAACAAGGGTATTCTGATCGCTGTGGTTGTAGAGTTTCTGTAGAGACGCGTTCGTTTTGGTCAGTTCTCGTACGATAGGTAAAAAAGTGTAGGGAATACCTTTAGAAGCTACTCGCCTAAGTAACAATCTTTTAAATGACGGTGGATGGGGCCCTTCTTAAGTTGACTATTTAGGTCCTCAGCCTTCTGATAAGTATGCTGTCGAAACGGCCTTCAGAAAGTATGCTGTTAAAAAAACGCCTCCGTCCAGGTCGACGGCCTACAGACAAGTCTAAGTGTAGGGAATGCTTATTTTTGCGACTTCCCTCGGTAACTGCTCCCTGAAAAGTGAAGAAATTTGGTTTTGGCGCCAACATCGTATTGGTGATTCGTCCTCTAGCGACAGGGGAAGATAATTCTCTATCAGATTTCCGATACCATTACACCATGATTGGATGCCCTGAGATCAATGTGTAGTATCTGTATCTATTTGTGAGAAGTTTACACACACACACACACACACACACTCACACACACACACACACACTTCTGTTTTATATATAGGGATAGTGCTCTTGTATTTTTTAAAGATCGTTTGGCTAAACTTGCAAGCCATTGATAGGGATTTTGATCTGCACTATTTACCCTTCTTTAGTGGCCTTGTACCAGATTAAGCTAATTTTATCATACATCAACATATGAAGACATGTATATGTATGTAGACACAGATTTTTGTCTACCAATTCCTAATTAAAACCTAAAGAACCAGTTGAACAATAGATGATTGTATATAGATCTATTGTCTATGTACATGTAAATATAAGCCTACATGTATATGTTTGTGTATGAAGAGAGAGAGAGAGAGAGAGAGAGAGAGAGAGAGAGAGAGAGAGAGAGAGAGAGAGAGGGGGGGGAAAGAAGAAAGAAACTTCTGATTTTGATTCAATGCAATGACCTTTGGTCGGATATGAATCGACAATCTGATTCTGAACTGATTTGTTCTAACTGATCTTCTACTTGTATCTCTGTTTCAAGCAAGGAAATTACTTTTCTGTCCTTGTCTGGCTTTATCTTCGGCTCAACTCCAAAATGGACAGCACGTGTATGTGTGTTTCCTTCAGTCTGGTCAAATATCACCGTTCTTCAAATAACCTCTGTGCTTGATCTATCCCAGCATGCATTGGAGATGTTTTTGATTTCTCTTTGGTGGTGGTGGCGACGGCTGGGTCATAATGCACTGGTTTTTGATGTGAATGTACTTTGATTTGATTGTGTGAAATGAGTCAGCTTTATTTTTTGTTAGGAGATTCCCAAAACCTTTTACCGATGAATGACTCGCTAACAAATGGTCATATCATTTACTGTTCAATGGCGATACATTGCTTTTTCTTTGTATCTCTGTTTTTTCTTTCACAGATCAGAGCGAGAGAGAGAGAGAGAGAGAGAGATAGAGAGAGAGAGAGAGAGAGAGAGAGAGAGAGAGAGAGAGAGAGCTCACATGAGGCTTGTCAAATTAATGGATGATTAAATAGTTTCACATTTGATTCTCTCTTCTGAGAACATTTATTCAGAATATTTCATCCCCCCGTAGTCACTGACTGACAAGCGATTTCGGGGCAGTGTCAGTGAGTGTCTGGGAGTTGTAATTTCTCTGAAAACATTTTTAAAATTAAACAAAATTATTTTTGGTTTCATGTTCATGGTCATTAGGAATCCTACTGATATCTTTGAATTTATCTCTTTTTCAGTGTTGCCTAATTTATTATTTCAAATTGTATTAAATGAGGCTTGAAACAATGAAAATAACTCTTCAATCTCATTTCATTTATACTGTCCTCTCAGCAGGTTAGTTGATTGGTTGGATTTTACGGCATGTCAACTCTTGTTGGGTTATTTCATACTGAAGACATTTTTATTCATTCTTGATGGGTACACTTTTTTAAAAACATTTTTTCTATTAGTATTATTTGTATTATTCAGACTATTGTCCTTATCCTCATTGTTATTTGTAAAACATTTCGGCAATGTGCCCTCCGATCTTCTTCAAGATTACGACAAGAAGGTTCCTGATTACAACAAGAAGTTTCCCGAGTCTGAGAAGGTTCCTGAGTTTGACACGAAATACCTGAAGAAGGCTGGAGGGCACATCGTCTGAAACGTTGTATAAATAACAATGAAGATGAGGACAATACTTTGAATAATACAAATAATATTAATTATCAAGCCCATCTCAAAAGTTCAGAGAAATTTTTTTCTATTTAACAAATAGTGAGACCCAAACATGGGCCAGTGGACCTGGGAGTAATGGTGATGAAGGGGTACTCCACATTCCCCAGTGCTTCAGAATTGGAACTTCACTAAATGCCATATCCAGGACACTAAGACCCTCAGCCACTGCCTTCTAGCACATATATGATAAAAAGGGTTTGGGTTTTCCATAAGGGAAATAGTGTTGGGACAATCATATAGGTGCTAGGGATTGATGTGACCAGCCAATTTATCAGAGGGGGCCTCTCCAACCGCCCGTCTAGCCTAACCCCCCAGCAGGACTTAGAATATGCATTGCTGTCAAGTCATACAGAAAGCATTAGTTCCCACTATAACACCAAAGTTAAGCAGTGATGAGCCTGTTCAATACTTAATTGGGTGACCACTTAAACAACAGCAGGTACTGTAAACAACCTGAGTCCTCTGTTTATCAATGACTTGATTCAGCATTGAATGAACTGAAAAGGCTTAATATACCATTAAAAAAACAACAACAAATTAGAATAGGCTGATTTTATTCTCTGTAGAGGGGCAAGACCCCAACAACAACAAAAATGTGTTTTGGATATGACACTAAACGGTATCTGATAGCAAGACTCCAATCCTGGGAAATATTGAGTACCCCTTCATCGCCATTACTCCCAGGTCCACTCTGACCTATAGAGGTAGTACCTCTTAGAGTCCCATCTATATCTGTTTAAATTTTTTTAGTATTAAATAGTAATATTATATTGATATTATATAACTATATCTAAAGCGACAATTTGACACAGTACTGCTGTATGTCTGCACCACCTGGACCATAACAAAGTGCCTTGAGAATAAGCTAGATGGGACCTGCACAAGAATGTTGCGTGCAGTCCTGAACAAGTCGTGGAAGCAGCACCCCACAAAGAAGCAACTATATGGTCCCTGCCCCCCATCTCACAAACCATCCAGGTGAGATGGACTAGGCATGCAGGACACTGCTGGAGAAGCGGGGAGGAGTTCATAAGCGACGTTCTTCTTTGGAAGCCAACACATGGACATGCTAATGTAGGACGCCCACTAAGGACCTACATTGACCAACTATGATTCTGGATGCTGTGCAGAGGACCTCCCCGGGGCAATGAGTAATAGGGAAGGTTGGCGAGAGATGGTCATGGATATCTGTGCTGCTTGCGCGACATGATGATATAACTATATACTATTTTTTTTACGTGCGTTTCTTCAAATCCCTGATGAGACAGTATTTCACTTTGAGCTAATGCCATTTGGAAAAGTATGGATCTATCTTTACTCCCTCTAGCCATAGGTAAATAGTAGGGCAGACTTGGCTCTTTAGCCTTGGTATAACAACTGGTCTAAGAGAAGAAAAACTGAATATCAAACCAGCAGAAAAAGTAAAGTTGTTGGGGTGGCCTAATGTCAGTATCAGCCAGACAGCGAGTGAGTCTATCCCCTTTTCACTAGCACTAGACCAAGGAGATTGTTTTGGGCATGTAAGGTGGAGCGCCACATCTACCATCAGCTCCTCACTTTACTGCACAGATCCCTGTGCTACTCATACACTGAGTTAGCGAGGGCCAATATATATATATATATATATATATATAGCACCCCACACCATGAGCTCCTCATTTTACTGCATAAATCCCTGTACTACTCATAGGCTGAGTTGGCGAGGGCCAATATATATATATGGGCACCCCACACCATCAGCTCTTCACTTTACCACACAAATCTATGTGATACTCCTACGCTGAATTGGCTAGGGCTGGTATCAAACCCGGAACCTTGTGGTTCCTTGTCTGACACTCTCTGAATATTTGACCTTGTGTCACATCCTGGCAGGAGGGGTTGGGTAAAATTAAACTCCCGACCAATAAGAATGTTATGTATCAACATTTTGGGACAGTGTGCAATGAGTCATGTAGATTGTGTAAATGTAATTATTATTTACAGATAATATTATCATTATCACAAATAAGAATTTGCCTAATAAAATTAGAGTCATGTAAATCAATAGGAAAAATGTTATTGTGCTACGACTAAAAGGGCTGCGTACAATGATCTGAGATAAGGTTGTTAGATTTGATAAAACCGGGAGATAGTTCAATCATTATGATAATAAAAGGTTCGAGGGTTGCATAAATTTACAGCCGGAGAGATGGAGGGTATCCATTAGTATTATTAGCGGAGAGGGACAGTGAAGTTGGCCAGCCACACCACTTCCCCACCCTTCCATTGTTTGTACTTGTCATTTTCTCTTTCTCTCTCTCACTCTCTCTCTCTCTCTCTCTCTCTCTCATTGGCTCTCTTTCATTCTTTCTCATCATCTCAAATATTTACATCTTTTATGACTGTTTATCTAACGTCTATACTCTCCCTTCTTACCTATCTATACAGATATATACAATGTGCATGCTTATATATATATATATATATATATATATATATATATATATATATATCTACTGAGTCATATATTAGTTCGCAATAAAGCTCTTCAGTAAATTCAGATTTTAGCCCTGTGTAATAGTAGGTACTCAGTAGATTATCTTTATTATTGGGGTATCGAGGCTGCAGTTATATTATATATATATAAATGAGTTGGTTATAGTATATGTGTGTATGTGTATATATATATATGTGTGTATGTGTGTGTGTGTGTTTGTGAGGTTGTGTGTGTATATATATATATGTGTGTGTGTGTTTGTGAGGATGGGTGCATGTGTTATATATACATATATATATGTGTGTGTGTCTGTGTGTGTGTGTGTTTGTGAGGTTGTATGTGTATATGTATATATACATATGTGTGTGTGTGTTTGTGAGGATGGGTTGGTGTGTTTATATATATATATGTGTGTGTGTGTGTGTTTGTGTGTGTGTGTGTTCATGTGTGTATGTTTGTGTAGGGAGATGTTATCTATGTATATATGTTGGTGCACATATGTATGTGCATATATATATATATATATATATATATATATATATATATATACATATAAAGAGAATTCTGTCACAAAATCATCTTGGAATATAAGTCGTACAAAAAATACTTTAAAGAACTGATCTTGAATTTGATTTCAAAATGACAACATAAAAGTCAAAGGTCAAATAAGATGCTGTCATTTTTTAAGACAAAAAAGATTGATTCAAAATTTGACATAAGTGGTAAATGGCCTCAAATCAATTTCTCATTTCTTTTCACTTTTGACAGACAAAGTAGATTGAATGAACAAAGCCAAATAAAACTAAATATTTGAACTGTTAGAGAGATATAGAAATTTGTAACATTATTGTTGTTATCGTATTTAGTTCAGGTAGAGCCTCTTTTATAAAAATTTGAAGAGATGGAAGACTCTGAATTTAAACCAGACTATTCTTGCCTAAGACACACAACATGAAAAGCACTCCCCAAGATCAAGTCAGGTTACAGGATAAGTCTCTCTCAGTGTAAATAATAAATGTGTAAAATTAAATACATTTGTATTGAAAAATATATATCTAAATCTACATATATGTGTGAGCATCTGGAAAATAAGATACATATAGGTACAAATCAACTAATACCCTTGGGACAGGTATGAATCCAATTATCCCCCCCAGCTCTCTCTCTCTCTCTCTCTCCCTCTCTCTCTCCCTCTCTTTTACCATCCATCCCTATTGGCTATTATTCTCAGTAGGTCCTCTAAACTGTATCCAGTGTTTGTATAGAACTGATGAATGTAAGTTTTAGCTGGTCACCCAACAATGATAGGAGTCCATAGGAGAATGTCACTTGTAAGTTCGTTCTTACTTCTCCAGCATTTTCCATATTTACTATTTGATCCCATTACATGTTATTTCATAATTCCATCCAATTTTCTTCCTCGGCAAAGAATAGGCGTATATTGTTGTCTTTCAGGGGATTTTTTTTATTTTAAGTGAATTCTATAAAACCAGAATAAACGTTAATCCCAATGAGCAACATCTGGTGAATATCGCAGATGAGAGAAAGTTCTGCAGCCAAGATGCAGCAATGCCTGGTCCCCAAAGAGACTTACTGTCTATCATTATTCAAATGGAATATTATTCCTTTTCTCTTAACAAATTCCAGATTATTTTTGTCGATTTCTGCCTTCAATTGATTTAACCAGAAATAATACTTATTTGAATTATTTACTTATTCAGAGAGCATCTAGATTCTCTCCTGATCCCACAATATATCATCACCTTCTCGGACAATTAATGGTGATTCATTTCCTCATGTCTATAAGTAGTGCTTTATACTCACCCTGTACACTACGGTGGACTGTATTTTTTTGTTTTGCCAAACTTAAATGTATGTTTGCTTTTTGGTTTTGTTTTACGGCATATCAACCTCAGTGGATCATTTAATGCCGATAAAGTTTTGAAATAAATCAATTCTTAATGGATAATACAATTTTTTTATAAATACATTTTTCTATTTAACCCATAGATCGGGACCCTAACAGGTACTACACTCCGGGTCAGAGTAGACCAGGGAGCAATGGTGATGAAGGGGTGCTCCACATTCCCCAAACCTCCAAAAATGGAACCTCACCATCAGATAGTTTAATGTCATTCCCAGGACATGTAGACCCTCAGTCACCACCTTCTAGCACCCATATGATAAAAAGGCGTTGGAGATTGCCATAAGGGCAATAGGGTTGGGAAATCATATAGGTGCTAGGGCTTGATGTGACTAGCCGATTAATCAGAGGGGGCCTCTCCGACCGCCCGTCTAAATGTATGTATATACCAATCCTGCCACATGAGCAGAATGAGATACAAGTTCGATTTTTAAGTTGAAATTCAGAGTTTTCCTTCCAGTCTGGTTGCCAAAGTTAAAGAGCCCAGTCTGCCCTACTATTTACCCATAGCTGGATAGAGAATAGATGAATGAATACCTTTCCCAAGAGTATTCACACTATGTAAAATGTTATTAGTCTCATCTAGGATTTTAACTCTGGTCCCCACATCAACTTCCTACAATAATAACCATTACACAACATGCACATCCTAACTAAATATAAGCTGAAATATAAGCCAAAAAGTTTGTTATGATACAAAGAATTCCTTTTAAACATCCCAAAATGCAGATGACCCTTTCCTCTGATTTTCTTTTTAGTTGAAATGTTAACAATTGTTCTGCATCAAATTGGAATTTTCTAAATTTCTGATGTTTATATCAAATCTGAGATGAATCTTGATGTGAATAATTTTGATGTTTTGGACTGTTGTCCTCATCTTTATTGTGGAATTTTGGCCGAATGTCAGAATGATCATGCAAAAACAATGATGTCATTTTTTGAATAAGATCTTCAAAAGTCTTTAATGCCTGTTTGATCAACGGTCAAACTATTAAAAATGATTTCTCTGATTGGATCATTACTATCCTCATATACACAGGGAACACTTTAGAAAGGCCAGAAGATACAGTGGTCAAAACATTGTGTTTATTCGTACAATAAAGATGAGGACAACAGTCTGAAACATCAAAATTTTCAAATCTATTTTCACTGCCTGTGACTAATTTATCCAAAAATGGATTTTAATTTTAGTTAAGCCAAAAAAAATGTTTCAATATTGACAAATACATTTTTTCCTAAGTCTTGTAAACAATATGCTACAGTTGATTGATTTTTACTTCCTTCAATAACACTTCTAAGATTTTGCTAACATTTGTGCAAAACAGGTTGTTACTTTTGCCTCAACCTTATGTACATCTGTACACACACACACACACACACACAAATACTTATTTGTGTATATGAAAATGTTTTATCTAGAGAGAGAGAGAGAGATAGATAGATAGATAGATAGATAGATAGAGAGAGAGAGAGAGAGAGAGAGAGAGAGAGAGAGAGACCAAAAGTTATAAGACAAATAGGAAAGTTTCTGTGTACTCATTTTTTTTTATTGTTGTCAACTAGTTTCGACCTTGTCAGGAGAAAAGTGTTTTTTTTTAGAAAGTTTTTAAAAGCATTGTTATAAAAGTGATAAAAACATGAACTTGTTACGTATGATATCCATTCATTGAGTGAACATTATTTCTCTTTAGTTTTTAGTTTTACATCAAATGTACGAGACAAACAAAGACGAAGCCATTAGGTTTCCATTAGAAGTTTGGGATGATACTGATGCTTCTTTTTTGGGAAAGAGTGAAGAATCCTAATTAGCATTTCAGAGTTAACTGCTGTCCATAATGATATTGATACTTCTATTTAGGAAGGTATAAAGGATTCTAATTAGCATTTCATAGTTAACACCTGTCCATGATTATATTGATACTTCTATTTAGGAAGGAGTGAAGGATTCTAGTTAGCATTTCATGGTTAACAGCTGTCCATGATGATATTGCTGCTTCTATTTTGGAAGGTAGTGAAGGATTCTAATTAGCCCTTAATAGTTAACAGCTGTCCATGATGATATTGGTGCTTCTATTTAGGAATTAGTTAAGGATTCTAATTAGCATTCCATAGTTATTTCTCAATTTGGATGATTAAAAACTGACATCCGTGTGTGAACATAGACTCTAAAAATGTATCATTCATGTGGAAATTTATATTAAGATGAAACAAAAAGAGAATTACGAAGAAGCAACAAAGCAGAAATTCAAATTAAGATATGGTAAAACTTTTACCCTGGGAGGAAAAACATTTGTAAAAGAATTTGGATCCACAGTACAAATATTCTTGGAGAAAAATTGCTCAACTGGAACATGCATCTGACATAGAGGAAAATTAAGAAAGAACAGATAATGTTTACTAGAGACAGTAAAAAAAAGTTCTTACCAATGCAAATAAAATATCTTTGTTTAAAAAATAGAAATAATTTACTGAATTCTAAAATTGGTTCCTTCAGTATTTCTATTTCTAGTGAAAAGAGGATAGACTCCTTACTTCAATATTTCTATTTCTACAAGCTGGCTTAGCTCAGTTGGTAGAGCATTGGACTAGGAATCACAAGGTTCCGAGTTCTATACTGGCCCTTGCCAACTCAGCATATGAGTAGTACAGGGATCTGTGCGGTAAAGTGAGGAGTTGATTGTAGGTGTGGTGCTCAACCTCAGACGCTAAAAACAATCTCCTTGCTCTAGCGCTAGTGAAAAGAGGATAGTCTCCCTTACTGTCTGGCTGATACCGATTTTAGGCCACATTAATTCTACAAGAAAATGAAAGCAAGAGGTGCTGGTGACTTGGTGTCACATGATACCTTTGACATACAGGTTGAGTAAATACCTATTTCTCTGCACAGGGGAGAAAAGTCTTTAAACTATCTCTGATGGTAAGGCTCCACTTTTATTTTCTTGTCATACCTAGTACAATCCTTCTGGATGGGTCAGAGAGACCTCCTTCAATCAATCAGCTGGTCATGTCAAGCCCTAGCACCTATATGATTATCCCAACCCTATTGCTCTCATGGCAAGCCCCAACTCTTTTACTACATATGTACTAAAAGATGGTGACTGTAGGTTTTAATATCCTGGTAGTGATGTTAAATAGGGGCCAAGTTAGCTCAGTCAGTAGAGCGTTCGGCTAAAGACCACATAATTCCTAGTTTGATACCAGCCCCTGCCAACTCAGCGTTATGAGTAGCACAGGGATCTATGTGGTAAAGTAAGGAGCTGATGGTAAGTGTGGCGCTCCACCTCAGATGCAATAACAAACTCCTTGGTCTAGCAATTGTGAAAAGGGGATAGACTCCCTCGCTGATTGGCTGATACCGACTTTAGGCTGCCCTGAAGACTTTACTTTTTACTTTAGTGATGTTAAACTCTATCTGATGTTGAAGTTCCAATTCTGGAGCTCTGGGGAATGTGGAGTACCCCTTCATCACCATTACCTCTAGGTCCACTATGACCTGGAATGGTAGTACCTAGTCTCATATATGGGTTAAATAGAAAAAGTGTTTAAAAAATTGAGTACCCTAACATCTAACCTTTTGGGTGGGGTCACACCATTCTGCTCAGGGGAAAAATGTCTTGTCATTTTCTTCCAAACTTCTCATGAGAATTAGTATTATCTGCATTATTCGGACTATTGTCCTCATCTTTATTGTTATCTGTAGAACGTTTCGCCTGATATGCCCTCCGGCCTTCTTCAGGTATTTCTTGTCGGACTCAGGAACCTTCTTTTCAGACTCGGGAACTTTCTTGACATAGTCGTGAACCTTCTTGTTGTAATCAGGAGCCATCATGGAACTTTGAACCTAACCCTTTATTCAGTCCACGGGGGTATCCTGTTCTCATTCCGCTAACCATAGCTGGGGTAAGAGTTGTGTTAATTATCTTTCTATGTTACTACTACCGCTCAGGATTGAACCCAGAAGCCAGAGATAACTGTCACTTAGAACTGTCTTAACCTAACTACCTTATCCACAAGGCCATGTGTCCAATTCATGAGAAAGTAAATTTTGAAAATAACAAAGTTCTTTTTACATTTTGGATATTTACTAACATCTTCATCTTTGTTGTTTTTTCTCTAACATTCTGTCTACAAACTGGAATAGAAATTTTAATTAAATTTATTATTTTCTTTTTCCAACACAATTGGAAAAGAATTTTGTTTTTAAATGTTAATTTAAGTTGAAGCCAAGATGCAAACCGAAAATACTTAGTATAAATTGATTTGCATTTCAAAGCCGCAATATTCTAAAGGTTAATGATTTCTAAATGTCGTCTTAGAGAAAAATCATTAGAATTGATTTTTATGTACATATATATGAAGTAAGAATTAATGTTTGTGAATAAACAGTTGAAATAGGTCAATTGAAAATGTCATGATGTCATTATTTTCCAAGGAAAATTGGAAGCAACTGACTTGAGTTGCTTTTGGCAAAATCTTTACAAGATATTTTAAGTTTAGAAATTATTTAAATGAAATATGTTTATGTAAGCTTTTTTTTCAGTGACAAAATTTATATGTAAATAGCACAGATTTGTTTGCATGTATTTCAACTTTGCAACTAAGAAGTTATCCCCCCAAACTTTTGATTACAAAGACAAAATGAAGTTGAGAACATAGATAAAAAGGTTTACTGATATATATATATATATATATATATATATATATATATATATATATATATATATTGGTAATTTTTCCGAGATAAAATAAAGGAAAATAAAGTGCTCAATTAGAAATGTAAGAGCTTTATTTAAACTTTATTCAAACTTAACCAAAAAATTGGTTTTGTTTACAAATATATAACCATAAAATGTGAACTTGCAGACACATCAGAGGGATTAAATAGTATCCTGAAGAAGGCAAAGCCTGAAACCTTAGGTAGATGCTCACTGAAACCTTTGTATAAACAGTTATATTTAATATATATATATACATATATATATATCATATATATATATATATATATATATATATATATATATATATATATATAGTGTCTGTGCTTGTGTATTAATTTCAGCTCTTATAAACATACAAAATATCTCTAAACTTTTCCATGAACTCAACATAATATTCAAATCCTTTTTACACTAAACAAAGTTTAATTTATCAAAAAATGAAATCAAAAGCCATGTGATGAATAAGGAATAAATAAAAATTAATCTTAGAATAAGATTTGATTTCATTTTATAAAATTCTAGTCTGTTTGGTTGGTAGAGCTTTTGTTGGCACCTTTACGTCCACTAAGGACGATGGCGTAGTGCCCCCCCACCTGCCAAAAAACAAGATTATCTGCATCTGTGCAAGTGACTCTGCCAATTCTTGAGTGACAGTCTTTGATGCACTGAATGCACACAAACTGTGATGCTTTCTGGTGCTGCTGTCTTTTCTCCCTCCTTCTGGCTCTCTTTGCTGCCGAAGCTACTCTCCTCTCTTCCTCATCCCTCTCTGTGCCTTGTTTAACGTTAAGGCACTAGGCCGCTCTATCTTTTGCATCTACTTCCCTCGTGTTTGTGTTTAAACTCAGACTTTTGTGTTCAAATTTAGACTTTTAAAAAATTTTGAAATTCTGTACTTAGAACTTTCAAAAATATCAGTGTTATTCATTTTTATTCCACAGCCAACTTATTGATTTACAACTTTTTCAATTTTTTTTTCTTTCAATCTATTAAAATCTCTGTTAAAGCATCAAATGATGTTTAGACAAATTGTTGAAATGTGGGTGAAATATGTGGACAGAAAAACCGGACGTGGTAGTCATGACTAATGACTGTCAGATGTAGGTTTGATAGATCTCACACTGAAGTTGTCCGACCCTTACGCCATACACACCAAAACAACCCTAACCCTAACCCTAACCATCCTACAAATTGATACAGGATTCACCAAATGAAACATATCAATCATGATATATAACTTGCAAATCGTTCTTTTATCAATTAAAATTGCAGATCGTCGTCAAAATTAAAACAGAAAAATTTGGCTTGGGCATAGATTTTAATGAATTTAATTATTACTAAGGACATGATTTATGTTATTTTTTACTTAAATTTTAACAGTTAGTTGTGTTTTTAACCGTTTTTCATTGGATGTTATTTTCCTACAGCGGGCCACAACAGAACTAGTTTTTAAGGGAGAAAAATATTTTTTCCAAGAATTTATTAACATAAAAAACATGGATTATTAACTTTTGATCATCCATACTTAAGAAAAGCATGCATCACCTGTAATATTGAAATAGAAAGTACGTTTTTTGTTTGTAGATGTTTATTAATTCTGACTAGTCTTATCATTCATCTGTTTTATTTAATCTATTTTTTTCCTTAAACACAACTAACGGTTAAAATTTAAGTAAAAAATAACATAAACCGTGTTCTTAGTAATAATTAAATTCATTAAAATCTATGCCCAAGCCAAATTTTTCTGTTTTAATTTTGACGCCAATTTACAATTTTAACCTTTTTATCAACCAAATTTTTACTAAACAAACCGGGATGATAGCTTTAAAAAAACTTCTTCTAAAATTAGTTAAAACTGAGAAATAATTGAATGTTTACTTTTAAGCCCCCCCCCCCTATACACATGCGCATATTTCTACATAATTTTGTCTGGAAAATGCTGGAAAATCAAGGACAAGCTCATGTGATATTTCCCGATGGGCATCTACATATGTATACATTAGTGTGGGTTGTCCAGCAAAAACCTACATTGATGGGCTGGGTTAGCTCAGTCGGTAGAGTGTTCAGCTAGAAACCACAAGGTTCCTAGTTCGATACCGACCCTTGCCAACTCAGCTCATGAGTAGTACAGGGATCTGTGTGGTAAAGTAAGTAGCTGATGGTAGGTGTGGCGCTCCACCTCAGAAACAATCTCCTTGGCTTAGTACTAGTGAAAAGAAGATAGACTCCTTCGCTGATTGGCTGATACCGACTTTAGGCCACTCCAATGACTTTACTTTACAGATACTGGATGCCATGTAGAGGATCTTCCAGAAATGATGGCTAATAGGGACAGACTTGCTGATATATTTTATTATTGGAAAATTCAGGATAGATAAATGCCGGATGAAGCAAACAAAAAATCAAAAACAATCAGTAAAGGTGAATTGCAGTTTTAGCAACAATTTACCATGGGCAACGCTGGATACCCTTGCTAGTTAATTCTTTCATTGGAATGGACACTCTCTCTATGAATCTCTGTAAATTTCCCTTTCTGTAATTTGATACTTCAGATCTTTGAGATAATGATCTGATTCTTCAACAAATCAAATGACAATAAGAATTCTTCATGTTTTTTTTTGTCTCGTCTTTGTTCTTTCGTTTTTGTTCTTGCCTCCAAGATAAGCAGACAATGTCTGTCTTATTTTCTCTCTGGAGAATAAAATCTTATTTGAACTTCCAATCAAATTTGGCAAGTTTGCTGCTAAGGGACACTCACATTTATTTACTTGTTAATTGCAATCAACTTTTTAAAAGGTTTTCTGGCATCAATAGAAATTCTAAATCCCTGACCCTGGGGCCAAAAGCCAAAAAAAAAAAAGGATTAAAATATGAACTTTTTAACAAAAGAGGACAAGACTTTAAACTTCATCTGATACTTTCTTGATTAATCAATGAATCTCTGTCAATAATCGATTGGTTCTTTGTCCAGGCATAAAATCAATTATCAATGATTAATAGTGGGACTTTCTTTTAGCAAAGTTAAAATGAAATTAGTTTTTAGATTTTGGATATATGAATACCTTTTGATGATTACAGGTTCAGATAACACATCAAAATTGTAGTTTTCAGGTAACATTTTAACATCTTAAAAGCCCTGTTGGCTGGGGCATTAGAAAACACAGACTGCACCTCTGTAGAGGGGTAAGACCCCCCAAATGGGGCCACCTGTTAGCCGTGAGTGGCAACCCGTGATGGTTAATAATGCAATCCTGATAGCTGAGCAGCCCATGACTTGCAAAATTCCACTTTGGTCCTTAGTTAGGCTAGATGAGGCTTCCTCCGATCAATCGGCTGGCCAGGTCGAGCCCTAGTACAAATATGATTATCCCAACCCTATTGCCCTTATGGCAAGCCCCAACCCTTTTTATCATGTACGTGCAGTGGCTGAGGGTCTTCATGTCCTGGGTATGACATTAAACTCTGATGGTGAGGTTCCAGTTCTGGAGGTCTGGGGAATGTGGAGCACTTCATCACCATTGCTCCCGGTCCACTCTGACCTGTTAGGGCCCCATCTATGGGTTAAATAGGAAATTAAATTTTTAAAAAAAAAATTGAGTTTAAAAAATTTTATTTCAAATTATTGCTACGAATCTTTCAGAACTTTGTCAGCATTTAATGACCCAACAAGGTTGATATGCCATAAAACAAAACAAATACCATCTTTGAGTAGAAAATGAATCTTGTGGTTTAAAATGTTACTCCAAATTTATCTTAATTGATGGCAATAACGGAGGCATGTGGTGAAATGGTTAATATAATAGGAAAAGGACTCCACAATCCGAGTCCTAATACCCTTGGGAAAGGTATGCATCCAGCTATGGGTAAAAAGCACTTTAATACTGGTTAGGCAAAGAGTCAAGGAGAAGGAAAACTCTGTTAAACTCCACTAAAGAATTTGACCTTGTGTCACATCCTACTCGTGTGAGGGTAGATGTATACAATAGATAGGAAATGAGTACTTTATAAGTAAAAAAAGAAGCAGTTACCCAGTGTCGCCCGGGTAGAGGTGGGAAATTGTTATATTTTTGTGGTTTCACCCAGACAAACATACATACACACCAACTACCCTTTATATATATATATATATATATTACTCAGAAGATGGAATTTAAGTGCTGGACATAAAGGAGGCACTTGTATTTATTTCATCCTGGAAATATAGACAACTGGGCATTTGCATTAGAAATTCTACTTTGCTGAGTAGTCTCATAAAGCTTTGAGGCTTAGTCTTTAATAAATGTTCCATTCTTGAGACACTCGGCTGCCTTAAGCTTAGTGACATATGCATACACACATGGTGTAATGGTTATCATCATAGGAAATGAATACTGTGGACAGATTTCAAATTCTGGACTAGGTTGTTTGCATTTCCCATTGCATACACAAGTGTATTCGTGCAATTGGAAATATATATATATACATATATATGAATAAGATATAATGAAAAAACAGAAGATGTTTACAACTGAAATAGGCTCATCAGGAGAGAAGTGTGCAAACCGTTTCGGGGCCAAATCTCTCGACAGTTTTAAAAAGCAACACCGGCCCAATCCTCAACTAATATGAGGACCCTATCGCATTATAATGTATCGACCGCATGTGGGTCGGTCATCAACAAAAATAAGACGGGAAAAATGACCGTTAGTAAAAACAGAACGCTGCTAGTCAAACGTTGGAATTAATCAAAAAAAAAAAAAAGTGCTGCCTATATTAAAAATAATATGAATTTTATTTAAAAATAAAATGAACCTCACGGTTTGCACACTTCTCTCCTGATGAGCCTATTTCAGTTGTAAACATCTTTTGTTTTTTCCTTATATCTTATTCATACTGTCGGATTAATTTCCATTTTATTTTCACATACATATATATTTATATATATATATATATATATATATATATATGTATTAAAAGGATAATATGGTGAAACTCGAGTAGGTTTCTTTTATATCCATTTTTATAATATATATATATATATATATATATATAGTTTTAAGTGATTAATAAGCTGGAGGGAGAGTAGTTGGGAAAGGTATGTATCCAACAACCCTCCCCCAGCTATGGGAAAATAGTAGGACATATCAAACGTTGTAATAATTAAATTATGATACTGTGGTATATCCACAGGTCCTGCTAGTTATCTAATAATCCAAAGAAATTTGTGGTTAAAAATAAAATTGGTAACAAAAGAATTGGTAACAAAAGATTATAAGTGGTGGATTTTATTCCAAAATTCCAGTGAACATTTTAAAGAAAATATCACTGATTCTATCGTTTCCTCAAAGAAAATTTTACAACAGAATATTCTCCAATCTTTCTTCTCACTAATGACATAAATCCCTGACACCAGAAAAATATTAAAGTGTGGGAAAACAACTTCATTTTAAGTCACAGCTGTCAATGTTCGTGTCAAAGGTTAAATTTCAGGAACGAAATACAGGTAGACATGACCTATATTTTAAAAAGATCCCCTTCATGCTACTTCACGTTCATAAAAGGTCTACATTCAAACAGGTTCTCCCTTCACTATCCAAAAATAGCATGAAGCAATGAAGCTATTATTATTAATGAATATGGGGGAAACCTTTTGAGCATTCCCAAACTGAGGCCTTTGCCCAAACCCCTAAAATAATTTTTTTTATGGTTGTCTTCGTCAATTTCAAAGGTTAAGATTCATCATCAATTGTGAATGATTAGAGAAGCTTCAAACGAATCAATATGCTTGACTGCTTTGTCTCACTTATTTCCTTCTTTATCTTTTCTTCCTAAAACATCCTACAAATTTGCCTTAAACCTACATGTCCTTTCAAAATCAATCAAACGTTTCAACACTTATAACAAAATCTGAAGCCTTATTTTTTAAGTCTGGGAACACTCAAAAATGTTTCCCACATAAATTAATAATTGCCTCTTTATTTTCCTAATGTCTTGCGTCAAAGACTACATATAAAAGTTATTCTTTTCCTTTTCCTACTCAATTTTTCAACGCAAGTGATATGAAAGATCTATTAGAAAATGCTAATATAGATGACATTTTGTCCTTTTTGAGAAAAAGAAAAATATACCAAAAATTATAAATTCAATATAAAATACATCAACGAAACTATTTACAAAGATATGCCTGTAAAAGAAGCTTGAGTACCAATGTAACGTATGTTTATGGTTCAACATACTTTGGATACAAATAACTCCGACAAAGGTTAATAGACAAAACATTTAATACATACAGCACATGGATAACAGTTGGTACAACGTTCATAATAAAGAGTACATACAAGAAGAGGTACACAAATAAAGATAAGACACATTCATGAATGATACAGATATAACATAAAAGAGTACAGACATGAGACTAGCGATAGTCCATGCTGTAAAGAACTTACAGTAATGTAAGGGGGGCGGAGCCCCACGAGAGGGTTTAGATAGAATCTACCCCATGTGGCTTGTAGTTGCTGAAACTATAAAGAGAGCGAAAGTCTTTGAAACCGGCGCTTAAATACTGGTGCCCTAGCGGGCATCATCAAACTAAAAGGGGCAGACAACTCCACCAGGCGAATACAAACTAACGTTACACCAACTTCTGTATCACTCTAACACTTAGTTTAAAAAACAAACTATTTTCTTACAAACTATATATATTTTTAAAAAAGTTTTGGCATTAAAACAAACTTTCTCATTCAAAATCATCTTTTTAAGAAACAAACTATTTCCTTACAAACATTAAAATAACCCACAGGGTGTATTGGCATTAAAATAACCTACAGGGTTCATATTTCATTAAACAAACCAAACAAACTTTCCCATTCAAAAGAATCTTTAAAATAAATTGAGCAGTTAATTATTCTTGATATTCTAGACTTTTAGATTATTTCTTCTACAGAAAAAAATATTTTGATATATTTTAAACATTTTCAAATAGCATTTTATTTTTAAGTTTGGAAACTTCAAAAAAAGATTATGTAATTTGGTTTTTGATAATCCCAAATGAACTGAAAAATCAAAAATCAAATTCAACTAAAATAAAAAATAAAAAAAGAGATAAAAAACAATTTTAGCAGACAATGGAATTGACTATTTTACAAGTTGCCATAGAAAATCAGAAAAATATTGTTAGGGAAGAATCAGTTTTGTAAAAAGATTTGGTATGAGACAAAAAATCCCATTACATCTAAATTTCCACATGATTTAAGGAAATCCAAATTTGGTTATTGGAATTGAATATTTACCCTCTCTCTCTCTCTCTCTCTCTCTCTCTCTCTCTCTCTCCCTGTTTCTCTTTTTCTCTATTTCTTTCTCTCCTGTTTCTCGCTCTCTCTTTCTGTCTCCCTGTTTCACTCTCTCTCCCTCTGTCTCTCTCTCTCTCTGTCTGTCTCTCTGTCTGTCTGTCTGTCTGTCTCTCTCTCTCTATCTTTCACTCCCTGTTTCTCTTTCTCTCTCCCTTTTCTCTCTCCCTCCCCCTCTCCCCATGAGCAGTCATTTTAAGACAAAAATATTTTCTACCCAAATGAGAAGACAATCTTTTTTGTTGGTGATGAAATAACAAGTTTGAATAAAGACATTTTTGAAAAAGCAAATTTGTTTAACGAACCAAAAATCACAAATTTAGACAATCTGTGAATGGACTTTAAATTCTAGATGAGATTTTACATTAAATCCTTTAGAAAAGGCATGAATCCAAATTTCCCTACACTCTGTCTCTATGCGAGATATATTTCCAAAGCTCTTATTTCTGGCATTCCATGATAGTTGATTGAAGATGAACCAGCAAAGAATAACAACATTTTTGTTTGTAATGTAACAGCAAATAGTAGTATGAATTTTGACAGAAGCTTAGGGCACCTCACATCGAACAATTGTGAGTGAGTTTGGTTCTCACTAGTTGCCTCATATTCAGGGCAGGATTTACTTACTTCGGGGCCCTCGTCCAAATTCATCAGTGGGTCTCATGGTCCACCCATTAAAGACCACTGCGACTTATTTTACAGAGGCCCTGTACTCTAGCCATATACTTGTTGTACTGGGGCACTTACGAGGTTTCTAATATATTATATAATGAAATACCCAATATACAAGTAAAACAAGGTTATGATCTGGTACATTACACAACAAATTAGTTTAAGTGTATCCTCCAATAAATGTGGACCCGAGGTTAATGACCTACTATGCCTATTGGTAAATCCGGTCTTGTCCATACTTCTGGCTTTGTGCTAAGCTAAGCTTGATAAATAACAATCCTGATAGAAGATAATTATTCATAGTAGATATGTCTATATCATATATATATATATATATATATATATATATATATATATATATATATATATATATATATATGTAGAAATATTTTTCTCTCTACCATGGTTTCGTTGTTCTAGGTACACCTTCCTCAGAAGAACTGAAAAATATAGGTAGCTAATTTTATATATACTTGTCTGGTTTAGAATTATTTTCATATATATATATATATATATATATATATATTGAAACAGCTGTACAGTGTTCTGCACGTCGTCTGCTGTATTCGATGAGTTTGCTTGTCATTGTTATTTCAATTATATATATATATATATATATATATATATATATATAAAGATTTTTTAGAATTATTTTTATAGTGAGTTAGAAGCATTAATTAAAATGTAATTATGTATTTTTGAAGGCGAAATAATGCAAATTTATGTTTAAAAACATATTTATTTAATTTAAAAAAAAAATTTTTATGTTCCCTAATATTTTCAGGCTATGCCCATCTTCAGAGAGTTGAAAAAAAAAAATTTTTTTCAACTCTCTGAAGATGGGCATAGCCTGAAAATATTAAGGGAACATAAAATAAAAAAAATTAAAAAATTAAATAAATATGTTTTTAAACATAAATTTGCATTATTTTGCCTTCAAAAAAAAAAAAAAAAAATATATTATATATAATATATATATATATATATATATATATATATATACTCAAACAAATTTGGTTAAAGATAGTTTGAGTTTGAGTTTGAGTTTTGTTTAATGGCATATCAACCTCTGTGGGTCATTTAATACCAAAAAGTTTATTTTGGATTTCAGTCTTTAAAGTAGTGGTTCTATGGAGATAATTGGTTATGTTCTGTTATATCTTGTTGAAAAGGTTGCTTTTTTTTTAGAAAATTTAAAATGTTTTCATGGTAGGTTAAAGATAGTAAAATCTTTATTGTTTCCAGGTTTTTCTCTTTTTTCTTTCAAGTTTTCTAACAGTTTTATTTTTATGTTATCATCTTGAAAGGTGTTAATCAATTGTCCAAAAGAATTATTATTGGTAAACCAAGTACTTCCAGTTCTTTTCTGAACCATTATCTATGTTTATTTTTTGTCTAAAGTATCATTACCAATAATAACTCTTTCAGACAACTGATTAACACCTCTGAAGATGATAACATAAAAAATTGTTATAAAACTTAAAAGAAAAAATTAAGGATTTAAGTATTTTGAAATAAATTTGTTTGAATGAAATGATGCTACCCAAATAAACCTATTTCATATATATATATATATATATATATATATATATATATATATATATACACACTTTTAAAAACTTTCTTTTAATACTTATATGATGTGTGTAATCTAATAATAATGGAGATTCGTTTCCGGTTTTTGTCTGTAACAAAAACTATGTCACTGCTTACATCACATTACCCAAAATCGTCATAACATAGAATAAATACACTCAAAATTTGAGCATGCAATGTTAGACAGTCCTCATTGGTTTTTTAAACAAGTTTTAATAAATACATACCTGGTATTATCTATATATAGTTTGTTTTATTTTGATATATATATAAAGTTATCAGAACTAAGTTTCCATTTCAATTTTTTTATTTTTTACTCCTTTAATAAGTTTATTTTATTTTTACTCTTTAATAGATTTGATGGTTTTACTTTACTTATGATACAAACTCTCTGATATTAAATTTTCAACTCCCATCCCCTCAGGCAATATTTATTTTACGTTGCCCAGAGGGCGTTTTTTTATCTTGCTAGTCTATATAAATAAGATTTGTGCGTGTCTGTTTACTCAAAGGTTTTGGGTGCTTTTCATGAATATAGTTTACCAAGAAAATTGCTTGGTATCTTTTTTATATTCAATAAGTGTAAATAACGAAAATTCAATCAGTTCCACAGTTACCATGTGAAATTTGAAAATATTTTGGTCTCAATTTTCTCTAACAGTTGTATGACTTATTTTTTCTTTTTTTTCTTTTTTTACATCAAAATATAAAAGTTAATATAGGACAAAATAATATCTATGTTGTAGTGTCATCATTATTCAGTGAATTATTTGAGCTAGCATTATTGCCCTTGCCTCAGTCATTGCATTTTGTCCAGTAGGCTCTCCACCCTTCATAAGGTGAAGATTATATCTAGTAATCTTCAATATTTTTTTCCAACTTTTACTTTTTTCTCAACCTTAAAAATTGTTTTAAGTTGAAAAATTAAAATCCTAAAGTTACTGAATAAGACAGATATCTGAGGAAGTGTTTTGTTAGTCTAAGTCTCATATCCATACAGTAATACTGATGTGACTACAGATGGAAGAATTCCTATTTTATTTATCAGAGAGATTAGATTTCCATATGGTTGTTACATATTATGTGGTGTCATTGGTTGTTGACAAGACCCTGTAGTTAGTTTGAAATAGATTTGTTGGAGTAGATTTCCATTGGAAAAATACCAGAAATGTTGGTAACCCCATCTGACCCCTAGAGAACATGTCACGAGAAACACATGACTAGTTTTAGAAATCAGTTTCAACCAAGAGATGGACACAGGTTAGACCTGCCACTGCGAGGCTAATTCTCCCATGCAGCAAATAAGAATATGAACAGAAATAAATCTTGATCAAGAAAATAAAAGTCTTGTGAGTTGATTAATGTGCATAACTAAAGAGTTAGCCCAGAAGAATTCCTTAGTTAGAGACAGCAATAAGAAGATGACAAGATGACAACCATAGCAAGAACATAACCGAAGCAGTAAAGCCGAAATGAAGAACAAGTAAATCTCAACTCTGTCTCTGTCTCTGTCTCTCTCTCTCTCTCTCTCTCTGTCACCGAGTCTCCTCTCTCGATTATATACACAACGATATTCGACGATGGGATATATGACGTTATATAATATGGTCATTAAACTGTTGACAGCAGACCATGCTTTACCTGCGCATATGTTGGCATCGCTTTCAGTAGATGAGATTTTGCTACCAAAGTATATGAACTGGTTTACTAATTTCATAGGCTTGCTATTTAATGAGAAAATGGCACCATCTTGGTTAAAATACATGAAATCTGTTGTTTTTTTGCTCACACAAGACTAGTGAGATTATTTTAGCTGAAGTGGAGCACCACACCTACCATCTGCTCCAAAATACTTTACAGCACAAATCAGATTACCCATGCTGTGTTAATCATGGCATTGAGTTGGCAAGGACCAGTATAATACGTGGAGCATTGCAATTCTGAGATGAATGCACTACTGACTGAGCTAAAGTTGTGAAAAATGTTGTGTTTCCATTCAATTTTTTGTCCACTATAAAAGTTGTAGAGTGAGAAAAAGAGTTGCACAGTTTTTTTATAAAATCTATTCCAGAATATTCATCGCTTGAATAGTTCAAGAAAATGTGTTATCAACTAGAAATTCTCTAACATGAAATGAAGATTCCAGAAAAATATAACATTTCTCAAAAAAAAGAAGAAAATGTCGACTCTCTTCACTTGAGCAACAGAAACGGACAGCAAAATGATGACATCTTTATTTGAGAATGGAAAATTCCAACTGCATCGAAATCTTTTTCTTTTTTTTATCTTTTACAACATTTTATAGAAAATTTAAAATCTTCTTCTCCATACATTATCCGTCAATCTATTCTTTCTTTCTTGTATGTTTTCAACAGAACAATAGAAAATACATTATTAACACTTTTTTTAGCATTTAAACATTTTTTCCAAAGGTCAACGTTTTACCAAGTGATGTATAGTTGCCATTTTATGCTGAATTCAAAAATAACATTCATTGTGTTTAGTCATGTCTGGTTTTTAAGAAGTGTTTGAATACTTCACAACAAGTTGTACATAATAATAACACTTATTCAAAAGTCTGTGGATTCTATTTGTCATTAATAGATATTTATAATACTGTTCTGTACATTTCAAGTAAGAGCTTGTATCTTAAGGATTTGATCTGATTAGAAAAAATGAGTATGATTTTTAGATTCAGTTAAAAAAAACTGTCTTAAAATCATATTTCAAAAATAAAATTATATGTTCGACCATGAAAACATCAGAGACCATTGTAATTATATATTTTTATTTCATAAAAACAACACCCTATTTTTGTCTGAGCTAAATAAAAAATATAATAAGGGTATAAATAAATAATGGGTTAAAAAACTGATTTAAAACTGATTAAAAAATAAAATAAATTAGTAAAGGATAATACATGATAAAAATCAAATAAAAGACAAAAATACAAAGAAAAACAATAATAAAAATAAACAACTTAAACAAAACAATATATAAAGAATAAAAAGTAATTAAATAGATATCATCATCATCATCATCATGTCTCACATGCAGCACGCATATCCATGACAATCTCTTGCCAACCTTCCCTATCATTCATTGCACCTGGGAGGTCCTCTGTGGAGCAACCAGCATCCTCGCATAGCTGGTCAATGTAGGTCTTTGCCGGACACCCCACACCTGCATGTCCATGTGTTGGCTTCCACAGAAGAATGTCGCTTATGAGCTCATCCTTGCTTCTCCAGCAGTGTCCTGCATGCCTTGTTCATCTCACTCGGATATTTTGTGAGATGGGGGGGAAATGACCGTACAGCTGCCTCCTTGTGGGTGCTGCTTCTACGACTTGTTCAAGACTGTACGTAGCATTCTTGGCAGCTTCCATCTAGCTTATTCTCAAGACACTTCATTAGGGTCCAAGTGGTAGAGAAAAATAATTTTTATTTATTCATATACAAATATATAGAAGACCTTTTATTTCAACATAAGGGCCGGTTTAGCTCAGTCAGTAGAGCGTCTGACTAGAAGCCACAAGGTTCAGGGTTCGATACCAGCCCTTGCCAACTCAGCATATGAGTAGCACAGTAGTAAAGTGAGGAGCTGATGGTAGGTGTGGCGTTCCACCTCAGATGTTTAAACACCTTTTTAAACAATCTAGTGCAAGGAAAAAGGAGATAGACTCCCTTGTTGTCTGACTGATACCGACTTTAGGCCACCCTAACAACTTCACTTTACTTACTTATACAGAAGATTTATTTTTAACTTTTTTAGACCTTGGATAATGCTGGGTAGCTCAGCTAGTATATAATAAAAACATCTTTTTTTTGTGGCAAGAATTTGGGTGTCGTTCATTACAGGAGGACGGTAATTGCAAACAAAATAGTTTTTCTAATCTTTCTTTGAATTTTTTTTTTCCAGTTCTGTAGGCAAAAATGTCTGTAGATTTTCTCATCTTGATTAATCAAAGTAAAACTTTTGCTTCCTATTTTGATCTTGTCTTTTGGAAATGGTCAAAAGAAAGAAATTATACAGTTCTTAATTTGTAGAATTGATTTATAATTCCTCGCAGAAAGATATTGGTATTATCACTGCCAGAGGTTTGCATATAGACACACACACACACACACACACACACACACACATATATATATATATATATATAGATATATAGATATAGATAGATTGATAGATAGATAGATGAGAGGGATGATTCTATATGTGATTTCTAAGTTGATTTAACAAAGCTTCCCAAATATTCGGGGAGCTTTGTTAAATCAACTTAGATTTATAAAGGCCCCAATTTTGGTCAAAATAAATTTATTATGGAATTACGGTGTTGAGTTTTTCCTTCCTTTCAAAATATATATTATATATAATATATATATATCTGTTGTATGTTAGTTCAACAGTAAAAAAAGAAGTCAAGTCGAGGTAGGGTAAAAAGAGACAAGTGTATTTTATTGCCGCTAAACAGTAAAGTACGGTAACAGTACAACCTTTTCACTCGGTGTCTCACTGTTTATAGTGAGAACCGGTGTATATTCTCCACTGTAGGAACGGCCGGAACAACAATATCTATATATCTCAGTCGGTAGAGCGTTCGGCTAGAAACCACAAGGTTCGATACCAGTCCTCGCCAACTCAGCGTATGAGTAGCACAGGGATCTGTGCGGTAAAGTAAGGAGTTGATGGTAGGTGTGGCGCTCCACCTCAGATGCTAAAACAATCTCCTTGGTCTAGCGCTATTGAAAAGGGGATAGACTCCCTTGCTTACTGGCTGATACCGACTTTAGGCCGCCCTGACGACTTTATATATATATGTGTGTGTGTGTGTGTGTGAGTGTGTGTGTGTGTGTTGATGGATGATATCAATTGTTTACATGATAGGATTCAACCGAAATTGAGAACTCAAATGTACATATAAATATTTACATTTATATTTTTACATATATGGTATATTATAAGATCATACCAATGAGACGAGGTATAACATCATTGAATTAATAAAGATCAGACTAACGAGGCAAAGAAATGCCAAAAGAAATTTATATCTACACCAAGGTATCCATTCATTCATTTTTATATATATATATATATATATCAGTCATCCACGGACACGTGTTTCGACATTTATGTCTCATCTGTGCATCTCAACATTTTTAACAGCTACCTCTTGCCAGGAGTGAAACCTGACAGAATTTTCATCAGCCAAGCTCCTTACCCTTACGGCCGTCAGTGACTGTCAGTCAGAGGGGAACAATTAATTGATACATACTTACAGGATGTATGTTTTTACAATCACAAGAGAACTGAAGTCTTTGAACAACAGTCAAGTAAATGCCTTACACTAAATGGTGAAAGTTCAACTAATGTCTTCTGTACAGTGTTCTACCAGGAAAATTGGGCGCATATATATATATATATATATATATATATATATATATATATCATCTAAAAATAATTGTTTAGATTTAAAGTTGATTGATTAAATAGTTATTGACATAAAAAATGGACACAGCAAGATGAGTTCATGTTCATTGATTTTAACAGCATATCAACCCATCTGGGGTTATGTCATGCCTAACGGTTAGGAAGTGATATATATAATTTATTTATATTTATACTTTTTAGTAATTGGTTTTAACAATGTGTTAGCATTATTGGGGATCGTGTTGTATGGTATTGATTTGTTTCATGTCTATATTCTATGGTATAATTTTATTTCCCTCAAAAAAGAGAGAATATCCTCCATGTTGACATTTTCCAACAGATCTTTCATATTGTTTGCTTTAAAATAACGGTTTCTGATGTGAGCATGAAACCTGCATTCCATGAATAAGTGTTTAACTGTCAAAGGTGTTTGACATGTTCCACATTGTGGTTGTTGTTCTTGTTTGAGTATACTGGAGTGCGTTAATCTTGTATGACCAATGCATAACTCGAGATACAATGACTTGTTCCTTTCTAGACTTCCTTAAAGTTGGTCTCCAGCCTACCAAAGTGGGTTTGATTAGGAAGGGTTTATTGTGAATGTTGGACAAGACTGTTTACATTTCACATAGTGCTAATACCCTTGAGAAAGGCATGCATCCAACTATTCTCCCTCCAGCTATGGGTAAATAGTAGAGCAGACTGGGGTATTCAACATTGATATTGCAACTGATCTATAAGGAAAACTTTGAATTCATACCAGTTAAACTCCACTTAAAAATTGACCTTGTGTCACATTTTGCTCATGTGGAGGGGTTGGGTAAATATGTTAAATTTAGTATTTCTCTGAATGTTTGAGATAAGGCTTGATGATTAGTATTATCTGCGTTATTCAGACTATTGTCTTCATCTTTATTGTTATCTGAAGAAGGCCGGAGGGTATATCGGCCGAAACGTTGTACAGATAACAATAAAGATGCGGGCAATAGTCCAAATAACGCAGATAATATGTTACATTTACATTTGTTTCAATTTCTTGGTTTTAGTTTGGTTATTTCTAATTCTAATTTTCTTAATTCCAAGAATTGTTGTCTCTTTTAATTCCCCCATTATCTGTATCTCGTGTATTTGACATCTGAAACAATTAACTTTCATTTTCAGAACTCCCAGGAATTCTAAGACTCTGAAATCGCACGTTGTAGAATGGACTAACATATTAGAAATCTCTTGCACGACATCTGCTTTTATAATAGTTTGCATGCAAACTTCTATTTGTGTGTTGTGAGGAGAGAAACAAGTTGGAATTGGGTGATTAAATTGTGGATAATGGGAGATGATATTCTGTTTAACACAACCTGGGGTCTGCACAGTCAAATGAGCAAATGTAGGAGTAATTTCTGTTAGAATAAACACGTTGGAAATTTGTACATATTGGTAAATATATGCATGGTACTGTGTGTGTTCATAGGTGTATCAGATAGTAAATATATAAACAGGTTGAATGTATTTATTTGCAGTTGACTAATTCTCCTTAAAAGTAGCTCGATTATTTGCATATAGATAGGCAATGGGATTAGAGTGTAGTATCAGTATCTATGAAAACAGTTATTTTCAAAACTATTATATCTCTCTCTATATATATATATAGTCATTCCCATACAGTCCTGTTTTGCCATTTCACAGGTCATCAGTGTTACTAGACAAGGCAAGCTGCTTCAGACTGGTATCAAAACCCGATCAATTTGTCATCAGTTAGAGATCTTACTGCTGTGCCATCTATACACCCACTTTTTAGAAATGGAATTTTACTGTTATAAGCATACTAGGCCACAGAGAGTGCTCTATCTGTAAAGAGAGCTATGCATTTTTTTTTAATGCAAATTTTTATATGTACATTTGAGTTCTCAATTTTAGTTGAATCCGATCAAGAAAAACTTGATACCATATACATATATATATATGTGTGTATTTGGGCAGCATTTTTTCATTTATGCATGTTGAATTAAACAAAAGACACATCTGTTTAACAAATTTATTTGTGATTTTTTCAAGTTTTCTGGCAAACTTTTTAATATTTGGGTGGAATTCGTGGATTAGTCCACCAAAGTTCATGAACTTTGGTGGACTAATCCACAAATTCCACCCAATAGATTATTATATACAACGATCATTGATCATTATAGTGACTGCCATTCAACTACCTTTTGGCAGCAGAGAGGACTTGGGTGTAGTGGCAATGTAGGAGTATATATTCACCAGTTCTCTAGAACTGGAGCCTCACCATCAGATGCCATTTAGTGTAATAACCAAGGTACCCTTTTTGTATATGTATGTGGTTGGTCTTGCTCCTCTACAGGAGGATATAAATAAAAAGTAAAGTTGTCAGAAAGGCCTAGAGTCAGTATCAGCCATAGAGCGAGGGAGTATATACCCTTTTCACTAGCGCTAGACCAGGGAGATTTATTTTAGCATCTTAGGTGGAGCGCCACACCTACTGTCAGCTCCTCACTTTCCCTGTGCTACTCATACACTGGGTTGGCGAGGGCCGGTTTCGAACCAGGAACCTTGAGGCTCCCAGGCGAACACTCTACAGATACTGAGTGTATTCTAATAGTTTATCAGAATCTATATGCATTTGTCAGTTTTTAGGTGTGTGTATATATACATAGATTATAGAGATTATGCAGGGACACACACAAATATATATATATATATATATATATATATCTTTGTGATTATCTTTCCAGCTTTACCACAGTGTTATGGTTGACAAGGCAGGCATGCAAGCCAATCACTGTGAGTTCATTTGTAACTGTGTCCCTTGCATAATGCGTCTGTACATCCAAATTGGATGAGCCCAACTAATATCTACCTTCACTCATGCGTAATCGTTTTCTGTTTTCAATACTTGAGCCCACAGCCACTCACATGGCACATATCGGCCTAGATATTACATAGCTGCATAACATACAAATCATATATATATATTTATATATATATATATATATATATATATAATATATTTGTATGTATATATATATATATATATGAGAGAAAGAACGATGTGCGTGTACATATTTCATAAATATGCAAGTGACAGTGTATTTATGCCTAAGCAATAATATATAATCCTGATTTAAATGCCAATTCTTTTAAGGCTTATGGTTGACTTAACTTTCTATGGTAGGATGAATGGCATTAAAATTTTACAAGAAAAGAAACACACATTCAAAGAATCCAGAATATTTATCGTGTCTGTAGGCATATATGCATATATGTGTGTGTGTGTGTGTGTGTGTGTGTGTGTGTGGTGTGTGTTATATATATATATATATATATATATATAATAATAATATAAGTTAAAATAAAGGAAATGAATCTGACAGTATGAGTATGAAAAAGATGGAATGAAAACATCACACAATGCTGTTAAAGAGAAAACAATTTATAACATAATCATAGCTGATATTGATCAATATTTCGATTTTACAAAAATCTTCTTCAGAGCCTGTTTACTCCATGGTGTTTGTGTTCGGAGATAAAAGTCAAATTCACTTGCACCACACAGGTGACTGTTTAGAATGTGGTAGGTGTTTCTGCCACAGACTGTATTTAGTCAAGTGGTAAGACATTAGCTAGATGGAGCTACCATTGCTACTTGCCTAAGTTTACTTGCACCACACGGTTACAGTTTAAAATGTGGGAGGTATTTCAGCCATACCCTGTATTAGATATCATCAAGTAAACTTAGTGTAAATATAACAACAAAGTAATTGTAGTATTTAGACTAAGATATTCAATGTGAATACAAGTTTGCCAACCTCTAAAAAGCCAGGCTCTTATATATTATTGAAGGATGTAAGTTGTATAGATTAGTACTTCCTGTATAGAACCCCATTACTTAATGAGACAGTTTATTTCTACTCTCCACTTACTTGTGGTTCAGAATTGCTGTAACCCTGCCATTGCCTAGTAACCCAACTATTACAAGAAATATATATATATATATAATATATATATATATATATATATATATGAAGATAGGTGGGTTGGAGTAAAATCTGACAGTATGAGGTAAGGTAAAAGGAAAAGTGAACAAAAAATAATGACTCAAACAAGTAGAAGTAGGAGAGAAATATTTCGTCCTTCTACGCAAAGAAAAGAAAAGTTAGACTAATGATGTTCTTCATGTAGAAGGACGAAATATTTCTCTCCTACTTCTACTTGTTTGAGTCATTATTTTTTGTCCACTTTTCCTTTTACCTTACCTCTTATATAAATATATATATTTATATATATATATATATATATTATGATAAACTTTCTTCAGCATGTTCTGAATCAAGTCACAGTATTTAGACTAAGATACTTTCCAGCATTCAGTTCACCAACCTCTAAAAAGCCAGGCTCTTATATACTATTGAAGGATGTAAGTTGTATAGATTAGTTCTTTCTGTATAAAACCTCCATTACTTAATGAGACAGTTTATTTCTACTCTCCACTTACTTGTGGTTCAGAATTGCTGTAACCCTGCCATTGCCTAGTAACTCAACGATTAGAACAAATACATACATACATATATATATATATATATATATGTATATGTATATGTATATATATATATATATATATATATATATATACTTTCTTCAGTCTGTTCTCTTGAACTTAATCAACTAAAGACTGACCAGTGTGTATGGATATCTTTCCCTTCGGTAACCACAATGAAATAAAGGTTTCTTTTTATGCATTGTGATAACAAATGTAATTGACTGAATGTTTGCTTGCATTCAGAATAAAAGATCAAGAAAGAAAGAAAATGATTGGATTACAAGGAAGCCATTTTGTTTTTCTCTTTTTCTTTTCTTTGATCAGTCATGCATGATTTTTAAGAATCAGGTTGAAACAATAATTGTGTTTTATTTTGATAACACAGACAGAAATGAAAGATTTTTGTGTTGAGGATCAGAGAACATAGAAAGACAAGAAACAATAAACAATTAAATGGAATAGAATATTGGAATGAACAACACAAGGAAGGAAAAAAGGAAAACAACGCAAAAGATTTCCTTTTATAAAACAAAGTTGTTGATTATTTCTCTGAATGTTTGAGATGAGACTTGATAATTAGTATTATCTGCATTATTCGGACTATTGTCCTCATCTTCATTGTTATCTGAACATCGTTTAGGCCGATGTGTCCTCCGGCCTACTTCAGGTATTTCTTGTCGGACTTGGGAACCAATTGGACACATGGCCTAGTCGATAAAGGAGTTAGGTTAAGACAGTTCTAAGTGACAGTTATCTCTACACTGCAGGTTCAATCCTGGTCAAGGGTGGCAGTAACATAGAATAATAATTAATACAGCTTAATGCCTCTACTCCAGCTATGGTTAGTGAAATAAGAACAAGATACACCATGGACTGAATAAAGGGTTGGGTTCAAAGTTCTGAGATGGCTCCCGATTATGACAAGAAGGTTCCCGAGTTCAAAAAGAAGGTTACTGAGTCCAAAAAGAAGGTTCCCGAGTCTGACAAGAAGGTCAGAGAGCACATTGGTCGAAACGTACACATAACAATGAAGATTAGGACAATAGTCCGAATAACGCATATAATACTAAAGTTGTTGATTCTAAAAACAAAACTGACATTCATCATCCAATAGAAAACATTCTACAATACTTCCATCTGTTAATATTCTTCTCTCTTTAGTGGATACAGTCAGCATATTCTAAGCCTCACCGATAAGGCAGTTAAGGTTTTACTATAAGAATGCATTGGAAAGAGTTTTACTATAAGAATGCATTAGAAAGGGTTTTACTATAAGAATGTATTGGAAAAAGGTTTTTACTATAGGAATGCATTGGAAAATAGTAGAAGATAATAGATCAGTTTTCATTATCATCTGTTTGGAAGTAAATATCTTTTTTTCTTTTTTTAAATTTTTGATCTTTTGAATATAATTTCATAAGTCAATTATATATTTATTTATTTGTGAACTATTTGATTTATTTGTGAATTTATTCCATATTAATTTGTAGTAGTAAAGAGTAAAGTCTGCGTAATGACCTATTGTCAGTATCAGCCAAACAATAGGCTGACCAAGATACTTTCATGAAATATGACCAAATGAGGTTTATTTTTCCATATAGTTCCTTTGAAGTCCACAAACTTTTCCATCATTGTAGCAAGATGATAACAGTCGTACATTTAAGGAACACGAGTATTAATATATAGATTAAGAGGTTATTTCCTAGTTGAGTAACATGATATTACAGGGTGACCCAGAAAAAACAGATTATTTATTTATTTTCCCATTAAACTAACCCTAACCCTAAACCCTAACCCTAACCCTAACCCTAAACCCTAACCCTGCCCTAGTTGAGTAACATTATATTACAGGGTGACCCAGAAAAAACAGAACCCACAAATTTTGTGATAAAACTGTTAATTTAAATTTTTTTTTTCTTTTTTAAAGTTTAAGTCCAATAACTGCAGATATGACATATGAGCATTCAGACCACACTGTCTGACTGATACTGACTTTATATCCTGAAGAGGGTAAGACTCCCTCCCAAAACGATGTGTCGAGATATGACACAACTCTGGATATCTTAATGTGAGGCTCAGTTTCTAGAATTTGATGAGTGAGGAGAATGATTAAGAAACAACTACCTAGCTCAGTCGGTAGAGTGTTTGGCTAGAAACCACAAGGTTCCTAGTTCAATACTGGCCCTCGCCAACTCAGCGTATGAGTAGCACAGGGATCTGTGCAGTAAAGTGTGGAGCTGATGGTAGGTGTGGCGCTCCACCTCAGACGCAAAAAACAATCTCCTTGATCTAGCGCTAGTGAAAAGGGGATAGACTCCCTCAATGATTGGCTGGTACTGACATTAGGCCACCCCAATGAACGACATAAAAACTGCAAACATGAATGTACAATAATATTATTTACTGACCTCTTTGCATAAAATAACCCCAGATGGGTTGAAATGCCGTTAAAATCAATCCTTTAAAAATTCTTTGTTTTTTGTGAATTTTATAGAAATTACATGAAGTATAATTTAAACTTGTAGCACTCTATATAACAGGCCGCTATAACTGCCACTGTAGTGATCTATCTGAAATAAAACAATGCACAGAACATACAGTGTTTGAACTACTGCCCTTGCCACAGGCATGAATTTTCAGAGAATCGTTAAAGGGGACACAGTTGCCATAGCAATATATCTGGGGATTAAAGGTACAAGACATTATTTCTATCATCTGTTGAAGGTGCCCTCTGGGCGACTTGTCACATTACTTTGTGCCACTGGAACATAGGAAGTGTGTTGAAATATCTTCACAATGAAACACAAAACCAAAAATACTCATAAAATCACAGTCATGACTATAAAATAAATAACTGCGGTCAAAACTAGAATCGTAGGTATAAGTAGGTAAATATGTACATACTCATACACATATACCCATGTTGGGTATATGCACAAATGTTCTTTTACTGGAGAGGGGAGTGAGATAGACATAGGTAGACAGAGAGATGCATATGCATACTTACTTCTTTGGCATTGGTGATCTCTAGTCCTTCTATTCTTTATTCATGTTGAATTCTATTTCTAGATTCTTGTGGCTGTTCGTCTTTGATGCATTCCTTCTTCTTGGCTCAGTCTTTTTGCCAAGACATTCATCAAGCAAGACACCATATTATTTTATTTAAACCTTTATTTACTTAACTAAAATTCTTCTTCTAACTAACACAATGTGCATGTGCATAATGAGCCCATGCTAAGGCAGACATCTTTTCTGCCTGACGTCCAAGCTGGAACTAACGGGTTAACTTGGTCCCACGTGACTTCTGTAATATTCCATGGAAAGTCCCGCCCGCGATATGAAAAGGGGCTATCCCTTCAGAAATACAGGGGGTTGACAATAATCTATGCATAGATTATGTAACAAATAGACTGAACCCTACACAACAGCAGCTATACAGCCATTTACCTCCCATCTCACAGACCATTCAATTAAGATGAACAAGAGAAACCTGGATGAACTCATAAGTGATATTCTATGGACTCCTACGCACAGACACACCAGTTTCAGCCGACCAGGAAAAACTTACATTAATTCTCTATTCCAATAGTTGTAAATTACAAATTTAAATGAAATCATATTTGTCTACTGTGGCGAGAGAAACCACGAATGTAGTAGTTCGAAGCATGCACGACTGTGTTTGGCATGCAGAATGAGATCAGAGGTGATTGGGGAGATTGAACTCGCATTCTCCTGATTGTGAGTCATGGCCTGATGCATGGGAATTGCTAAACTATCCAGAGTGGCCCGGATGTAAAGGATTGATGCGTGCTGATTAGTGTCGCACGTGCTGCACAGGCAGGTCAGAGTAAGGAGCCCGGGTGAACACTGTAATTGTGTATTTATTGACCAGCCCTCACAAACCGGGAAAAAAGCTTGCAGTAGCATTTTGGCTGTGGCGACGAGTGGACGAGAGACGAGATATTTTGATAGTGTTGGTGAGAAGAGTACAGCATTGCTGGGAGAGTAAAAGCGTTGGACTTAACTGTGCCCCCCAGAGAACATTCTTATTAGATCTACAATACATCATATTGGTCTACACTAAAAATAAGAAATATATTGGGTCAGTCAGCTAACTGTTGGTTTGAACAACAGCAACTGGCTAAGCACAACTGAAGCAGTGTCTAAGACAGTTGGTATTTATGGAAATCAAGAATATACACAAATCTTCCTTTTTTTTATTCCTTTTGTTTCTATTTTTATTTTACACATTAATAAAGTTGTCATATATCATTATAATCATCTTTCAAATTATGACAAAAAAAAGAAACAATTCAACTGAGATAGTCACTGTATCATACACGAGCGTAGCAGTAATCTCTGGATTGCTAGATGGGAAAAGCAGGGAGTGAAGCAACACATTTTGAATGTTTAACAACTTTTATTAGACTCCCCTAGTGAGCGTTACCCTCACTAGGGGGACATAACAACAATAACAACAACAAAAGGGGCATAACCCTTTATTTAGTTCTTATCAGTAATTGCTTACTGATGTAACAGTCACTACAAGGATAGGCTCAGTCCTACTTAGTGATCTATTTCACTGGGCTCTTTAACATTGGTTAGGCAACCAGTCTAGGAGAAGGAAAACTCTGAATTCAAACCTTTTAAATCCGCTTGGGATGGTCACTACTAGAATAGGCTCAGTCCTAATTAGTGATCGTCCTTCACATATTGATACAACAACCAACATTACGATTTTTTTGTTTTGTGTGACATTGTTTATATTGTGTAATGTGTGATGATAAATTATTGTCTCATCTTCATCTTCATATAATAAAAATTGTCTCTTCTCCTCTCTTGGATGACATCCAACATGAATCTTTCAACAAACCTTTGAGTCATATAAATCTTTTAATATCAATATCATAGACTGCTATGTATGCTACAAACTTTTACATTGAAAAAAAACTTTTCTATTTTTCTCATATTTCTTATATCTGGTGACCTTTCATCTTGGACGGAAAGTGCTGTCCAGTGTACAAGAAGGACTCTTTGTATTGGGGTTTTTTTTCTTCTTGAAATTGGGTGTAGATCATACACAGCAGTCTATGGGTAAAGCAAAAAGAATAACTTGTCTTGTATTTCCAGTATACAGAAGAAAAGAATATTCCACTTCTATATAAACTTAGCTTAGTCTGACATAAGCAATGGTAATAAGGAGCACTTTTTTGAAAATCAAAATAACAAATAGATACAAGAATGGATGTGTATGGTGCAGTGAACTCATCAATGCCGGGAGCAATATGGACTCATCAACTGAGTTCAAATCCTGGATGAGGTTGTTTGCATTTCGTAGGTTGCTAATACTAAAAGGTATACAACAAATTACTCTCTTTTCAGCTATGGGTAAATAGTAGCGGCAGACTGTCTCTTTAAAATATAGCTAGGTAACTAGTCTAGGAGAAGGAAAATTTGGAATATAAACATGTTAAATTTCACTTAAGCAAATTGACCTTGTATCACATCCTGCTCGTGCGGATGGCCGTTAGTAAACGCACACACATGCACATACACACAGACTCACACACACACACACACACACACACACACACATATATATATATATATATATAGATATATATATATATATATATATAATATAAGCCCAAAACAATCTCCTTGGTCTAGCACTAGTGAAAAAGGGGATAGATTCCCTCACTGTCTGGCTGACTACAGACTTAGGCCAAAGATAAAAAATTGATTTGAAAATGATAAGAAAAAAGAAATCAACAAAGAATAAACATAACAAAGGGAAAATAAGACAAAAGAAAAAAAATATAAACAAGAAGAAAAAAAAGAAAAAAGAAATTATAAAGAATGAAAGATAATAAAACAAATATATAAAAAAATAAATTTTATTAGTCTATATAAATATAGATAAGAGAATTATTCTAACTTTTTTAAATCCCAAGCAACACTGGGGTAGCTCTACTAGTTATTGATAATATCTTTTGAGAATGCATTTTTCTAAACTTGCACTAGTTTTGTGCTTTAATAGCAGAAATACTAAGCTGTGTACATTTCGAACAAATCCATGAACATAAAAAACTCTGGGTATAAAGTTGTTGCTTACTCCAGAGGCCAATAGACAAGTTGGGGACAGAATAAGAAGGTTGTACTGCATTATTAAGCAGTACAAGAGGGATTAAGGGGAATCAAGTACGACAAATACGTTTCTTTTTGCCTTCAACTTTACTTCAAATAAGAAAAAAAGGTTAGCACAAGGTACACAGTCCAAAGCGTAAAATACTTACTTAAAAATGTTTTATATATTTTTGGATAAAGTAAACATCATTCTCTCTCTCTCTCTCTCCTCTCTCTTCTCTCTCTCTCTATATATATATATAATATATAATATATATATATATGTATATATATATAGATACGTAAATGATGAGTAGATCTCTC